>BSBK01002526.1:2232500-2737500 GCA_027943335.1 Chamaecyparis obtusa | reverse complement strand
AAGAGCCATTCATGCCTCTAAGGAAGATCTCCCTTGTGGGGTTTCCAAGAGTTCCTCATGTAATACCCCAAAAATGGGCTATAAGTTCATTAATCTTCTATATCAACAATTCAAATGAAATCAACATCGAAGTCCTAATCTAAGGCACATCTGCACATCATCGAATCTAATTGATTATCTTAAATTCTGCATCAGGGAATATTCCTAGCAATATTCCTAATTATCTTAATTATTTGTAATTTAATGATTATTTGGCGATAAATCACATTTATCCTAAGTTTGATTAATTGAATATTTTCATATTTAATTAATTAGATTTAATATCTTGCCACTTAATTGTGTAATTAAATTAAGTCTATCTATTATTAATTGTATTATTTAATTTTGACAATAAATCTAATATCTTATGAATAATTGATTAAATTCTTATTTAATTAATTAAAGCAAGTTGTCATTATTTAATAATATAGTTTTTAATAAAAGTTTAATAAAATAGTTAATTAACCCATAAATTAATTATTTTATTTCAAAAATCAATTAAGTTGATCATAAATCATTTTATTTATTTATTAAATCATAATTATCCATGTGCACATTCAAGGACCAGTTAAACTCAAATTGGAAAATCAATGCAAGTTGTTAGCTTTTTGGAACTCAACATCTTTTTGAGTTTTAAAATTGATCTAAACTTCTAATTCGAGTTGAACTGTGCTTTTGCATGATTTTCATGACTTAATTATCTTTATTTAAAAATAAATCAAAAATCAAGTTGAGTTATTTGAGTGATTTATGGCTTTTTCTCATGCACCTCCAAAAACCCTGGATTTCTATAAAACCAAGGCTCAACTCTTCACAAATCATCCACAAATTTGCACAATCACGCTAGAGAATTGGAATTGGGAAAATCAAAGCTCTTGCGAATCGACACCTTTGTGAGATCAATTTCAAATTCATAGCTTTCATATTATTGTTAGAATTTTCATTCTCATATCATATCATTTCTAGATTAGCATTGCATATCAATTTTCATATTAGCATAGATTCATATCAGTTTTCATCATATTATTGCATAGAAAAAAAATAAAAATAGATTAATTGCATTCATATTTCATATTAGTTTGGCATTCAAATCCTTTATTTAGGTGTCGTCTAGGTCATTGATCTTGATAGCAATCTGAGAACATTAATCTCACACCTCTAAGAAGGCAGTAGATCGCTTGGTTAGATTAGATTTCAATTTTGCATGATTTTGATTTTTGCTAACCTCTAATGTTTTACTGAAGTGTTGTGTCTACAGATCAGGTACAAAATTCACACACACATTTTTGGCACCCACCATGGGGCCCTGAAACGGGTTTCCAATTCAATTCTATCAATTTCTATCTATTTCTCCTCGGTTTCTGTGCAAAAATATGATTTTTATTTTTTGTCCGTACAATCTTCGTATGATTTTCTGACAAAAGTCATATGATTTTGAACCCACTGTCGTATGAAAGTTGACCAAGTGTCATTTCATCAGGCACCCACTGTCGTTTGGAGTCTGGAGTGTCATTTCATCAAACACCCAGTGTCGTACGAGTTTCGGCATCAGGTTTTACTATCGTCTGGTAACAGACCCACTGTCGTACGATTTTTTGGTACCAGATTTTAGTTGTCATTTCATTTTTGCAGGTAATTTATCAGATTTCATTTTTGGATTTTGACTGACAGCTAACCCTAACAATTGAAATTTACTATTTCTGATTGATTTCTGCTAGTTTTTTATTGGAAAAAGTGCAAGAATTGCTCAAAATTAGGTAAACATCTACTAAGCACGTTGCGAGGATCTTAGGTATTCCACTTGTGCTGATAATAGTTTGATTTGGGGCTTAAAATAAATCTCTCATGTGTTTGGCTTGAGTGTTTTCTTTGCATGCTTTTCTTCAAATTTGCATAATTGATACTAGGTTCTAACCCCTTAAGGATTCATTAAGTAGTCTCAGATACTTGTGATTGATCTTGATTGCTATCTTGGGTTATTGGACTCGCTAATCTACCGGCCCCTCATTCCGCCCTGTGGTTGCAACCTCAGCGCCATAAAGGGGAGGGGTCAACAGGACAGAAGCGTTAAGTGTTCCACTTGGCAACCCTTTTGTGCTTTTAAGAACTCACTTGTTTTCTAAGTTGGGGACTCATTTTTAGCTTGTGTGAGGTGTTAACTGTTCCACCTTGTGGACTCATCTCATATTTGCTTTAAGCGTTAAGTGTTCCTCTTTCTGCTTTTTGGGTACTTTCGGTAGATTTGCTTTTGGAAACATACATCTGTGCTCACATAGTAATTAGGCCCTATGAACACTATTCGTGATTCTTGAGAGATTGGATTCCCATTGAAATCCTTCTTGATGACAAAATCCTTGTAGGTAGGGAGGATACTTAGTGCGTTTCACATTCAACTTGGTTAGTGCATCTTCTCTTATTGATCGATACATTCTCTCCCAGGAGAGGTTGATAGATCACCTGGGGTAGACATCATGAGCTTTGGTGAATCAAAATTGGTTAGTGCATCTTCCCTTATTGATTATACATTCTCTCTCTAGAGGGATTGATAGATCACGTGGGGTTGATATCATAGACCTTGGTGAAACAAAACTTTTTCTTAGCATGTCAGATCAATCTGCTTGCTTTGTTTGGGTTAAAATTGAAAAGGTGTCAAAAACCTTGGATCTGGAGCCAAGTCCCCTTATGGTATACTATTGTGAGTCACCTTTAAAGAGGGTTAACCGTAGCGGACAATCTCTTCACAGGGCTATATAAATGTGGTAGTGACAGTCGCTATATAAATGTCCTTGTGGAAAAAATCTCCACGGGTATGGTTCATTGTTGGGTTGTCAGATCTCCCTAGCAACTCCTGAAGATTAAGTTCTCAGACTGTGTCAAAACCCTGGTGCGCTGGGATTGGAATTCACCCCTTTGGATCATAAAAGTTGCAGAGTCAAACCATTATTAAAAACCCTAGCGAGGCCAAATTTTCATTTTATAGGGTATATGTGCGTTATTGCAAAACATTTTTAGAACATACACAATTAGCACTTCTGAGGATTAGAATGAATAAGTCACTTGATTGTTCATGCGCAAGGTTGCTTTTGCCCTTGTTCATTGTTTTCAGACATGCTTGAAATCACTTGCTTGCTATTTTGCATGCTTGTTTATCTATCTGGTTATTGAAAATAGACAAATCTGTTACAATCCTCAAATCTGGACATTGAAATTTGCAAACAATTCAAATCTGAAAACTCAAAATTTGCAAAAATCTGAAGTAAAATCCTTTTCTGGAGTCAAAAGTCATCTCAGGAGGTCAAAAAGTCATACGAGTTTCCATCAAGTGTTGTTTCATTACAACCCATCTGTCGTATGATTGAGTACCTAGTGTCGTATCAGTTTCCATGCCAGCAAATTCTCAAAGTCAAAATCTTACAACTATCGTATGAGATTTTCAACTGTCGTTTCATTGCTACCCAACTGTCATATGAGATTTTCAACTATCGTTTCATTGATACCCAACTATCATATGATAACCAACCCAATGTCATACAAGTTTTGATGCCAAAAAATTCTAAGAGTCAAAATCTTGCTTACAATTGTCGTACGAGTTTTGCAACTGTCATTTCACAGCATACACACTGTTGTACGAGTCTGCAGAGTTTCATTTAGGAAATTTTTGAAAGTTGTCAAAAAATTGTCAAAATTGCCAGATATTTAACTTTTTCAGCCTAATTTCAGAATCTATCGAATGAATCACTGTGTCAGGAACAGAGCAGTAGCTATTTAGAATCCAATCATTTTCCTAAAGTGGCCTTTTGAATCTGATTCAGCCTTCTGTTTAATCAATTTGAGTCCTTATCATCCTGTGTCAAAACCTTGTCATAACTATCAATCTTCAATCAATCATCAAAATGACTAAGTGTTGTGATATCTTGTCCGCTATCTTTTGGGAACCTACCCATACATCCAGGGCATAGTATCCTTCATCCATGTCTAATCAAATCTTCAAATCAATCAAACCTTGACAAGGTTGCGTCATCTGATCATCTTGATTCAATTCATTCTTCGGTTATCTGGATCTTATTCTTTTGTTTCAACTAAGTTGAATTCTGGAGACTAGAGCTTCCTCTAATAAGAAATCTATCACCACTCTCCAAACTCCAACTCTTAAGCAACTCATCCATTCTGGTCTTTATGAGGATGACGGTCTTGGCAACTATCGATTGAAATTTGGTTACATACCTCCTCCATCAACTCACAGAGGTACTCAACATACCACTCATCAATCTAATCTAGGGAGTCCATGAACTCCTACCATGTCTCAAGCAGGGACAAATTTTGGCTCTCAAAGAGCTCAATCTCAACATGGTGCAGATTAGGAACCCACACCTAAAGAAATTGCTCAATATCAAAATGATGATAACTTCAAATGAATGATGAAGCATTTCTTGAAAGAAGATAGAGAAGCATACTTTTTACAACTAGCTCATCAAGGAGCTAAACTTCCTCCCAACTTTAATGTTGAAGATATCGTTACGCATGAGGAAGAAACTCCACTCACAGCTATGACAAAATAGATACATGCTTTACAAGTCAAATTTAATAGCCTTGAGAAAGAAAAGGAACCTAAAGAGTTCTCCATGGAAGCTCTATGCCCTTTTCCTTTTGACAAAAACTTGTATATGCCAGCATTTCCAAAAAGAGTGGAGATGCCAAAGTATGATAAGTATGATGGACACTCTAATCCTCAAGATCATGTCAGAGAGTTCTATACGCAATCCATGGAATTCATGCATGAACCGACCTATCTGATGTGTCTTTTTCCTAGATCTCTGGGAGGAGCATCCATTCAGTGGTTTTCAAGATTGCCTCCTACGATCAAGATGTTTGAGGAATTGATCAAATTGTTCTACCAACAATACTCCTACAATATTCAGCACCCCATCACCATGATTGATATTTGTAATCTCAAGCAATATCCAAGAGAATCATTCCTAACTTTCCTCAAGAGGTGGTGAAAGAAGTTCTCTCTATATGCTAGACCAATTCCCGAAATGGAGAAACTTGAAATATTTATCAATAACCTTGTTCTAGAAATCAATTATCCCTTACAAATGCAAGATCATACATCTTTTGACAAGATGGTGGATAATGCTATCAAAATTGAAAAAGTACTTGTAAAAAAAGGAGAAATCACACTTCAAAAAGACAAGTACGAATCAGGATCCAGTTCTAAAGACAAGAACAAAAATTGGAACAAGAACAAAGGCATCATCATAGATGGCATTATTGACACTATATGTGCCCCATCAAAGGCACCAGCCTACAATCTCACTCTTGGTACTCAGGCCATTAAAGCCTCAGAGAAAAAGTCTTCTCAACCATCTCAAAGGAAGCCAAAATTCAAAAAATGGGATAAACATCAAAAATTTACTCCTCTAGGAGAGTCTTTAGAATTAGCTATGAAAACTCTACTAGCTGATAACATCATCTCTTTACCACCAATCTGACCAAATTCTTAGGACCCCAAACCGATATGGTGGAAGGAAAATGAATTCTGTGATTTCCATCGGAGTAAAGGTCACAAAACTAGGAGTTGCTATCACTTGAAGCATACCATTCAAGATCTGATCGATAGTGGAGACATCACAATTGACAATCCCATGAGCAATAATGATCATACAGCATTCACAAAACCCTTTCTAAAACATGGTCAAGAAGTTTCAACTTCTCAGCCTAATATGGGGGCAAAAGTCAACTATGCCTACCCTGGAAATAATGTTATCATCAATATGGTTGAACCCTGTCTCTCTGAAAGTTGCAATGTCATCACAATTGTATGAAGAGATAGAAATCATTCCTCAGCTAACGCAGTTACTTGATCACAAGCTCAAACACATCTGAAAGGACAAATCCTAGATTCATCAAATGTCCCTAAGGTGCCCTTCAATCTTTCATCTGCTTCTAAACAGAAGGCTACTTCCAAATCTTCCAATCCAAAGGATACAAGGCCTATGTCTTATAGCATTGTTCAACAACTCCAGCACACTAATGCAAAAATCTCCATGTTTGAGTTGCTTTGAATATCTGTAGCTCATAGAGCTATTCTCGATAAAGCTTTGCTTGGTTCCAATGTTCCTAATGACCTTGATTTAGATAGGTTCAAGACTATGGTTGGACATCTTACATCTCTGTAATATATCTCCTTTTCAGAGGAAGATGAAAACTCCTTGAGTCACCCACATAATCATCCTTTGCATATAGAAGTCTTGATCTAGAACCATTGAGTCAAACGTGTGTTGATAGATGGGGGCACTGGCCTAAACATTTGTTCTTACAGCTTGATCACACAATTGGGATTTTCAAAATTGGCTATTGATCCTAGAAAGAAAATAACTATCAAGGCCTATGATGAACAAGAAAGATCTTCTAAAGGCACCATTGTCTTACCTATCAAAGTGGGTCCAGTTATCAAAGATACCATTTGTCAAGTGCTTGATCTACCTTTGGCCTACAACGTCCTTCTAGGGAGACCATGGATACATGAAATGCAAGCTATTCCTTCTACATACCATCAATGTTTGAAGTTTCCTTATGAAGGAGTAGAGATTACTATCCCTACAGATATGAATACAACTTGCAACACCTTGAAGGAAAGTGCAGATAAGCTTGTACCTAATAACAAAGAATCTTCCATTGAACCAACTAAGGAAGCATCCACATCTAAAATGGAAGATCTTGCAAAAGAGGTTAATATCAAAGAAAATCATATGGGAGAATATAATATTGAGCCAATCTTATCTTTGACATCTCTCCCTATCTCACCTAAGTCTTATGGGAAATCTTTGAAACAATCCAAGCCAGACTCTAAAGAACCTCTTGAAGCATATAAAAAGAATTTTGTAGCAGAACAAGTATCCAAGTAAGATTTTGAAGAGGATGAGGTTGTGCTATCATGGCTGTACAAAGATGAACCTAAATCTCAAGTTGTTCAAATTGGTGACTCTACAGTCTCCAAACTCCCTTCCAAGTCATATGGTCTAGGAGATAAATTAATAGCTAAGATGGGATATTCAGGTAACGGACCTCTAGGAGTCAGAGGAAAAGGTCTCGTGATCCCTCTCCCATATACTGGTAGAGAAAATAAAAACAAAGTTGAGTTAGGCTTTAAAAAGAAACCCTATCACCTCAAAGGTAATTGCTTTCATGTCATAGAGAAGATTGCACTAGGGGAACCTCTTCTTAAGAAAGAAGAAATAGAACCATCCGATAGTGATTCAGATAGTTCAGAACTCATCCCCTATGAAAAATTGCCTAAGGAGATCAAAGACCTTCTTGATGATAAAGATGATCCTATCAAAAGCATTAATGTAGTAGAAACATAAGAACCTACTATCAATCAAGAGATAGTTGCAACACAAGAACCAGCTAATCTCGAAAACAATCAAGAAGAGGGAAGTGGTAGTGATTCTGAGACAGATTCTCATGAGTATGAATACAAATTAGAATTAGAGGGTAACCCTTCTTGAGGTATTCACCCTGACTTTACTCATGTTCTAAGATTTCCTAGAGATCCTGAATCAGAAGATGAATCTAATGACTATGAATGGGGAGTCATCCCAGAACCAGATGAGCTTATCACAAAGAAACATGTTGATTTTATTCACCAATATGCACCTCAAACCAATGTAAGTCTAGAGCAAAATGATGAACCTATCGAGTCTGATCCACCTATGGCTGAATTGGACTCCCATGATGACATTGAGCCTATTCATGAATTGGATGTCTTAATTTGTAGTATCACCTTTGAAATCAAGCATTAGGTTAGGACCAATGATGATAGATCCATATCTGTAAACACTATCTCCCAATCTTTCCCTACTTTGACTATCAAATATCCAAAACTTATTGATCAAACCTCCACGAATCTGAGCCATGGTATTTATACCTTCCCAAATGACTATGCCCTTGCTCGCTACCTCAATGTAGTTGAGCCTATGAGTACTTCCATCAGTGAACCGAGCGTCAGCATGACCGAGTCGGACATCAAATATCTTAGTCAGAAAAACAAGAATAAAAAGAAAAAGAAAAAGAGTTATGAGGGTGAAAACCACTTTGTGGCAGTCTCAAAACCTAAAAAAGTACAAATAAAAGATGTATCCAAAGGTGAAAACCTCTTTGAGGTGCCTAAGGATGAGATATTTGATGTCCTTCTGAGTCATTTACAGGATAGATCTCCAGTTCTAATTGAGCCCACTCAATCCATCAATTTGGGTACAACAGAGGAACCACAATTGGTACATGTCGCACAATCATTATCAGAAGAAGAGAAGCAAAAATTTACAACATTCCTAACAGAGAAGAAGATCAACTTTGCATGGAAATATTCAGATATGCCTGGATTGGATCCTACTCTTATAATGCATCATTTATCTATTGCTCCAAATGTCAAACCTGTCAAGCAAAAATTGAGAAAGATGCATCCTCACGTTGCACTCTTAGTAAAAGTTGAATTAGAGAAGCTCCTGAATGTCGGATTCATCTGAGTTATTGACTATGCAGAGTGGATCTCTAATATTGTACCTATTTCTAAACCAGATGGCTCAATCAGAGTGTGCACAAACTTTAGAGATGTGAATAGAGCATGCCCTAAGGATGACTTTCCACTACCTAACATTGATATGA
Organism: Chamaecyparis obtusa; assembly: GCA_027943335.1. Taxonomy (NCBI): domain Eukaryota; kingdom Viridiplantae; phylum Streptophyta; class Pinopsida; order Cupressales; family Cupressaceae; genus Chamaecyparis; species Chamaecyparis obtusa. The sequence continues at coordinate 2,728,794 of BSBK01002526.1, read as the reverse complement.
TAGTGGACATGACTACGGGTTTTGAGATGTATTCCTTAATGGATGGTTTCTCTGGATATAACCAAATAAAAATTGTATCTACAAAGGTTGATTATGTGGGTGACTCAAGGAGTTGTCATCTTCCTCTGAAAAGGAGATATATTGCAGAGATGTAAGATGTCCAACCATAGTCTTGAACCTATCTAAATCAAGGTCATCAGGAACATTGGAACCAAGCAAAGCTTTATCGAGAATAGCTCTATGAGCTGGAGATATTCGAAGCAACTCAAACATGGAGATTTTCACATTAGTGTGTTGGAGTTGTTGAACAATGCTATAAGACATAGGCCTTGTATCCTTTGGATTGGAAGATTTGGAAGCAGCCTTCTATTTAGAAGCAGATGAAAGATTGAAGGGCACCTTAGGGACATTTGATGAATCTGGGATTTGTCCTTTCAGATGTGTTTGAGCTTGTGATCAAGTAACTGCGTTAGCTAAGGAATGATTTATGTCTCTTCGTACAATTGTGATGACATTGCAACTTTCAGAGAGATAGGGTTCAACCATATTGATGACAACATTATTTCCAGGGTAGGCATAGTTGACTTTTGCCCCCATATTAGGTTGAGAAGTTGAAACTACTTTCACATGTGCATGGGGCACCTTCTACTGGAATGTCATGACATTTGGGCTTAAAAATGCTGGAGTTACATATCAAAGAGCAATGACATCTATTTTCCACGACATGATGCATCAAACTATGGAAGATTATGTTGATGATACTTTAGCAAAATCTATGATCAGAACTGAACATCTAAAGGACTTGAGCATGATCCTAGACAGAATGGAAAAGTTTAGTCTCTGACTAAATCCTAAGAAGTGTGCTTTTGGTGTCACTTCTAGAAAGCTCTTAGGATACATAGTTTCAAAGAAGGGCATTGAAGTTGATCCAGCTAAAGTCAAGGCTATAATAGAGATGCAACCTCCCATGAATATTAGTCAAATGAGGATGTTGCAAGGAAGAGTTCAATCTATCAGAAGATTCATATCACAGCTAGTGGACATATCATAGTCTTTTACAAAAACATTACATAAAGGTGTGACCTTTGCCTGGAATGAAGAATGTGAGAACAACTTTAACCATATCAAGAAGTATCTATCAAATCTTCCTATCTTGATGCCTCCTATTCATGGGAAGCCATTGATCTTATATGTCTCCGCAACAGCCACATCATTGAGGGCATTGCTAGCCCAACATGATGAAGAGAAAAAGGAAAGAGCCATTTATTATATAAGCAGAACATTGGTGGCATATGAAAAGAACTGTTCTATGATTGAGAAGGCTTGTCTCGCTATGATCTTTGCATCACAAAAACTGTGACACTATATGTTAGCTCATACCACGCATCTAGTAGCAAAAATTGATCCACTAAAATACCTACTCAGCAAAGCTGCCCTCACAGGTAGACTGGCTAAATGGGTCATGCTTCTAAGTGAATTTGACATTGAATATATTGAAAGAAAAGCTATAAAAGGTCACGTTATTGCTGATCAACTAGCAGATGCACCCATGTTTGATGACACACCAATGCAAATGGAATTTCTAGACTCCTCTATTATGCACCTATCTTCTAGAGAATGGCAATTGTTCTTTGATGGCTCCTATACATAGAATGGATCTGGAGCAGGCATATTGTTCATAACTCCTCAAGGATACTCCATCCCAAAAGCATTCAGACTGAAGTTCCCTTGCACGAACAATATTGTGGAATATGAAGCCCTTTTGAATGGTATGAAACTAGCAATTGAATGGAGAGTAACAAAGCTACACATTCATGGAGACTCTCAACTTGTTATTCATCAAGTCAATGATGTGTACCAAACTAAAGATGAAAAGCTCATTCCTTACAAGAGAATGGTAGATGATCTTAAGAAATATTTCATATCTATCACATTTGAGAAAATTCCTAGAATGGAGAACAAGGTTGCTAATACAATGGCAACACTATCTACTTTATTACAGTAGCCTGAACATGAGCTACGCTATGAGTTTCTGGTGGAAGCACTATCTTATCCTGCATATGACTCCCCCAAAACCCGCATGATCTACACTATTCTAGGTCATGATTCATCCCAATATAAAAACCTATTTTCCTATCTCCAAGACCAAATCATCCCCGATACCTTCAACCGTCATGAAAAGAGATACCTTATCCGTAATGCCTCCTGATATGTCATCATTGGTAATGATCTATACAAAAAAGGTCTAGAGGGTACACTACTTAGATGTTTAGAACGGGAAGAGTCTCAACGTGCATTAGAGGAAGTCCATGATGGTATTTGTGGGTCACACTCAAACGGTTTAACACTAGCTTGAAAACTTATTAGGGCTGGGTACTATTGGCCTGAAATGGAGAAAGAGGCTATCAAATTTGCTAAGAATTGTCAAAAGTGCCAAGTGCATGGCAACTTAATTCATGCTCCAGGGAGGGATCTAATCCCCTTTACAACACAATGGCCTTTCCATCAATGGGCATTTGATCTTATCGAGATGATTCATCCTCATTCTTCTAACAGACATACCCATATAATCACAGCCACAGATTATTTTACAAAATGGGTAGAGGTGGTCCCTTTGACACAAGCAACAGGGAAACAGATATCTATGTTAATATTGAACTATATCATATGCAGATATGGGATACCACATTCCATAATAATAGATAACGGTGGGCAATTTAGGAATAAAGACCTAAATGATCTATGTGCCAAATTCAAGATCACACACTATTGGTCTTCTATCTACTATCCACAAGGGAATGGCCAAGCAGAGGCTTCTAACAAAAATCTATTAAAGATCTTGCACAGAACAATAAACAAAACTGGCAGAGACTGGTATCTCATGATTAATCCAGCTCTATGGGCCTATAGAACAAGTATCAGAACGCCTACAGGGGCTACGCCTTTCACTTTAGTTTATGGGTCTGAAGTGGTACTACCTATTGAGGTTGAAATCCCATCACTCCGAATTAGAATGCATGGTCTAGTAACTGATGATGACTACAGAGTGTCTAGGTTACAAGAACTGGAACTACTAGATGAGCGTAGACAAGCAGCATATGATCATCTCAGAGTATATCAGAAGAGAATGTCTAGAGGCTACAACAAGAAAGTCAGACACAGAGAATTTCAGGTTGGCGATCTAGTCTTGAGAGAAAATCCTAAAAATCAATCCCATCAAGAACGCAAGGGGAAGTTCGAACCCAACTAGCTGGGTCCCTTTGTCATCACTGCTACTTTTGGCTCTGGCACCTATCAACTCTCAATGACAGAAGGAGAACAACTCTGAGAACCAATCAACATTCTCCATCTGAAGAAATTCTATGCCTAGGGCATTCAGTCTATTGTAAAATGTCTTGAAAAGATCTTACAAATCAGAAAAAACCCTGAAAAAATGAACATCTTGGTGAAAACCTAGCAATAGGGACCTTGATGATTCACAAAAAAAAATTGAAAAATATCAAAAGTACAAAAAAATTGAAACAATGAAAAAAAGAAAAAAAAAATGAGAAAAAGAAAAAGTGCCTTGGTGAAAACCTAGAAACAAGCGCCTTGGTAGCAAAAATAGAATCTCTGCCAAGATGGTGAAAACTTGGCAAATGGGCGCCACTTGTTTCAAAATGCTCCATCTATCAGTGCAATCTTGGTCTTTCCCAGCTTTCAGTTTTTCTTTAGTTTATACATATCTCCCGGTTTGTTTTGCATTTCCAGTTTCCAATAAATCGGTCTGTATACCAATCAGCTCCAGCATCTGTATCCTATCAACGGTCAAACTTGGGGGAAATCAATGTCATAACCTATGGTCTCCCATGTATCCAAGACATGTCATATCTAGTCAGAGTCCTTTTGAAGCTTCATGTGAGTCAGTCAGTCAGTCTTGTCTCCAGAAAGGATTTTGCATCTACAACAACACAATCAACATCAAACTGAAAACTGAAAACAATCTATGCTTTTTTACATGCTTTTTATCTCCTTGTATGCTTACTGATTTGCATTGAGATTTTTGTATATTGTGTCCCTTCGAGCTCTTCGATGATGTCCTTTATAAGATTTAGAGAGTGATGACTAGGGGCATAATCTTTTCTTTGTCTTCTGCTTATATGTGAAAATCTAACAACTTTGGAAATTCTGGATTGAAAGGGTGTTCGATTGTAAGAGCCTCTATCTCAAATTGGATGGCCATGCGTACCTTAACCATTGATACCCAGAAAATTCAAGGAAGTTTGATCTAACTATTGTCTTTTTGAGTGAGTTCTTTCTCCTACTGTGAAATGCGATCTTACCTAAGGATGTGAACACTAAAGGGTCACTATGGGTAATTCACACTAGATTTAGAATGATCTCTTGACTGTTTGATGTGTTTGAATGCAAGGCATATTCAGGTCATCACGACGTTTATGTTTTGATGCTTATACAAATTTCTATATCAAAATGGACATGATATTCAGGTCATCCTGGTGTTTGTGCCTTGGTGCTTATATCTAATCTGACATTCCAAAAATAAAATCAATATTCATATATCCATGGTTGTTGACCAGTGGGTGTTGTATTGATTCTTGCGCATACAAATCAATATTCATATGTTTATGGTTTCATAGCTAGTGGGCATTGTATTGATTTATCCAGTTACCTAAAAGTTCAATGATGATAAAAAATTGACATATGATCAGTGACTAGGTCCTAGGTCTTAGGTTGCATTTCATTTTGCATGTCTCTTTGCATTTTGCATGTTTGCATGATCTCACAATGATTAAACAAACTTCAATGCTTAAACAATTCTTCATATCAATTCTTCAAATCTAACAAGAGCTGAATCTCACACAAAGGTTCCTCCAATGAAATAGCAAGTACAATCCTTTTTCGGGATCAAAATTAAAATCTGAGACTATTTATATTATTAACTACTTGCATATTTGACCTTCGATCATCACAGAAATCCATAATTCAACTCAACTGATTATCTTACATCAAACAATCAAAATTTCAACTTGGTTAACTATGGTCAACTCATGGTTTAACCTAGTCAAACTTGGTCTCCAGGACCTCTCAATGATGCAGAATGCATTCTCAAATGTATATAACCACTTTTCCAATCAATTTACATGCTTCTAAACTATCAATGCTGACTTTTCTTGTTAGATTTCAATTTTAATCCTGAAGGGGGCATGGTATTGCATATCATTCAAAGTCTGTAATCAAATTTGAAATCATATCTTTATGGAAATCATATCTTCATCAGTGATCAAGACAACAACCATGTCTAGTTGCTGATTCATCAAAAGTCCTCATCACTCGAGGCAAATCTATCATCACTTGGGGCATATCAGATTCATCGATCCATATCAATCTGGTATCCTCCTAATCTTGTAATCTGTATCAATTTTTGCAACCATCAGATCATAGTGTTCTTTCCTTGGTTCTTCAGCAACTGAAGGGTTCGGATGTGATACCTACTAGTTTTGCTAAGACAATCCAGTCTAGAACCGGTCACTCACTTCTTTGCAATCCTAGGGTTTGGAATCAGGTGTTTTGACACTCTTTCGCAATCATCGGTTCATCGCTACTATAGTGAACATTATCTTTGGTCATTCAGGACCTATTATCTCCATATCAAATCAATATCAATCAGCTTCTGTCTCATATCAATTATCAATTTCGAATCAGTTTCATATCTCTATCAAACACAGACTGTCTTTGAACCACTGCGCTTCGCACAGTAATTCAAAGAGGGGAAAAATGTAATACCCCAAAAATGGGCTATAAGTTCATTAATCTTCTATATCAACAATTCAAACGAAATCAACATCGAAGTCCTAATCTAAGGCACATCTGCACATCATCGAATCTAATTGATTATCTTAAATTCTGCATCGGGGAATATTCCTAGCAATATTCCTAATTATCTTAATTATCTATAATTTAATGATTATTTGGTGATAAATCACATTTATCCTAAGTTTGATTAATTGAATATTTTCATATTTAATTAATTAGATTTAATATCTTGCCACTTAATTGTGTAATTAAATTAAGTCTATCTATTATTAATTGTATTATTTAATTTTGACAATAAATCTAATATCTTATGAATAATTGATTAAATTCTTATTTAATTAATTAAAGCAAGTTGTCATTATTTAATAATATAGTTTTTAATAAAAGTTTAATAAAATAGTTAATTAACCCATAAATTAATTATTTTATTTCAAAAATCAATTAAGTTGACCATAAATCATTTTATTTATTTATTAAATCATAATTATCCATGTGCACATTCAAGGACCAGTTAAACTCAAATTGGAAAATCAATGCAAGTTGTTAGCTTTTTGAAACTCAACATCTTTTTGAGTTTTAAAATTGATCTAAACTTCTAATTCGAGTTGAACTGTGCTTTTGCATGATTTTCGTGACTTAATTATCTTTATTTAAAAATAAATCAAAAATCAAGCTGAGTTATTTGAGTGATTTATGGCATTTTCTCATGCACCTCCAAAGCCCTAGATTTCTATAAAACCAAGGCTCAACTCTTCACAAATCATCCACAAATTTGCACAATCACGCTGGAGAATTGGAATTGGGAAAATCAAAGCTCTTGCGAATCGACACCTTTGTGAGATCAATTTCAAATTCATAGCTTTCATATTATTGTTAGAATTTTCATTCTCATATCATATCATTTCTAGATTAGCATTGCATATCAATTTTCATATTAGCATAGATTCATATCAGTTTTCATCATATTATTGCATAGAAAATCCAAAAAAAAAAATAGATTAATTGCATTCATATTTCATATCAGTTTGGCATTCAAATCCTTCATTTAGGTGTCGTCTAGGTCACTGATCTCGATAGCAATCTGAGAACATTAATATCACACCTATTAGAAGGCAATAGATCACTTGGTTAGATTAGATTTCAATTTTGCACGATTTTGATTTTTGCTAACCTCTAATGTTTTACTGAAGTGTTGTGTCTACAGATCAGGTACAAAATTCACACACACAGCTCAGTGGATAAAGAAGATGGTAACTGCATCCAGGATTGTATTTTGAGTCCAAAAACACCTCAAACTAAGTGTTAAGGTTTTAGGATACCATTTTAAGGTTTTAGGATCATTGAAAATGTAATAGCACTATCTCATTGTATGTGTTTTCCAAATGCAACAATCTCTTGCATTTATATTGAGAATCAGCCAAGAAGAGACATGTCCCTTCACGGGACATGTCTATTCATTATTATGTAATTAATATAATGATAACTATGATTATATATACATACATATATATAATATCTCTTTAGTATTATATTAATTTCTCTAATATTTACATAATAATAGTATATATATATATATATATATATATATATATATATATATATATATATATATATATATATATATATATATATATATATATATATATATATATATATATATATATATATTTAAGTATATATACACATATCATATATACATATCTTCACTAGTATTGACTCATAGTGTTTATCTTACTAAAGCTACAAAACAACAACACTCCCTCTTAGCCAGGGAAGATTAAACATATGATTAGGATAAGAAGATAACATTTACTGTGTATACCAGAGATATGGTCTAACTAGGAATATCAAGTCGCATGATATTCACCTAAACTCATAGATTCATAAGACCATAATCTCATGATATTAGGAGTAATAGACATAGAATATCAAGTCACATGATATTCAACATGTATTTAGAGTATTGGCCTACTAACATCAAGTCTCATGATGTCCACCAGGTACTCAACAAATATTTTAGATATTACCTCAATAAGATATCAGAGATATGGTCTGACCAAGAATATCAAGTCTCATGATATTCACCATAACTCAAAAATTTTATAGGTAATGCATCCTTAAAACAAGGTATCACCTATTGTGATCTGTTTCAGCCATCACATGATGTCTATCACAATAGGAGTTCAATGGTATGTTTAAGGAACTGAATCCACCATTCAAGAAATCATCTATTGTGATCTATTTCAGCCATCACATGATGTCTATCACAATAGAAGGTCAATGGTATGTTTAAGGAACTGAATCCACCATGCAAGAAATCATCTATTGTGATCTATTTTAGCCATCACACGATGTCTATCACAATAGAAGGTCAAGTTATTGTAAGATCGTCACCTTTCAATAACTCGTACAAATAAAAGTGACAATCATTTGGAAGTTGTCACTTCCTCATGATTTACACAGGGGGTAGGCCCATTAAAATACTCATGATTTATTAGTATAATAATCAATTATATAAATTTTACCTCACAAGTGTTTCACCTTCAATAGTGAACTCCCTCTCAATCAATATGATCAAGATTGTCACAAGTTGACTGAACCATTTGCTCCCTCTGAAGCTCAAGTTTATCAACTTCTTGACCTCTTTTTGAAATGTCAAACTCCCTTTGCATCTAGTCTCAATCATCAATTTTTTTGCAAACATCAAGTTCTTACTCCCTGAATGCAATTATCTTGTGCTTCTATCCTTATATTGCTACGTATGTCACACTCTTGTATGAATGAGATATCATCGGCTGAAAGTATTGTCTTCAATCCTCTGACTTCTAGTTGTGCCATGATCCTGAATGAGTATGTGCATCAATCAAGACGTGAGATGTTATCTCTCTGCTTCTGTCGACACATTCAAATCCTTCATGCGACATAGCCTCAGTGCACCCATCACCAATACCTTTCCCTGTGACTCCCAAAATTCATCCAAGGGATTATTGCCACTAGTGTTTACCCACGCTATGCTGGGCTCATAAACCAATCCACACTCTACTTCGAAGCCTTACCCAAATATGTTCCCATCCTTAGGCAATGACGGATATGCTTTCCATTCTTAGTGATAAATGAATGAAAGCTCGTACCACACTTCTCATCTTCCTCCAGCTATGTTTTCCAACTAATATTAACCGATGTTCTCCGCCAATTCCAAAGGTATGAAAGTCACCTCCTTCTATCTATTCCTTTATTCACTAGCCCAGGTAATACACTGATGAAAAGATAACTTGACTTCTTACTCTGAAATAATCCACAGTCTTCACCTATTCTTTATTCTTCAAACATGACACTTCTCAAGCTTTCTTACATTTGCAACCTTGCTCTGATACCATGTTAAGGTGTTAGGACCATTGCAAATGTAATAGCACGATCTCATTGTATGTGTTTTCCAAATGCAACAATCTCTTGCATTTATATTGAGAATCAACCAAGAAGAGACATGTCCCTTCATGGGACATGTCTATTCATTATTATGTAATTAATATAATGATAACTATGATTATATACATACATATATATATAATATCTCTTTAGTATTATATTAATTTCTCTAATATTTACATAATAATAGTATATATATATATATATATATATATATATATATATATATATATATATATATATATATATATATATATATATATATATATATATATATATATATATATATATATATATATATTTAGTAAAATGATATGTGTATATATATTTAGTATATATGATATATATATATATATATATATATACTAAATATATATACACATATCATATATACTAAATATATATACACATATCATATATACTAAATATATATACACATATCATATATACTAAATATATATACACATATCATATATACTAAATATATATACACATATCTTCATTAGTATTGACTCATAGTGTTTATCTAACTAAAGCTACAAAACAACAACACTAAGAAAATGTGGGCAGATTCATATGATGAATCTAACCCTTTTTTAGAAAGTGAGGAAGCTCCCTGAATGGAGGTGGGGCATATAAAAAAGAAATAGACTAAACCTCCCCTAGGTATGCCCCTAGGAGGTGTTACTACTAGAGCCATCAGAGTGGATGTGGGAATGTGATGAAGGGTGCTCCCCTTAATACCACAAATAGATAACAGGAACAGAGAAACAACAACAAATTGCAAGAACAGAAAATGGGCTTCTTATTATCTCCACAAATGTGGAATTACAAATTTTAGAATTACAATATGCAAAGCCACATGGGCATTCCCTTTACAATATTATGTAGGACAAAGCCTCGAATCATTACCTAGATCTACCCAGAACTGCCCTGAACTACCTAAGACAAAACTACAGTCTTCCTTATATAGGCAATTTTTCACCGCCTGAGAAGGTTCTAGAAATTTAGCCCTTAAGGCCGAACAAACTTAGAATTATTTTATTTTTCAATTTATTACATCAAAGTCATCTCAAAATAACTTTTGAAACCCAAACAGAAATTTTGAAGGAAATTTATTTTCTACCATTTCAAGTGGCCCAACTTCCAAAGACCATAAGTCATCACCTGTTGACCGATTGACTATTATGACCCCATTTCAGAACGGGTGTGAAGTTCTCTACAATGCTTCAATCAAGAAAGCTTCATTTAGCCAAAGTTTTGACCTCATCTAGGGCCTCTAAAGCCTTCAAAACTGAGTTCAAAGTTTTTGTACCTTGCTACCAATACCAAAAATTTTCAATATCTTCAAAACTATACTTGATCCAGCAATGAAACTTTACTGGTAGGCTGATATGACAAAAATGAACCTCCACCTATGAAATCAGAACATTCCGAGATCATATGACCAACTTACTAAAAATAGTAAGTTTCCATAAATAGCATCTCTACACAAGATAGCCCTTATTTGAAAAGAAACCAAAAATATTTTTGGGTGATACAAGATTGCTCTTACACCCAGGATGCTCCTGTATTAGAATGTCTAAACCTACCAAAGGTAGAAGAGGTCATAAACACATGAGAGAATAGGAAAGTAGAAAAAGTATTATGGAGGGGTGTAAGCGCACTATCGAGGAATGCTCTGAAGGTAAGAAATGAATATCATCTCTTTGAATATGAGGGGACTTAACAACCCCCATAAATAGGACCTTTTAAGAAATTTTGTTAGGGATCAAAAGCTCAATATCATTCTAATCTAGGAAACTAAAATGGCTAGAGATAAATTTGAAAAGATTAAAGTGTTTAAGAACTATAGTATTGTGTGTTGTAGCTCTGAAGGGGCCTCAGGGGGAACTGCTCCCTTATATGGCCCCTCTTGTTGACTTATGTACTAGAAGAATTAGAAAAAAAATATCAGATTACTAGAGAAACAATAAGTGGATTAGTCTATGTGACATTGACCCCCAGCTGAAAAAAGTTGATCTTGACTTGACCCCTTGGTTTATTCATGAGAATGTTAATGATCAACTCATCTGGTCTCCCAATCCTAGTGGAAAATTCTTGATGGCATCTACATACTCTTTATCGTCCACCTTTGACTCTGAGCCCTTTTGGGATAAGGTTTGGATTCCTTACCTTATCTCCAAAATTAATATTTTTTACTGGTTGTTTGTTTAAGATAAAGTGCTTACTACCAAGAACCTGGCTAAGAAAGGATGGATGCTTCCTAACAGATGATACCTCTTCATGCAAGATGTAGAATCTTCCTCCCACCTTCTTTTACACTGCATTTTTTCTAGGGAGGTTTGGTCAATTGTGATGTAGCACTAGAATATCAGATGGGTGCTCCCTAGCACCATTAAGGACTTCACTTCCCAATGATAATCTCCTTTTTATCACAATTTGGGTAAATTGATCTAGAATTATAGTGCCCCGATGTTATTTGGAGAATATGGATAGAAAGAAACAACCAGATATTCAGAAACAACCTTTCTATGCCTTTTTTGGTTGGATCTAAAGATATTAGAAGTATTGTTGAAAAAATTCACCTAGCTTGCGAGCAAAGACCTAAATTAATGGAAGGAATTACTGATAAGGATGTCCTCAATAACTGGAACTTCTCTTCCATACCTAAGAGTGTTGTTAGTAATCATGATGGTGTTGTCTGATATTCTCCCCCTCCTGGATGGTACAAAGCTAATTTTGACTGCTCCGGGAAGGGTAATCCTAGCATTTTTGGTTGTGGGATAATTATTAGAAACCCCCTAGGTTGTGTTCCTGCTACTGCTATACCTATTGGAATCCAATCTAGCTATGTGGATGAGGCCATGGCTGCCCTTTATGCTTGCAAGCTTTCTGAGGATCAAAATTGCACTAAACTCTGGCTAGAAGGTGACTCCATGAATACCATCAACTACATCAAAGGTAATCATAAACTGTTATGGAATATGAAGACCATCATCACCCAGATTAAAAGGTATTTTAATGATTTTGAGGACCGCCATGTCACCCACATGTTTAGAGAAGATAATGATGTGGCTGACTACCTAGCAAATATGGGAGCTCACAGTGATGATGTCATCTACTAGCAAGGAAATCAAGGCTTAAGTAATGAGTTCCTTAGCCTCATAAGGTACAACCAAATTGACTATAATCCTAGATTAATTAGTAATTATGATGATTAGAAAGGATAAATGGTGTAAAAGCCTCATGATAGCATCTCACATGGTTCAAGGATAGGGAAGAAATAAAACAAGTGTGGGTATAGTGTCCTCATTTCCTTCTTTAATCCTATTAAAGTGGTGGCCTTCATTAGTACCCTTTTTCTCTGCATTTGTGTTAGCGATTTTAGCAATTTCCCCATGCCTAAGACTAGTCATTGGGTTTCTAGTAAAATTGGGCGTAAATTGAAACGTGAGGAACTGATTGTGTGTAAATAGGAGGATAAAGTCTAGGACAAGCTCAAGGAGGGTAGAGTCACTCCTTACATGGAGAAATTACATGGCTATGACAAGGACATCTCCAAGGATTTTTTTGACACTTGGGATAACGCTAAAGTTACCCTTTGTGGTAAAACCTTTAATATTACCTAAAAAGCTTATTTCTGAGATTATGGGTTTACAAATGTCTGGTTTGAAGTATGATAGAGGTAGGATTATGGCCTAGAATGTGGCTAAAATTTATCCCAAATCTCAAGGTGAGAAATCTCTCCTCGTGAAACAATCTAGGGTTTTTTTCCTTCGTAAGCATATGAAGCTGCTCTGGCGTAAACTTGTCAAAGCCCTTATGTAGTACTTTACTCTTGAGGGCTAGTATACTAGAGTCTACAATTTTCATTTCATGTTGGTCAACCATTTTCATTACAAGAGGAAAATCTCTTTTCATTACCTTCTACTTCAATCTCTTGGTACTAATATTTTAAAGCACGGGAAGAGCCCTAAGAAGCCTATTCTTCACGATGGGATTATTCTTCTCATTTATGAATATGCTAAGTCTAACTTCCAGGATGTTGCCTCAAACTTTGGGAAGAATAAGGAGAAGAAAGGTAAAAGATCCATCTTGACTGACAATAACACTCCCAATAACATAAAGAAAGATAACCCTACAAAAGAGATGGTCAAAGCAGCCAAATTCCTCATGGAGGAGGCTGGTATGCACACTGACGAAGATAATGGAGTGTGAGAAAAAGATTTAAAAAAATTGACATGGCTGAAGTAGCTAAATTCCTCTCTGAGGAGGTGGGTATGGAAACAGAGGATGATACAGAGGTGCATGAAGAGGATCAAAATCTTAGTGACTAGTATGATGAGGAGGATCAAGACCCTTAGGATAATGCTACTATGCCTTCATTGGATACTGAGAGGGACAAATCCAACAATGCCAAAACTAGGGATTTGGTGACTGAAGGCCCAAATGACAACTATGTTCCTGAGGAGACCACCGAAATGGAGAAAAACAATGTGGGTGCTAGCCCCCAGGCTGTGGTAGGCTCTCATCCTCCTACTACCTTCTCCATGACTCACATTAAAGAGTGTACCAACCCTTAGAAAATCCACACTTTCCTAATTCTTATGGATTATGAAGCCTCATCCTCTAAGGAGGATAAAAATTCTAGGGTTATCTCTGAGAAGGCTAAAGATAAACAAGAAGAGGGCACTGACAAGAAGGATCCAGAGATAGAAATTGGGAGAAACCAGGAGGAAAATATCGAGAAGGGTAAAGAGAATTTTGTGTTCATCCAAGTTCTCAAAGAGTGTGCTGGTATGGACATGCAAATGAATTCCTGGTTGTATGACTAAATCCAAGATGTCAGTATCAAGTACTCACAACTCGAGGACAGAGTGAACAAAATTGCACTGCTGCTTTCCAAACCTATGAACACTGCTATTAGCAATGTTGACATGCTTGTTGTTGTTGATAGAAAAGGGCTGATTGAGAAGCTCGAACAAAAAATAAATGATATTGTCAACTTCCACATGTAGAGTACCTCCAACCATATCTTGAGCATTGAAGATACCCTCAATAGAATAATGAAGCAGAACTTTGAGGGCATGAAGGTGACTACTGACAACCTAAGGGCCCTTCTCTCTCTGCTAGAAGGGAACAATAGTCCCATTGTTGTTGAAGATGAAGATACTAAAGGCTCTACCCCTATTGGCCCTGGCTCTCATACTAGAGCTAGTACAAAAAAGAAGAAAGCTAACAATTCTAAGGAAATCATGGCTCTCCGGGAGTCCATCCAGCAATTTGATCTGGTGAAAGAAGACATACTGAAGTTTATGGAAAAAATGTCTTAGCTATGCTATTTTTGGTCATTCACCCCTTTTTTGGTGTGTCAATCTATTTTTTGTTGGATGCTTGTGCTGGGGGGGTCTCTAATGTTCTCTGCATTGTCCCCCAGTTGTCTCTTTTTTCTTTGTGCTTATTCTTCCTATCTTTATTCCTAATGTAAAGGGTTTGTGTTTCCTTCAAAAACTATTTTATCCTTAATAAAAAATGATGAGCCACATAGCTCCTATCATGAACATTATCATCCCTGATATAGAAATGAACCTCCTTGATGATAATGCGTTCATTTAGATTGGTAATTTCTAGCTCATCCAAATCAAAATGTGCATGCCTATAGGTCACTTGCACAAATATTGAAACCTACCCAAAATGATAATATTGATCTTGAAGCTCCGTTTGAGGGGAAAATGTATAGTTCTCAGAGAAATCTACAATTGAAATAATACAACCACATGGAAAACAATCTTTGAAATCATGAAACTATTTAACTTGTCAACATGCATTATGACAATGCTGGATATGTGGATAAATTAGAGTATGAAATCTGGTCATAAACTCAAGCTAGGGAAATTCACTCTCCTTCCATACAATTTTTTTGGACTCATCTCTAGTCTTTGTTCGATATCTCTCATATTCAAATCTTTTCCAAAAAATTGGTGTTGAAACATTAATATTCTCAATTTGCAATAGAAATTTATGCAAATCTCCACAATCATTGCATGCATTCTTTATACATTGTACTTTGAACTCATCTAAATCCTCTAATTTATCATGTAAAATAGACTTCACAAACTATGTCGTACTTCTTGGGATGACCATATTTGAATCAAGAACTGTCATCACTTTTTTATATGATTGAAAGTATAGATGAAACTCAACATGATTTTGATAACAAGTTTCATGAACCTTATTTATGTGTACAAAGAAATGGCACAACCTCTCAAACATTCTTTAACATATTTTCACATCTAAAAATTCTTGCTTGAATGCTTCAAACAATTCACTTTGTGTTGTATCTATAAAATGTTTTGGATGTACAGTTTTCATATCGGTCTCTTCATCTTTCATCTGTATTGTATCTATTCTATTATAAGAAATATGAGAGTGAGCGGTCCAATAATCAATGACCAGTTTTTTTGCATCTTCAGAAATTTTATCTTTTCGAGGAAGTCTATAAATATTTACATAATTCTTTTCAATGTTTTCATCTAACATATTTCTCTTCCTGATATATCTTTGAACAGTTCTTCTAGATACATTCACTAAATCAGAAATTGTATGTACTTGTTTTCTCTATGTCAACCTCCTACTAGATAATGTAGTCATCAATGCTCTACGTCCAACACTTAAATCAGCTCCTCAACTTGAGTTGTTAATGTCGTTCAATGCATCTTGCAAATTTTCAACTATTGTTCAATTTACATTGTCTCCTACATTTTTCTTGTTATCAACACCCAACAACTCCAAAACAAGAGTCATTTATTTTTGCCTGAATAACCTAGCAAATAATTGAGCTCTTCCAACCATACTTTTATTTTTAAAATATTCATCCAAAATATTTTTACAATGTGATTTAATTGTGCTTTCAAATATGATTTGTTCAGATGAAATTTGACTAAAAAGTAAATCCTCATTCATCTCCATCAAATTGCCCATGCCAAAAGACATATTTCCACCTTTAGAACTACCAATTTTTTCCCCTACTTGAATTGCATCTTCTTGAATATCAATAGTTTCTTCCTGAACTTCAATAGGTTGATGTTGATTACGTGTTTTGTATGACCTTTCATTTTTTCATTCCTTATTGAATCATATTTATTCATTTATTCATGGAAGTTATGAGCAAATCAGTGGAAGTAGTATTCAGGTAGTGTTCCTAAGTAGCGGTTTGTGGAAATTAGATGATATCTCCTAATTGAGAAAAAATATGGTTATGCATAGTTAGAGAGAAGTTTAAGACATGTTGATAGTGATTTGGATGACAACGCAAGATCCAAGGTCGCACGTGTGAATAATTATATTGATTGGAAGCTGATAGTTTTGTGTAATTTTGATGTAACATGTGGAAACTTTTATTTTCTAATTTGTATGCCGACTCATTTGTAATTACTTTTGTCTGGTATAAAGGAATGAATGTATTCCTATTTTTAGTGTGTGTGTAATTAATGTAAGTTTGTATGAAGGAATTGTGAAAGTGAAATTGTTGGAGGATATGCAAAGTACTGAGATCTGGTATTGAGATCTGAAGAAGCAGTTGGTGCAGTTTGGCATAGTCAGAGAAGGAGTATTGAATTTTTAAGATCAGTAATCTTTTGGTATTATTCTATTGAGTAATACAAAGATCAGTTGGATAGTGAGTTCAATGATCTTACCCTAAAGTTGTTTGGGTAGTGGGTCCTTCTTTCTTCTATAACTCCTAACAGAGTTAGAATATTTTAACAGGGATTCATATATACTGAATGTATTTCATAAGACTCCTAACAGAGTCCATCATCTCACAAGGAACATTCATATTAGTGCATCTTTTTTGGGCATCATTCCAACTAGGGTTTACTCTTTTATCAAGAGGTTCCCTAGTCAACATATCTTGTGTCATTGTGTTATTATGCATGTATATCTTTCTATGCTTGTTGATTACATTGCTTACATGGTTAAAATCTATTAAGGTTGATAAAATTTGTATTTATCTGATAACTAATTCACCCCCCCTCTCAGTTATCTTGGTGGAGTTTACTTTCTAACACATCTCATTATCAGTTTATAGAGGTATATAAATTTACAAGGTATCTTTATTTACCTTATATTTACATGCTTTCATTCTTTGTAATTTTATTTCTTTTTCAATGTTGATTCCTCATCCAGGGTTTGACCAAGGAAAACCCATTCCAACTCAACATTTTCCCTATATTTTAATGTGAAGGAATAAGTGGTGAATGCATTATTTCAGATATAAAAAGTATAGGATATGGTGGATAATTTGCAACTAAATTTAGTTAAAAGTGGTAAGAACATGAATCCTTTCTCATCCCTTCCTGGGAATAGGATGTCCTAGGTGATCTCTTCCCTACAAAATAACTTGAAACTGAAATCATAGAAATAAGTGGTGAACACATCAATTTAGATCTAGAAAGTACAAGATCAAACATATAATCTGTAATTGAGTTATGTCAAAAGTACTAGGAATAGGATGCCTTGCTCACCATCTTCCTAGGAACTTGATTCCTTGGGAAAATCTCTTCCTTGCAGTTTAATAGCTTGAAACTGAAATCATAGGTCAGTGGTGCTACGCAGTTATTATTTTTTGTACCTATCAGTAGCTACATGTTTTCTGATAGTCAATGTATTCTAAATTTTTTTATTTCACCTATTTTGTATTCTATCATACATTAGTCAGTCACATCTCCCCAATTGATTCTCATATTTACATAAAAATGAAGGATCATTGCACTCATCCAATACTTGAGTCATAATTGGTTCCAGTGGGTCATCTTGTTGGAATAATCACCAACATCCCCCTTTAGGATTTGTGACATGATTTAGTAGCCTCATGTGTCTTCTATAAGTCTAGTGGTTGTATCAGGAATTAACAGGTTGATCTTTTGGTGCAACGACAACCACACTTGTAACAAGTGGCATCAGAGCTTGGTCATAGGTTTGAATCCCCTTGGGTGAGGGTGAGGGGGGGATTGTTGGACTAACCACCAATGTCCCCCTTTAGGATCTGTGACATGGTTTAACAGCCTCCTATGTCTTTTATAATTCTAGTGGTTGTTGTATGGTAAAAATGTGACTACACTTCTATGAATCCTTACATGCAAGAAAACTCATGAATGAGCCCTCACAAATCAATCCATAGCTCTCTATGCATGGAGTTACAAGATTTGTAAAATTTCTCTCAATTAGAACTATAAACTCATGACCTTGCTAGTCAACCACACAATGAGAGATTCAAAACCAAAGACAAGGGCAAGAGTGCCAATATCTCCAATGAAATCAATATGAATGCAATGCAATGAAACCTATATGAGTATGCAAATTAATCTATGAGGATGAAGATGTAATTAAGCTATTGAAAAGAATAACAAAGGATTACAACCTTCCTAATTAGACTATGTGAGATTATTCTATTGTATAAAAGGAAATCTATACTAGAAATGTCATGATCATGCAACTATGAAAGCAAATATGAGAACTATGAAATGCAACAATGATCTTCAAGAGCTTGGATGTAACAAAAGTCTTCAAGGAAAGCTCCAAATGCACCTAAAAAACCTGTAGCATAACAATAGCATGAAAACTTAAGATATGCAAATGAGGAAGAGAACTCTCCTTTTATAAGAAATGAGGTGAAATGGACCATTGAGATTAAGAGGCAAAAGACTTAATCAATGGTGGAGAAAAATGGAAGCTTGATCCTTGTGCACAAATATCCTCCAATGGGAAAATAAGAGTTGACTTTTGTGTCCATATGAGACAAAAAGTACTTTTTCTCTCTTTTTAATAAAATAAGAATGATGCTTTATTTGTGCAACTTAGGATAAGAGGAAAAGTGGGGGCTTTTTATTTATTAAAAGGGGAGGAAATATTCTTTTTAAGTAAATAAAAACTTTGGGATAAAATGGTTAGCCCATGGAAAATAATCAAAAATGATGAAATTAGGATTTGATCAAGGAAATTGATAGTGTTGAAAAATATTGATTATTGATAAAATTGATTCAGAGATAAATAAATCAAATAAATGGGGCCCAAAGTCTAGGTGACCATTTTTTGGTGCATACATTTGCCCCTCTTTGACTAATGTGTGATCGATCTGGGATCACAAAACAACTCAGATGTGAGGTCGATTCGGGATCACACCCGGACAAACATAAACAAAGGCCTTTGAACATGAGGTTAATTTGGGATCATATCCAAAATAAGAGATAAGAATCTCAAGCTTAAGTGAAAACTCACAGAAGGAAAGCTGAATCAAGAAAATAAAGGAATCGGGGATGAGAATCCCATAGATACTACCCCCTCAGAATCGAAATCGAAATCAAGTAGAGGAGAGATAGCAAATCGATAAAAATTTGAGCAAATCATAATCAATCACAATTGAAGATAAGGTCGATAAGATAACCATTAGGTAGTAAAAACATGCCCCAGTGATGAATTAGAAGAAAAGAAGTGGGGTGAATGGAAGACTAGAAGTTTGAAAGACATGAAAAGGAAGAAATTCCATCAAAGATCAAAGAATTATGCCTCAAAAGGTTAGTCAACTGTATAGAAGAGAATGAAATATGAATTTGATGATCAAGGTGAATGTGGATTTCAGTTTTGATCCTGAAATGAATAGAAAATGACGTGATATGAAAGACTAGAAATGAAAGATATGATCAAGAAGAATCGAAAAATGAGCACAGTTGACCAACTAGTCCGTAGATGATAAAAAGAAGAGCTCTCTCCATATACAAGATGCAGAAACTAAACTATGATGAACCTAAGAATGCAAGCTATGATGAAAAGTGGTTGACTTGCAAGGTTACAACGCTTATAGACATCTAATTATCATCATCGAGCGTTATTGGTAGCATCGTAAGATCATACAATGCACACTAGTATGACTATGTGAATATGAATATGATCTTTATCAGATAGAAATGTGGAAATCTCACTTAGGCATCAAAGACATGTAGGTCAAGATGACTAGTGCAGTGAGATTACCTAAGTTTGATATGGTGAGATTATGCTTGTATCAAGACACATGATAGTCAGGATAACTAGAAGCATGCACTCGCAAAATAGTGAAGGATAATACCTTGTCAATCCCAAGTGTCAAGGAAGACCAGCATAAATGCTCATGATAGTTAGGACCAACAAGATATACCCACAAGCAAATAAAGAAATAAAACATGTTCTCATTCCCTCAGTCTTCTAGCTATGCATCATCGAAAACTTCTCAGGGAGAGACCACTCATCAAAGAAATCCTCATAGAGAGCACACAAAGAAAAATAAAGTCAACATATCTCAAGTGAGTTGATTGTTTAAGTGTGTGTGTGTTGGTCATAGAGTCAGACTCTGGCTATCACATCTGCCAATGAGAAATATTACATCATACTAGACTGTTGGGTAAGACATCTGATAAGTGTTAAGAAACACTCGACGCAAGGGTAGTGTTGAAAAATACTATTTGGGGTGGTGTTGAAAAACACCTGTTGGGAAATGCCCCAAGAAACAAATGCACCCAAAGGACCTATGCTAATAGCTATGCCCCCTAGACAAAGATAAAGACCAATTCTAGACTACACCAAATAAGGTCAAGACGTGATGGAGAAAGGCTCAGTGTCGAGGATGCATGCTAACAAATAGGAGTGCAAAGGCCTATTTCCAGATTTTCACCACTTGGATTTTTATTGCAATTTTTCTCCTTTTTCAATTTTTATGGTATTTTTGCTACCCAAGCGCCTATTTCCAAGTTTTCACCAAGGCACTTTTTCTATTTTTTTCAATTTTTTATTTTTTCTAATTTTTTTGTGTTTTTTCAGGTTTTTATATGCTTTTTAAGATTTTTTCAACATCATATATCAATTTTTTTGGAATTTTTTCAGGATCATAAAATATGTACAAAGGATGCCCCCAGATACAATGGGCATCAAACTCCCAAGCAAGATCACATCGTGTAGTCCCAAAATGTTGCAAGGTGGAGGACAAGAAGGATGAGCAAGCTGGTGAAAGAGATGGAGGAAAATGGAATGAAGGTGAATGGAGGGAAGAAATCCTCAAAGGCAAACTCCTCAAGAGTACCCAAGCTAGGGAAAAAATTGTCATGTAAAGCACATTTGGACAAGCAATGAAAGGCCAGCATAGGATAAGTCACAAAAGCGCACTGCAAAAGAAGGAAGGGATGCAGTCCAAAGGAGTAGACATATCAAGAGGCTTCATAGCATCGTGTTTTACTCTTTTTTATTAGATCAAAACCAAAGGGAAAAAGGATAGCGAAAGGCTAGAATGAATGAAGGAAAATAAATATGGAGGCTAAACATGAAAGGAATGAAAACAAGATCATCGTAAGATAGCTCACAAGATAGCCAAATGTTCATGTATAGCTCAACATTACCAAGATCAAAGAGAGAAGATGGAATGGATGAAATATGTAGAAGAACTACACATGATGCCTGATTGTCAGAATTTCATCATCGTACTTATCCAAGGTGCCACAAGGGAGTGGTTTTCACCATAGGACAAATTTATTTCTCTTTACTTTTGCTACCAAGGTGCCTGTTTCCAAGTTTTCACCAAGGCACATTTTCAATTTTTTTCTTTTTTCTTTTTTGTGAATTTTTCTATTTTTTTTGAATTGTTTTCTTTTTTTTGGAAGAAGGCAAGCTTTTTAGATAATGCTCCTTGAAAGGATAAACCATGATATGCCAAGGATCCAAAATGATATGCTCAAAGATGTTGATAGGGAAAGGAAGATGGAAGAGAAAAATAAAGGATAAGGTTTTATGTAAAGCGAGTGAGGTTGGAAGATAGGAGGAATAGGCAAGTGAAAAAAAAGGATAGAAGGTAGAAGGATAATGAATGGAAGGATTGTGAAAGGGTAGATGGAAAGGAAGGAAAGATCAACATCAACACACACCTTGAAGGGTGGCGAGATGATAGAGGAAATGTGAGCCAAGGAATATGGTGAATGTTTAACAGAGGTTGTGGTTTAGGCACATGGAATGAAAGAATGTTTTTGGAAGAAGATGAGGCGGAAGCCTTTGGAAGCTTGAATGTCAACTTCACTTTTTGTTCAATATTAGACTCTCTTAAGAGAGACTTTGGAATCCATATAGCCGTAGGCTTTTCATTTCTTTTTGATGATTTAGAGAGAATATCTTCAATGATAGATTTTGGAACCCATACTTGTCTTGTAGTTTTCTTCTTAGATATCTCTTTTGACTTTATGCCTCCATGTCGATTAGAGGAGACATGGTGATCTTCTTTTTTTGATAGATTCTTGTATTGTTTCTTTTTCTTGTATTGAACATTCAAGTTACTTCCAAAAGACTTGGGACTTGTGGAAGAAGGAGGAGAATATGACTGGTTTAGATGGGTGGATGAATGAAAAGGATTCAAGGGTATGCATCTATGTTGATCTTGAGGAAAGATAGGAGATGGAGGGACGTAAGGACCCAAGATGGATGAATAATTAGGAGAGTTGGGAGGGGAAAGTGAAGGGACATAAGGGCCCAAGATGGAAGGAAGACATGAAGCCTTAGCAACGGTGGAAGAGGTCCAAGGATGGAAGTGGAAGACGCAAAATGATAATCAACAAGTTCATCAGCATCTATATCACAACCAAGGATATCAGCATCTTTAGAGTGAGCATTAGAATTTTCAATAGGATTATGAACATCTTGAATATGAGCAACTTTTTTGATAGGATTGTTCAAAGCTTGCAAAGACTTAGGAAGAGTAGAAAGTGGAGGTGAACATGGAGTGGTAGAACAAGAAGATGGAATACTTTGATCTTGACAAGGATCTTTGGATAGCATAAGCGTATCATTTTTCTCTTGATTTTCAATAAGCTTAACATCAGAAGTAACAACACCATTTTTAATAATTTTAATGGAAGTATCATCTTTGGAAAGCGCAAGTGTAGTAAGGTTCTTTTGATTGTCAATAAGCTCAACAGTGTAAGTAGCGGTTTGATCTTTCTTAGGAGAAGACTTAAGACATGGTGGAATGAATGAGGAAGGGTGTAAGAGATCAAAAGAACCATGAAATGGAGGAGAGACATTACGAAAAGAATTGGATGACATGGAGGGTTCTTGATCTTGATCTTTTTTTATGTTTTTTTTTCTATCATTTTTAGAGTCCTCTTGACATGGAGCCACTTCTAAGGATAAGGAAGCATGTTGAAATTGCATGGAAGACTTTGGAATAGATGGTGAAGGACCAGCTGAAGTAGGCATTATAGCGCATAAAGGCTTAGGCACTTTATGTTTAGCATTATTGAAAGTATTTTCAGCCAAGTGAAAGTTAGCTTGAGTTTCTTTAAGAGGTAGCCCTCGAGGATAACTATAGGGAACTACATGAAAAGCATTAGGATCTTTGTTGGATGAAGGATTTGTGAAAGATTTGGAAGAATTAGAAGCTTTAGGAAACTTATGAGTATTGGAGGAAGTAGGGGATGGAAAGGAACCATCACAAGACAAAGGTTCAACATTAACATGATCTTTCTTGAGAGTGTCATCTTTATTTTCAGCATGAATGTTCTTAGAGGAAGGATTTTTATAATATTTACGTTTCAAATCAAGACAGTGCCTTTTATATTCCTCAATAGTAGTAGATGGATTATAATCAAGGTATTGTTCACAAAACTCATCAAAGTTTCTTTCAAAATCCAAATCATACAGATCACCATCATGATCTTTCCAATATGAGGACCCATTTCTAGTAAGCACAAGGACATGACTAGGAGGACTCTTAGGAATAGAGGTGTCATAGGTATCACTACATTGTCTATCATCATAGTCATCATAGTCATCATAGGTGGGTGTGTCACTCTTCATGGAAGAGGTATCATAAGGACTATCATGTTGCTCTTTATGGTATGTCTTCTGAAGAGAAGTAAGACTCTTGAGAGAAGTAGAAGAGGAACAAGATCTTGAAGAAGAGGAAAATGAAGACCTAGTGGAAGAAGAAGACTTGGATAATGAGGAATTCGAATAATGTTTAGAAGAGTCATGATAAGATTTGGAAGATGAAGAATGGGAGTAATGTTTATAAGAGTCATGATAAGACTTAGAATGCGAGGAAGGATGAGAAGACTTAGAAGATGAAGAATGTTTGAAAGAAGGAGGTCGTGATATGATCATGTGGATGATTCTAGCAAAGGTGTCTGATTCATTCGACTTTTCTTTTATTTTTGCTATAAGTTTATCATCCATGCAATCTTTGGAGGAATAAAGATACTCTTCAAATTTAGCAATGAGCTCGAGATCATCCATTCTCAAGAGAGGTTCCATAACAAGATAGTTGAAATTCATGGTTCTAGAAGAGGAGGAATCAAGCATGGAAGAAATGAATAAATGAATAGAAGAAAGTAGACTAGATAATAAGAGGAAAAGAATCAAGAAGAAGAAGAAGAATTTTAGGAAGAATCATGAAGAAAGAAAAGAAGGGATGAAAATGGAAGACTAGGAAGAAATGAAAGAAGTGGAAGAAAGGAAACCAAGAGTCATTGTTTGCAATTTGATACCATAACATTCATTGAGATGTTGAGCAACATGATAGCACCTAGGATCTGACAACTGGAGGTCATTTCCCTTGACTAACTTGGTATCTTGTTGTAACTGACATGAAAGAAAGAAACTCTAGGTGATAAGTCAATCTCTCAAAGTGTCAATTCCAACCTAGGATAATTGAGATTCTCTATTGTCCAAAGAGAAAATGAAAAGATAGAAGATAAAAGGTGTCACCAACACTGTCAAAGAGGTGCTTCAAATCAAAGGGTGAATACCCTTGCACTTTTGAATTAGGAGGTTGGACTTAGCCAAAAATTCAAACCAAAATTGAGATATATGAAAAATGATTTGGACAATACTACGATCAAAATTCTCCAAGGGTGTAATCAACAATTCTAAAGACAAACTTTTCACTAGGAATAACTCTCTAACTTGACAAATTATTTTCAAGGTAACCTTATGAACCAATTGAAATGATCCCTAGAAGGCTAAAATCAAGAATTTGCGATCAAAACAGGTCTCTAACAGAAAGATCAGATAACCTACTCAAAGTTCAAGTCGTACTAAAAGCAACTTAATGACTGAAACTAAGAATACTGCTAAAAACTTCTAGGCAATAGACTCCAGGAAAACCAGGTGATATACCTAAGACCGAGTGATACTTCTCCTTCTAACAGGTGATAGACCATATAACTGCCAGGCGATAGAATCCAGGCAGTGTGGGCAACACAGTGCAAAATGATATGTCACACGATATTTCTGACAAGTGCAGGCGATACTGATGCTGATCTTGACCAATTTTGTGCAAAATTTTGATTTTTTAAGGTCTAATTTCAAGTTTCTAAATCTGAACGTGAAAATGTCTGATTTCAATCACAAATTTAACAGCATTTGGACAGGTTTACAAATAGTAGGGGATCAAACATGTCTTCAAACACTTAAAACAAGGGAAAAAGCAACATTGCCAAGACAAACACTTGTGATATCAAAAATAAAATTGCACCCTATGGAAGCTACCGATTGTTTGTATGTAAGAATGTTTACACTGGTTTAGCACATTCAAAGACACTTCAAGCAATATCTATCCTAAAAATTCAAGGCTCATTACTTACCAACTTAGCCCACAACTTGATGCCCCCTTACCTCATACCAAGTGGTTGCCCACAAGAGATATTGGCTTTTTCATGGAAGTGTCAAACAACACAACCAAAGGGACACATATGGTGAGTGTCTTGGGGTGATCCAGGTTAGTCCACTTGGATCAATCCTTGCACTAAGAAGATAAGAGGCTAAATAAAGGTGGCTTCTAACCTATGGTTCTTAGTAAGAGATTCCATTCATAACACCCCTTTTTCTCCTCATAAAGGACTGGGACCTTGCGGCCTCAAGAGTACCTTACGCATTCTTGCTCAATACTTTCCCCATGGTTGCAATCCCATGAGCTACTCACATCAAGCAAAGACAAGTGTTATGTCTACCGAGGTTTTGTGTCCTCAATAGCCTTGAGATTATAGTGAGTAGGAATAGCTGGCAAAAGGCTTGTCCCCACTTGGGTCATTCCTCTTGATTGCTCAAGAGCAGGCCTGCTAAAGGATCCTAAACTAAAAAAAGAATGGATGATTTTTGAGGTTCAAGGTTTTTGGTCCACCACAAGGGTGAAGAGCATACTCCCCTATCTCAAAAACTTCTCCCAAACACACCAACCAAATTCAATTACCCCCTTGCTTCCAAAACCTTAAGATGGGTCAAGATTTTCTGGTTCACCTAAAGCTGAAGAGCATACTTCTCCTACCACCTCAAAATCTCTTTCACAAGGTGTTAAAGTTCCTAAAACAATTAGTAAATGCCACACTTGAAAGGAAATAAATCACAAACACTTGAAAATTTTTCTTTTACTTTTGATTATGCTTTGGGCAGCCCTGCAAAAATCGTTAGTAGCCCTTTAGCATGCAATTTATGGAAATCTCCTTCAAGCAAAGCTCCTACAACCACAACTTGTTAGACAACTAGAGTTAGGAAAACCAAAATCCAAATGAAAGTAATGCAAGAAACTGATTAATTTAAGCTAAGAAATGTAGGTTAGACCTATCTAAATGCAATAAACAAAACTAGCAAACTAAATATGATCAAATTCAGATGATAAAACTCAAATTGTAGCTCTCTGTCAGATTAGGCGATATACCTCAAACTTCACCAGAATCGTGCGACATAGTTTCCTGTACCTAAGCAATACTATCTATCTGGGCGATACTTTGTAGAATAGTCGAGTGATACTTCGCACGATGCCAAGTGATAGACCAAAATACAGACAGGTGATTCCTTTCCTAAGCAAAGTGTCGCACTTGTATTATGAGATCTATCACGTGATATTGCTGAGAAGTGTCACACGATACTCTGAGATAGAAAAATAGAGAATGCAAAATATCCAAAAATTAATCCAAAAAATGACGAAAATGCAAGAAACTAAAGGACAAAGTCTATTCACTCTGCCCCATGGTGGGTGCCAGAAATGTGTGCTAAAATGTTGTCACACTTCTATGAATCCTTACATGCAAGGAAACTCATGAATGAGCCCTCACAAATCAATCCATAGCTCTCTATGCATGGAGTTACAAGATTTGTAAAATTGCTCTCAGTTAGAGCTATAAACTCATGACCTTGCTAGTCAACCACACAATGAGAGATTCCAAACCAAAGACAAGGGAAAGAGTGCCAATATCTCCAATGAAATCAATATGAATGCAATGCAACCTATATGAGTATGCAAATTAATCTATGAGGATGAAGATGCAATTAAGCTATTGAAAGGAATAACAAAGGATTACAACCTTCCTAATTAGACTATGTGAGATTATTCTATTGCATAAAAGGAAATCTATACTAGAAATGTCATGATCATGCAACTATGAAAGCAAATATGAGAACTATGAAATGCAACAATGATCTTCAAAAGCTTGGATGCAACAAAAGTCTTCAAGAAAAGCTCCAAATGCACCTAAAAAATTTGCAGCATAACAATAGCATGAAAACTTAAGATATGCAAATGAGGAAGAGAACTCTCCTTTTATAAGAAATGAGGTGAAATGGGCCATTAAGATTAAGAGGCAAAAGACTTAATCAATGGTGGAGAAAAATGGAAGCTTGATCCTTGTGCACAAATATCCTCCAATGGGAAAATAAGAGTTGACTTTTGTGTCCATATGAGACAAAAAGTATTTTTTCTCTCTTTTTATAAAATAAGAATGATCCTTTATTTGTGCAACTTAGGATAAGAGGAAAAGTGGGGGCTTTTTATTTATTAAAAGGGGAGGAAATATTCCTTTTAAGTAAATAAAAACTTTGGGATAAAATGGTTAGCCCATGGAAAATAATCAAAAATGATGAAATTAGGATTTGATCAAGGAAATTGATAGTGTTGAAAAATATTGATTATTGATAAAATTGATTCAGAGATAAATAAATCAAATAACTGGGGCCCAAAGTCTAGGCGACCATTTTTGGGTGCATACAGTTGTATCGGGCATTAACAGGTCAATCTTTTGGTGCAACAACAACCAAACTTGTAACACATCTTCCTTCTGATTGTGCAATAACAAATAATTGGTTAGGTGTTGCACTAGGAGAGCATTCTAGAACCCCTTGTTGTTTTCCCAACCACCCTTTTCATATTGTACACATTCCAATAAATCTGATCCGTTATGGGCAATCCACATTTTAGCATAAAATTCCATACCCTCAAACCTTTAGGGGGATTTCAATCCCAAAATATCTCAATTGGACTTAGGTCATTCAAGTATTTACCTTTTATTATTCTAAGCCATTTTAAATTAGGTTGTTTAAATATTTTCCATATTAACTTGGTTATTAGGGCTATAGTTTTCTATAGCTAATTTATTAATCCTACCCCATGTTGAAACCAGTCTGCATATCTTCTACCAAGAAATAGTTGGGATCTTCCTCTTATCAACTGAATACTACCAATTGAATGATCTCATTTTCAACACTAAATTTTTGTTAGCTCCAATGGATAATGGTAAACATGACAACAAATATATAGGAATTGCTGATAGAATTTCTTTTAGCATACTAATTCTTCTTATCCAAGATAACCATTTAATTTTCCAAGACTCAAATTTCGTATCCATTTTTTCATTGATTGGATCCCGAGATTTAGTAGTTTTTAATCATTTGTCCATAGGTAGGCCTAAGTAAGAGCATGAAAGTTTTCCCACTTTAAATCCAAAGGAATCCAATATTTATTCAGAAACCTCTAGAAAATTTAAAAAAAACATTTGGAGAACCATTAATTAAGACTAAAAATATGATAGTTGAAATGTAGTATAAGAGAAGATTAATTGATTCTTTACAAAATATAAAATATTTTAAACATAAGCGTAGGCATCTCCAATCCACTTTATTATATGTCTTTTTTAAATTCAATTTAATGAACATACTTGGGGTTTTATTGTCCTAGATTGAATGAATAGCTTATTGTTAGAAATAGGGAATACTGAGAAGGGGGGGATGAATCAATATTCTACAAACTTTTAATTTTTCCCAATTATGGATATAACAGATAATCTTAATGCATGCATAACATAGAAAGCTAAACAATGTGCATATCAATAAAACAAAAGAACTCATAACACATTATTTGTTCTCGAGAAAACCTTGACCAAGGGAAAACCCCAGTGGGGATGGTACCCACAAAGATCCGGTAATCAAAAGTATCTTGTTAAGGATGTTGACCCTATTAGGAGTCTATTACATGCATATAGTGTCTCAGTCCTGATTAAGGGACTATAGGCCTTGTTAGAAGCCTCAACCCTGTTAGGAGTTGGTAGTACAAAATTTGATTACTAGATGAGTCCACTGCCCAAACAAGTAATGTACAATATTCACTTATTAAAAAAGTAGGTCAAGGTACATAACATCATATCATATACATTACATGTCATATGATATCACTTCCCTTCTTCTCCTTACAATTTACAATTACATTTATACAAGTTATTAAGGCTAATAACTTTTCAGTCAGCTACCAGATTACAAAATAACTTTACCCAAGGGTTAACATCTAGGATGTCATCCCTTTATATTATTAAGTCATTATTTTGATAAGAAAAATAATCCCTTAACTCTTTATCAATTCTGTCTTCATATTCTATCTTGTCAGCTTGACACTGTCTTTAGAAAAACTATCATAACTTCTTTCGTACATGTTGTACTGACTTGCACTCTAAGATGAGTCTTCAATAGTCACCATAGAGTCTATTTTCAAGTGCGCAATAACTAAACTTACTCCAATCAACATCGCAAACCAAAACTATCATCAGGTTCACTGGTAAAAACACACTGTCTCATACTTAGAAAATTTTGCATTGTGCTCTGACATTCTAGCTCTTTGACCTATGCAATATTCATGTAGATCATATGTTTCCATAATGACAACATCTATTTAACCAACTTAGCCAAATTTCCAACAATCTCCCCCTTTGTCATTGGTGGCAACATATGAGAAAATTGGCTAAGTCTTACAACTTCAAAATCTCAAAATTGTGGCCATAATACAAAACATATATATACTATCCTTATGACTTTATTAATCCTTTCTATATACTGTACTCCCCTAAGAGTATGTATCCTTATCAATTTTCCGCTATATATCTCTTCCCCTTTGACAATAATGACAAAAAAAGGTAAGGAGCGTAACAAAATTGTGTTCACAAAAAGTTATACCTTAATTCAATAGTGCAAAGCCGGTAGGCTTGCAACACAATCTACAAAATTGATCTTCATAGCCTCTAACTCTTTCTCCCATGATTTCTTAATATTATCTGCCACACTAAGTAGTGCACATAATCCATAAGATGCTATCTCACATGCTTGGAGATTCTCAAAGCTAAACTTTTGAAAAGATGTCTTAGCTGAAAGACATTCTTCCAATTGCCCATCAATAGTGCTCAAGTTTATAGAAATGTGCTCTCTTAAAAGAGTTAATCTCTTCATTTTCCTATCCTTTTCATCTTGCAAAATTCTGATTTCATCATAGATCTTTCAAATTTTCTGCTCAACATCAAATATCTTCACATTGGGGCTCGAAAGAAGGTTCAATTCATTCTGAATTTCTGCTTCCTTCACCTTCATCTTCTGATCTTCCTCTGCTGCCAAGTTCTCTAATTTTGTACACTGAATGTACAAGGATTTTCCTCTTTCCAATTCCTTCCTCAAGTCCTTTATACAGATATTAAGATTATTGATATCATTCTTGATATTCTGACTGATGTTCAAGATTTTTTTGGCCTCATAAGCTACTTGAGCTTTCACTTTTGCTATATCAGATAAGTTTGTAAACTCATTATCAAAAGTGTTCATTACTTCCTTTGCACTTTCTAGAGGGTCATCTTTTGCAATCTGTGTAGTAATAATGCCTTGTAATTTCTCAGTAAGCTCCTTCAGGCATCCTTCAAGACTCTTTAATTTCTTATTCTTTCCAATGATCTTGTTCAAGGATGTGATCAATTCCATCTGATCATCATCATCTACTTCCTTTCCCAAATTCTCAATCATAGAGCCAATCTGAGTTTTCTTGCCAATCTCAAGTGTAAGACTAATTTCTTCTTGAGTGGGAACAGGTACTTTTTTTTTTGTCACTTTAGGTTCTGAACTGTGGTCTTTGTTTTCTCTTCTCCTTTGGTAGTCTCCTTCTCTTCAAAAGTTGAATTGTCAACAATGTTTTCAAGATTCTTGAATAAGTTATCATCACTATCCAAGGTGATCTTAGTTCCTTCTACATTCATGACTTTGTCCTCAATGTTTATGGATGGTGGAGAGGGAATGTCCTCTTGTTCTACTTCTTCTATTGCTTGATCTTTAGATTCTGCTACAACTGATGATTCTCCACCATTCTCTGACATTACCTTAATGATTTCTTGCTCTATTTCTACATTAAATTCTTCATATATGCCTCCCATAATCTGAATGGTTTTCTTCTTGGTTCTCAAATGGGTGCTTAAAGCTTTCATAATCTGATTGAAGTGTACTTCATCTTTTACAACACAAAGCTTTCTTACAAGCTTTTCTCTAATAGATGTTGGTGTTTTCTTGGCTACCAAGAACTCCTGCTCAGTCATCCTTGTATCTTTTAGAATTTTCTTGATAGTACTCTCAACTCTTTTCTTTGACTTCTTCTCTTCAAGGATGGTCTTTGCAGAGTTGAAGTTCTCCTCAAAGGTTCCAAACCTGCTACAGTGAGTGTCCAACTTACACTTAAGTAACCTGCTCACATACTCTTTTGTCTCAACCTCAGATATCTCATAGCCAAGAGGGTCTATGAAGTCTATTCTAGGTTCTACTGCTTCAATGTAAGTAAAGTCAATATCAACCATGAAACATATCCCATTTTTATACTTCTCCACAAGAGATGTTGGGATCCTTGATCTGCTTGTCACCAAATTCTAAAATGTCTTCATTACCAACACTGCACTTTCATTCACTTTATCAATAACATGCCTCCTATACACTTTGTTAATCCTTTCCATTGTAGCTTGGCCATCATTCCAGTCATTTCCAATGGTGTAAGGAAATCTTCTCAATAAATGAAAAAACATAAAAGTGATTAAGGATGAGAATCTAAACTGTGTATACTTAGTCTTCTTAATCTTTTCCAAATTCTCAAATAGTTGAATTCTCAGAATCTCACACATATCAACTTGTACTTTATCAACACACATCAGATAAGCTGCATGTATTATTCCAGCTTCCATGTCAACCTCTCTTGAGTTTGCACAAAACTTAGTGGTTAGGATCTTGCACAAGTATCTGACATCATCTTGTTGAATCTTACCAATCACAATTCCTCTACCATTATAGGATGAATTTGTGTTGTCTATGACTATTTTCCTCATGTTCTTCTCATTTAAAGGAATGGCTCCAGTTTTAGATAGTCCAGTAACTTCATGAATCAAATCAGCTATAATATCTATCACTCTATCTTCTAACCAAAACTTCCCATTATGAATTCTGCTTAGGATTATCTTAGTACTTTCTTCATTATCAAATTCATATTGTAATGCATACTTAATGATCTCATTATCTTTCAAATGTTCAAATCCTTCTCTTAATGACATGTCCTGATTGTAGATCTTCTAATATTCCTTGGTGAAATAACTATCATTTATAGTCTCTAGTTTGCATCCAAGATAACTTCTAACATTCTCTAGATGTAAAACTTTGTCTGGTACAGATGATAAAGCTAACCTAGGATCATCTTCCAAGGGTTCTACTGGTTCCCTTTTCATCTTAGGTCTATTTTTATCTCTGACATTATGAATCAAAGAAACATCCATGATTTCCTCTAATTCCTTAACTGATTTAAAGATCTACCAAGTAAAATACCTCAATTTTGTGATTTAGGGCTTGCGTAGATTCAGCACAAAATTCTTCACCAAATCCTTACAAAATGCTTCCAATCACTGCTCCTTGATCTGCTTGACACTTGTATTCAGTTTGATGATCAAATAATACCAATCATGACCTTTTATTAATTTAATCTCACTTAGATCTGACATCGCATTCAATTCTTTTGCCGCTTCTTTCCAAAAGAATGATTTTGTTAACCTGCAAAACTTAAAACTTCTTGCGATCTCGCAAAACATAATATTTTTCTTTGCACTCTTAACCATAGCATTAGAACATCATATAATGCCTTGAATTAACTATGCAAGACTCAATTCATCATATATCTACTTCTACACTAATCTAAGTTCCTATTCTACTGCAATTTTCATAAATTAAGTACTTTGAGATGGGTCAGGTAAAGATTCATTTTTTACCTTTTAATACTTCACCTTCCTGATTACCTTTAATGTTTAATATGTCTCCTTGATCTGTACTTTTGATAAACTTCACTTCACCTAAATTACTACAGCATCCTTTGTAACTGTTACTTGCATCTTCATTTCTTCTTGCATGATTTCTAGGGTTAGGCTTAGGATGAAAAACTCTATTGTTCATTATGCAAAACCTTGTTGTGTGTCCAATCTTGTTTCATATCTGACAAACAATTTCATTGTTTCCATATCTTGATCCAGGCTGATTGATATATGATCTGCAATTTCTAGCAATGTGTCCAACCTTGTTGCATCTATAACATATTACTCCATTTCTTTTGTTCATATCTTTAGTAGGTTTCTTATCTACATTGTTAGTATTCCTAAACATTCTATTACTATTATTATTCTCAATAAATTTAGGTTTCTTGCATTTAATAGCTCTATGTCCAAAACCATGACAATTATAACAATAACCATTAAGGGGTTTGAATTGCTTACCTGTGCAATCTCTCTTCATATGACCAATAGTATTACAAGCAAAACATCTACCTTTGAATTATCTTTGCATACCTTTGGGTGATTCCTCTTGCTTAGGTGGTTCTTCTTCCTTAGGTGTATCTTCAAATTTTTTAGTCTCATCAAACTTCTTCTCATCTATACTTTCAAATATTTTCAGATCTGGTTCCTTGCTTTCTTCATTTGTTTTGGATGTGTTGAATCCAAGACCAGTTTTATCATAGAATGGTTTCTGATAAGATATTTGTTCATCAATCTTCTCACTAGTTGAATATAGCCTTTCAAGTTGCTTCTTAGATTGAATCGGTTCTTCTTTCACAATTGTATTGTATTTCTCAAGTTCAGCATACTGCAAATTGACTTTCTCAAGTTCAAATGTTACTTTACCAAGTTTAGATTTTAGTCCTTCATTTTCAATCTTTAGACTTTCATTCTCAAATTTTAGATTTGCTTCATTCTTTCCATTTCCATCTTTCAGACTTAGCTTCAGATTTTCTATCTTCAGTTCATGCTTAAGGATCTCATTTTCTTTTTCTAAATTGTCATCACAATCTTCAATAAGAACTTCAAATTCCTTTTTAGATTTCAGATCTTCAAACTTGTTTTTCAGTTTCTCAATGAGGTTCTTTACATCATCATATTTTCTTTTCAGAGTGTCTCTTTCATCAATAAGCATATCAATCTGTTCAAGAGCTTCTTCAAGATTCTTCTATAGTTGATCCATATCCATAGAGATCTTAC
Organism: Chamaecyparis obtusa; assembly: GCA_027943335.1. NCBI lineage: Eukaryota > Viridiplantae > Streptophyta > Pinopsida > Cupressales > Cupressaceae > Chamaecyparis > Chamaecyparis obtusa. Next base: position 2,693,920 of record BSBK01002526.1, on the reverse strand, counting down.
TCAAGCTACTAGGCTTTCCTTGAATGATTCTTTTCTGAGTAACTAAGCTCTGATACCAATTGTTAGAAATAGGGAATACTGAGAGGGGGGGTGAATCAATATTCTACAAACTTTTACTTTTGCCCAATTATGGATATAACAGATAATCTTAATACATGCATAACATAGAAAGCTAAACAATGTGCATAGCAATAAAATAAAAGAACTCATAACACATTATTTGTTCTCGAGGAAACCCTGGCCAAGGGAAAACCCCGGTGGGGATGGTACCCACAAAGATCCAGTAATAAAAAGTATCATGTTAAGGATGTTGACCCTGTTAGGAGTCTATTACATGCATATAGTGTCTCGGTCCTGATTAAGGGACTATAGGCCTTGTTAGAAGTGTCAACCCTATTAGGAGTTGGCAGTACAAAATGTGATTACTAGATGAGCCCACTGCCCAAACAAGTAATGTACAATATTCACTGATTAAAAAAGTAGGTCAAGGTACATAACCTTATACTTCTTGCATCAATATCTCTTCACTGCTCTTTCACTATCACTATTACATATACATCATATATCTCACATCATATCACTTCCCTTCTTCTTCTTCTTACAATTTACAATTACATTTATACAAGTTATTAAGGCTAATAAATTTTCAATTGGCTACCATATTACAAAATAACTTTACCCAAGGGTTAACATCTATGATGTTGTCCCTTTATATTGTTAAGTCATTATTTTGATAAACAAAATAATCCCTTAACTCTTTATCAATTCTATCTTCATATTCTGTCATGTTGGCTTGACACTGTCTTTAGAAAAACTGTCATAACTTCTTCCATACATGCCATACTGACTTGCGCTTTGAGATGAGTCTTCAATAGTCACCATAGAGTCTATGTTCAAGTTCACAAGCACTGAACTTACTCCAATCAACATCGCAAACCAAAACTATCATCAAGTTCACTGGGAAAAACACATTGTCTCATACTTAGACAATTTTGCATTATGCTCTGACATACTAGCTCTCTGACCTGTGTGATCTTCATGTAGATCATATGTTTCCATAATGACAACATCTATGTAACCAACTCAGCCAAATTTCCAACACTTATTGTGCTATGATTAAACCCCATCAAAGATGAATCCATTTTGAACACATACTATTTGTTCTTCTAAAATAATAGTTAGTAGGACCTTCTTAAGTCTATTAGGCAAAGATTTGGTTTGAACCTTATAAATTGCATTGTAAAGGGAAATTGGGTAAAATTCATCCAAACTCAATGCTTTTTCTTTTTTGGGAGATAAAGTAATAAAAGTGATGTTTATTTCTTTTCAGAATATGTCTGAATTTCTTGCACCTTCTAATGCCTCTATGAATTCATCCCCCAAAATAGATCAAAATTAATTTGAAAAAACTAGCATGGAACCCATTTGGACCTAGAGCTTTGTCTATATGAATTTGGTTAAGAGCAATTTCTATCTCCATAGAAGTAGACTTTTTGGTTAGCATTTTTTTTTGTGATTATGAAATCAGACAAGGGATATTATTTTTTAACAAATTTTGAGTAGAACTATCAAAACCCTTCCAATTACAAAGAATGTATGTAAAAATCACAAGTGCCTCTTCAAATATCTTCACTGGATCTTCTGTTAGTAAGTTATTCTATATTTTTAATTGTTGAATGTTATTAATATTTCTTCTTTGTTTAGTGCTTTTATGAAAAAATTTGAATTTTGGTCACCTTCTACTAATCATCCCTCACTCGACTTCTGTCACTAAAAGATATCTTCGTGCCTAATGTATCCTCATAAATCATCATCAACCCCTCTAAATTAATATTTTTTCCTTATCCATCATTTATTAACAACTTCTTCATTTAATATCTCCAGTTTCTTCTCAATGTTAACTTTAGTTTTGAAGATATTATTAGAGTGTTCCTTGTTCCACTATAATTTTTTCTTAACTTCTTTAAGTTTAGATACAAAGTAGAATAATTTTGAGCCCTCAAAATTGTCTTAATGCCACCATTTTTCTATTAATTCAAAAAATCATTTTTCTTTCATCCACGTGTCTTGAAACTTGAAAGGGCAAACGTAAAGTTTTCTTCTCCCAATGATATCTAATTTCACTAGAAAGTGAGCTGACCTAGAAATAGAGAAAATATAAGATTTGAGGAAGAAGGGGAATGGAGATAAGTCTCCTTGAAAGAGAAACTTATCTAGCTTCTCCACGATATGACTAAAGCGCAAATGTCTGTTATTCGAGGTATATACACCATTTTCTATTTATATTTCCATAATTTTGTTTCTAAACACCCAATTTCTGAAATCTATCTAAGATTGGAATTTCCTTCGAATTCCTCCACTCTTTTCCGATAAATGAAGGATGGCATTGAAATATCCCCCTAAGACTATGCTTTGGTTGTCTATGTTCTAAAAAAATAAGTCTTGTTCTTTCTACAAATCTTACTTCTTGATGTTTTTCACTCGCCCATAAATGTTTAGTAGAACAAATTAGTGACCACTAGAAATTCTTTTAACCAAGCCTCCCATCCAATTAGTGTTGTCTACTAATTTTTCAACTGAAAATTTAAGGTAAAATTCCAAAGAATAGATAAACTACCAAATGCACCTATTGGATCAATTGATTCTTCTTCCCGAATTCTCACTTTCTTTTTGATATCCCACATCTGGTCAAGATTAAGTTTTGTTTCCTGTAGCATTATGATTTTTGATCTTGAGGAGCATATACAATGCTTGAGTAAGCGTTGTTTGCTAGACCATTTTGGGTTCTAAATTTAAGTTTATTTTTATTTACTTTTTTGTAAGGTTTCATGATTAGATCATTCATGAAGAATGAAATCAAAATGGATGGAATACTTTTAAGCTCACCATAGTATCTCATTCAGAATTAATTTATTAAAACATAATTGATTGTAAGTGTCTTGTTAGTCTACACTACTCATAATCTCATAATATTACTTTGGACTATTTATTGTAGAAAGTAATCATAAGAACAAGTAGAAGAGTATTTTTTGCCAATTACATGTCTTAAAATTTTAATAAGACTATGATAATATGTAAGAAATCAGTAATCCCTAACAATAAAACAAGATAACAAAGATGAAATATCGCGAAGTTGAACACAATTTTCCCATTTATTATAAATCTAATGAATTAAGAATCGACCAAAATGTCAATGAACAATAATTTACTAATTGAGTTACAAATAAAAGACAGTCGACCATATTGTCAATAAGAACATACTTCAAAAAGAAGTTACAATATATTATTACAAAACAAATTTTGATTATCCATCGATCAATACTTTGTAACTTAATGTGTGAAGATGCAATTTCATCCATAGAGAGAGGATTTTATTTGATAATTTGGGGGATGTTAAGAAAGACAACAGCTTTGAGAGCCATGGGCTTTGCAGCAGAGAGCATCATCTCATAAAGGTGGAGATTATATTATTATTTATTTTCAATCTTAGAAAGACTTATAGGTTTTTTAATAATTTTGTGGGACTAGTTCTAATAAAAAATAATTATTTATGTAATTTTCTATACCAATAATGAAAATAGTGTGAAAATCATATCCACATGAGATATAAAGAGAAAGTTGTGAAAATAAAATATTAAGTAACAATATAAAAAGAATATAATATTTTAAGTGTAATTTCTAATAGTGTTAGTCAATCTAAATGAGAATTCCTTATCATTATTTATTTTTAATCTTAGGACCTATAGGTATTCTAAGTGTATTTTCTAATAGTGTTAGTCAATCTAAATGAGAATTCCCTATCATTATTTATTTATTTATTTTTAATCTTAGTAGGACACATGATTTTTTAATAATTTTGTTGGACTAGTTCTAATAAAAAAAGATTATTTATGTAATTTTCTATATCAATAATTAAAAGAGTGAGCAAATCATATACACTTGAGATTTATGTAGAAGAAAAAATCATCATCAAAAACAAAAAAAGTATTAAAACATGGAGAGCAAGCTTTTAACCCATTCAACACATGTTATGGGTGTAATACCCCAAAAATGGGCTATAATTTCATTAATCTTCTATATCAACAATTCGAACGAAATCGACATCGAAGTCCTAATCTAAGGCACATCTAAACATCATCGAATCCTAATTGATTATATTAAATTCTGCATCAGGGAATATTCCTAGCAATATTCCTAATTATCTTAATTATCTTTAATTTAATGATTATTTGGCGATAAATCATATTTATCCTAAGTTTGATTAATTGAATATTTTCATATTTAATTAATTAGATTTAATATCTTGCCACTTAATTGTTTAATTAAATTTAATTCTATCTATTATTAATTGTATTATTTAATTTTGATAATAAATCCAATATCCTATGAATAATTGATTAAATTTTTATTTAATTAATTAAAGCAAGTTGTCATTATTTAATAATATAGTTTTTAATAAAAGTTTGATTAAATAATTGATTAACCCATAAATCAATTATTTATTTTCAAAAATCAGTTAAGTTGAGAATAAATCACTTTATTTATTTTATTAATTCATAATTATTATGCACATTCAAAAGAAACAGTTAAACTCCAAATTAGAAAATCAATGCAAAGTGTTGACTTTTTAGAACTCAACATCCTTTTGGAGTTCAAAAAGATGATCTAAACTCTAATTTGAGTTAAAAAGTTGTTTTTGCATGATTTGCATGTTTTTGTGAATTAAATTATCTGTTATTTAAAAATAACTCAAAAATCAACCTAAGTTATTTGAGTGATTTATGGCTTTCTTCCATGCACCTCCAAAGCCCTGGATTTCTATAAAAACAAGGCTCAGCTCTTCATAATTCATCTCTCAAATCCATGAATTTGCATTCTCACGCTGTCGAATTGGAGTCTGAAGAATCATCTTTGCGAATCCAAGCTATTGTGAGATCTTTCTACTTTTGAGCATTGCATATCATTTAGCATAGATTCATATCATTGTTAGATCAATTTCCATATTAGCATAGATTCATATCATTTTTTCATTCAAATCCTTCATTTAGGTGTCATCTAGGTCACTGATCTCGATAACAATCTGAGAACATCAATCTCGCACCTACTAGAAGGCAGTAAATCGCTTGGTTAAATTAGATTTCAATTTTTCATGATTTTGATTTTTGCTAACCTCTAATGTTTTACTGAAGTGTTATGTCTACATATCAGGTACAATTTTCACACACACATTTTTTGGTGCCCACCGTGGGGCCCTGAAATGGGTTTCCCTTCATTTCTATCAATTTTCTATCTTTTGAGGCTAAGGGTTTCAAGGGTCCTGGTATACTCAAAACTGTCAGAACACTACGATTTTTTCTGTACTTCCGTACATCTCTGTACGAATTCTCACGTGAGATTTCACTGTGTCGTGCGAGATTTCTTTTTGTGTCACGCGAAATTTCACTAGTATCATCATTTTGTGCTCGAAAAATCACTTTCTCGCGCGAGACTGTACTTCCTCATGCGGGACTCATCCTAACTCGCACGAGATTTCATCCTTTGTTGTGTGAAATAGTATTTCCTCACGCGGGACCGCATCCTGACTCGCATGATATTAAATCCTTTGTTGCATGAAATAGTGTTTCCTCGCGCGGGACGCATCCTGCATCGCGTGAAATTTTGCTACAAAGACACATAATTTGTAGATTTGTACTTTCAAATTATTGATTTCTAATGCTTACAGTTTGCTGTTGATTTGTCCTGATTTTGTACTTTCAAACATGTGCTAAATTTTGGATTGCAGAGCATTGGACCTAAGGTATTCTTCTCGAGTTGATAATATTTCAATTTGGATCCTAAAACAAATCTCTCATGTGTCTGGCTCGTGTGCATCTTTTCATGCTTTTTATCTATTTCTACACACTTGCATAATTGATACTAGGTTGTGACACCTTAGGTATTTATTGGAAGTCTTAGATTACTTGTGATTGATCTTGATTGCTATCTTGGGTTATTGGACTCGCTAATCCACCGACCCCTCATTCCTCCCCGTGGTTGCAATCTCAGAGCCATAAAGGGGAGGGGTCTACAAGAGAGAAGTGTTAATTGTTCCACTTGGCAACCCATTTGTGCTTTTTAGGAACTCACTTGTTTTCTAAGTTGGGGACTCATTTTCAGCTTGTGTGAGGTGTTAAGTGTTCCACCTTGTGGACTCATCTCATATTCGCTTTAAGCGTTAAGTGTTCCTCTTTCTTCTTTTTGGGTACTTTTGGTAGATTTTCTTTTGGAAACATACATATGTGCTCACATAGTAATTAGGCCCTATGAACACTATTCATGATTCTTGAGAGATTGGATTCCCAGTGAAATCCTTCTTGACAATGAAATCCTTGTAGGTAGGGAGGATACTTAGTGTGTTTCACATTCAACTTGGTTAGTGCGTCTTCTCTTATTGATCGATACATTCTCTCCCAGGAGAGGTTGATAGATCACGTGGGGTAGACATCATGAGCTTTGGTGAATCAAAATTGGTTAGTGCATCTTCCCTTATTGATTGATACATTCTCTCTCTGGAGGTGTTGATAGATCACGTGGGGTTGATATCATAGACCTTCGTGAAACAAAACTTTGTCTTAGCATGTTGGATTTATCTGTCTGCTTTGTTTGGGTTAAAAGTGAAAAGGTGTCAAAAACCTTGGATCTGGAGCCAAGCCCCCTTGTGGTATACTATTGTGAGTCATCTTTAGAGAGGGTTAACCATAGCGGACATTCCCTTTACAGGGCAAACTGCGTTGACAAAACCTCAAGCGGTAATAGCCATTTTCACTGTGGTAGTGACAACCACTATATAAATGTCCTTGTGGAAGAAATCTCCATGGGTATGGTTCATTGTTGGGTTGTCAGATCTCCATAGCAGCTCCTGAAGATTAAGTTCTCAGACTGTGTCAAAACCCTGGTGCGCCGGGATTGGAGTTCACCCCTTTGGATCATAAAAGTTGTAGAGTAAAACCATTACTAAAAAAACCCTAGCGAGGCCAAATTTATTTTTTCTAAGGTATATGTGCGTTCTTACAAAACATTTTTGGAACATACACAATTAGCGCTTCTAAGGATTAGAATGAATAAGTCACTTGATTGTTCATGCGCAAGGTTGCTTTTGCCCTTGTTCATTGTTTTTAGACATGCTTGAAATCACTTGCTTGCTATTTTGCGTGTTTGTTTATCTATCTGGTTATTGAAAATGAACAAATCTGTTACAATCCTCAAATTTGGACATTACAATTTGCAAACAATCTAAATCTAAAAACCCTAAAATTTGCAAAATCTGAAGTAAAATTCTTTTCTGGAGTCAAAAGACATTTTAGGAGGTCAAAAGTCATACGAGTTTTCTCAAAGTGTCATTTCATTACTGCCCATCTGTCGTATGATTGAGTACCCAGTGTCATATGAGTTTTCATGCCAACAAATTTTAAAAGTTAAAATCCTACTTGCAACTATCGTACAAGTTTTTCAAAGTCTCATTTCATTACTGCCCATTTTCCGTATGAGTCTGCAGAGTGTCATTTGGGAAAATTTTGAAAAGTTGTCAGAATTGCCAGATACTTAGCTTTTTCAGCCTAATTCTAGAATCTGTCATACAAATCACTATGTCAAGAACATATCAGTAGCTATTGAGAATTAGTACACATGTCTCAAAGTATCAGTACACATGAGGAAGAAACTCTGATGAGGGCCATGATGAAACAGATGCATGCTATGCAAGTCAAGATTAACAAACTTGAGAAAGAAAAGGAATCTAAAGAGTTCTCCATGGAAGCTCTATGCCCTTTTCCATTTGATAAAGACTTGTACATGTCACCATGCCCCCGGATAGAATTTAAGCAACATGATAACCCTTATGATACCTCTTCCATGGAGAGTGACACATCCAGCATTGGAGACTATGATGACTATGATGACAGACAATGTAATGATACCTATGAAACCTCTATTCCTAAGAGTCCTCCTCATCGTGTGTTCCTACTTACTACAAATGGGCTGTCACATTGGATAGATCGTGATGGTGATCCATATGATTCTGATTTTGAAAGAGACATTGATGGCTTTTGTGGACAATATCTTGATTATGATCCATCTACTACTGCTGAGGACTATAAAATGCATCGTGCTAGCCTGAAGCATCAATATTATAAGAATCCTTCTCCTAAGGACTCTCCTACTGAAAATAAAGATTATCTTCTCAAGAAAGATCATGTTAATGTTGGACCTTTGTCTTGTGATGGTTCCCTTCCATCCCCTACTTCCTCCAATACCCATACATTTCCTAAAGCTTTCGAGTCTTTCAAATCTTTCACAGAACCTTCATCTGACACAAGCCCTGATACTTTTCATGCGGTTCCCTATAGTTATCCTCCAGGGCTACCTCTTAAAGAAACTCAAGCTAACCTTCACTTGGCTGCAAATACTTTCAATAATGATAAACCTAAAGAGCCCAAGCCTTCATATGATATAATCCCTACTTCAGCTAGTCCTTCACCATCTCTTCCAAAGTCTTCCATACAATCTCAACATGCTTCCTTGTCCTTAGAAGTGGCTCCATGTCAAGAGGACTCTAAAAATGATAAAGAAAAGAACATAAAAAAATATCAAGATCAAGAACCCTCCATGTCATCCAATCCTTTTCATGATGTCTCTTATCCGCTTTAGGGTTCTTTTGATCCTGCACATCCTTTTTCATGCATTTCACCATGTCTTAAGTCTTCTCTTAAGCAAGATCAAGTTACTACTTACACCGTTGAGCTTATTGACAATCAAAATAATCTTACTACACTTGCACTTTCCAAAGATGATACTTTCATTAAGGTTGGTAAAAATGGTGTTGTTACTTCCAATGTTAAGTCTATTGAAAATCAAGAGAAAAATTATGTGCTTATGCTATCCAAATATCCTTGTCAAGATCAAAGTCTTCCATCTTCTTATTCTACCACTCCATGTTCATTTCCACTTTCTATTCTTCCTAAGTCTTTGCAAGCTTTGAACAATCCTATCAAAGAAGGTGCTCATATTTAAGATGTACTTGATTCTATTGAAAATTCTAATGCTGACTCTAAAGATGTTGATATCCTTGGTTGTCATATAGATGCTGATGAACTTATTGATTATCCTTTTCTATCTTCCACTTCCATCCTTGGACCTCCTCCACCACTACTAAGGGCTTCACGTCTACCTTCCATCTTGGGTCCTTATGTCCCTTCACTTTCCCCTCCTAACTCTCCTAATTCACTATCCATCTTGGGTCCCTACGTCCCTCCATCTCCTATCTTTCCTCAAGATCAACATAGATGCATACCTTTGAATCCTTTTCATCCACCCACCCATCTAAACCAGTCATATCCTCCTTCTTCCACAAGTCCCAAGTCTTTTGGAAGTAACTTGAATGTTCAATACAAGAAAAAGAAGCAATACAAGAATCCATCAAAAAAAGAAGATCACCATGTCTCCTCTAATAGACATGGAAACATAAAGTCAAAAGAGATATCTAAGAAAAAAACTACAAGACAAGTATGGGTTCCCAAATCCATCATTGAAGATATTCTCTCTAGATCATCAAAAGGAAATAAAAAGCCTATGGCTATATGGATTCCAAAGTCTCTCTTGAAAGAGTCTGGTGTTGAGCAAAAAGTGAAATTGACATTCAAGCTTCCAAAGGCTTCCACTTCATCTCCCTACAAAAATATTCTTCCATTCCATGCGCCTAAACCACAACCTCTACTATCCATTCACCATATTCCTCCACGTTTTCCTTCATTCACTTTTCCTCCATCCTCTCGCCACCCTTAAAGATATGTGTTGACGTTGATCTTGCCTTCCTTTCCACCTACCCTTTCACAATCCTTCCATGCATTATCCTTCTACCTTCTATCATTTTTTCTCATTTGCCTATTCCTCCTATGTTCCAACCTCACTTGCTTTACATAAAACTTTATCCTCCATTTTTCTCTTCCATCTCCCTTTCTCTATCAGCATCTTTGAGCATATCATTTTGATTCCTTGGCATATCATGGTTTATCCTTTCAAGGAGAATTATCTAAAAAGCTTGTCTTCTTCCAAAAAAAGAGAAATGAAAAAAAAAAAAAATTGAAAATGTGCCTTGGTGAAAACCTGGAAACAGGCACCTTGGTAGCAAAAGTAAAGAGAAATAAATTCATCCTATGGTGAAAACCACTCCCTTGTGGCACCTTGGATAAGTACCATGATGAAAACCTGGCAATTAGGCATCATGCATAGTTGTTCTACATATTTCATCCATTCCATCTTCTCTCTTTGATCTTGACAATGTTGACCTATACACGAAACATTTGGCTATTTTGTGAGTTGTCTTATGATGATCTTGCTTTCATTCCTTCCATGTTTAGCTTTCATATCCATTTTCCTCCATTTATTCTAGCCTTTCACTATCCTTTTCCCCTTTGATCTTGATCTAATAAAAAAAGAGTAAAAAATGATGCTATGAAGCCTCTTGACATGTCTACTCTTTTGGGCTGCATCCTTTCCTGCTTTGGCATTACACTTTTGTGATTTATCCTATACTGACCTTTCATTGCTTGTCCAAATGTGCTTTACATGACAATTTTTCCCTAGCTTGGGTATTCTTGAGGAGTTTTTCCCTTGATGATTTCTTCCCTTCATTCTCCATCATTCTCTTGTCTTCCATCTCTTCCACCAGCTTGCCAATCCCTCTTGTTCTCCACCTTGCTAGACATTGGGACTGCACGATATGATCTTGCTTGGGAGTTTGCAATGGAAAAAGATGCTATCAAGTATACCCAGTATGAGAACAAGTATCTAAACCATTATTAGAATCAGTATCAGAACCAGTATCAGAACAAGTATCAGAACTAGTATCAAAATGAGTATCAGAACCAGTATCAGAACTCGTATTAGAACCAGTATCAAAAAAAGTATCAGAACCAGTATTAAAACCAGTATCAGAACACCTACTAGGGTTACACCTTTTTTTTTAGTTTATGGGTCTGAAGCAGTACTACCTATTGAGGTTGAAATCCCATCACTAAGAATCAAAATGCATGGTCTAGTAACTGATGATGACTACAGAGTGTCTAGGTTGCAAGAACTTGAACTACTAGATGAGCGCAGACAAGCAGCGTATGATCATCTCAGAGTATATCAAAAGAGAATGTCTAGAAGCTACAACAAGAAAGTCAGACACAGATAATTTCAGGTTGGCGATCTAGTTTTGAGAGAGAATCCTAAAAATCAATCACGTCGAGAACGCAAGGGGAAGTTCGAACCCAATTGGTTGGGTCCCTTTGTAATCACTGCTATTTTTGGCTCTGGTGCCTATCAACTCTCAATGACTGAAGGAGAACAGCTCCAACAACAAATCAACATTCTCCATCTGAAGAAATTCTATGTCTAAGGCATTCAGTCTATGGTAAAATGTCCTAAAAAAAAAATTTTAAAAATTGAAAAATATCAAAAATTCAAAAAAATTGAAAAATGAAAAAAAAAAAAAAAAAGTGCCTTGGTGAAAACCTGGAAATAGGCGCCTTGGTAGAAAAAATAGAATCTCTACCAAGATGGTGAAAACCCGGCAAATGGGCGCCACTTGTTTCAAAATGCTCCATCTATCAGTGCAATCTTGGTCTTTCCCAGCTTTTAGTCTTGCTTTAGTTTGTACATATCTCCCGGTTTGTTTTTGCATTTCCAGTTTTCAATAAGTCAGTTTGTCCACCAATCTGCTCAAGTGTCTGTATCCTATCAATGTTCAAACTTGGGGGCAATCAATGTCATATCCTATTGTCTCTGGTGTATCTTAGATGTATCATATCTAGTCAGAGTCATTTTGAAGCTTCATGTGAGTCAGTTAGTCAGTCTTGTCTCCCGAAAGGATTTTGCATCTACAACAACGCAATCAACATCAAACTAAAAACTGAAAACAATCTATGCTTTTTTACATGCTTTTATCTCCTTGTATGCTTACTGATTCGCATTGAGATTTCTGCATATTGTGTCCCTTCGAGCTCTTCGATGATGTCCTTTATAGGATTTAGAGAGTGATGACTAGGGGTATAATCAAATCTTCAAATCACATCTTCAAATCTAACAAGAGTTGAATCTCACATGAAGGTTCCTCCAATGAAACAAGCAGAATCCTTTTTCGGGATCAAAATCAAAATCTGAGATCATTCATATTATTAACTACTTATTCGACTTTCAATCATCACAGAAATCCATAATTCAACTTAACTAATTATCTTACATCAAACAATCAAAATTTCAACTTGGTTAACTATGGTCAACTCATGGTTTAACCTAGTCAAACTTGGTCTTTTGGGACCTTCCAACAATGCAGAATGCATTCTCGGATGTGTATAACCACTTTTCCAATCAATTAACATGCTTCTGAACTCTCAACGCTGACTTTTCTTGTCAGATTTCAATTTTAATCCTGAAGGGGGCATGGTATTGCACATCATTCAAAGTCTATAATCAAATTTGAAATCATATCTTTATGGAAATCATATCTTCCTTAGTAATCAAGACAACAACCACGTCTAGTTACTGATTCATCAAAAGTCCTCATCGCTTGGGGCAAATCTATCATCACTTGGGGCATATTAGATTCATCGATCCATATCAATCTGGTATTCTCCTAATCTTGTAAACTATATCAGTTTTAGCAACCATCGGATCATAGTGTTCTTTCCTTGGTTCTTTGGCAACTGAAGGATTCGGATGTGATACCTACTAATTCTGCTAAGACAATCGAGTCTAGAACTGGTCACTCACTTCTTCGCAATCATAAGGTTTGGAATCAGGCGTTTTGACACTTTTTCACAAGCATAGGTTCATTTGTTGTTATAGTGAACATTATCTTTGGTCATTCAAGACCTATTATCTCCATATCATATCAATATCAATCAGCTTCTGTCTCATATCAATTATCAATTTCAAACATGAGTTTCATATCTTTATCAAGCACAGACTATCTTTGAACCACTGCGCTTCGCACAATAATTCAAAGAGGGGCAAAATGTAATACCCCAAAAATGGGCTATAAGTTCATTAATCTTCTATATCAACAATTCGAATGAAATCGAAATCGAAGTCCTAATCTAAGGCACATCTAAACATCATCGAATCCTAATTGATTATCTTAAATTCTGCATCAGGGAATATTCCTAGCAATATTCCTAATTATCTTAATTATCTTTAATTTAATGATTATTTGGCGATAAATCACATTTATCCTAAGTTTGATTAATTGAATATTTTCAAATTTAATTAATTAGATTTAATATCTTGCCACTTAATTGTTTAATTAAATTTAATTCTATCTATTATTAATTGTATTATTTAATTTTGATAATAAATCCAATATCCTATGAATAATTGATTAAATTTTTATTTAATTAATTAAAGCAAGTTGTCATTATTTAATAATATAGCTTTTAATAAAAGTTTGATTAAATAATTGATTAGCGCATAAATCAATTATTTATTTTCAAAAATCAGTTAAGTTGAGGATAAATCACTTTATTTATTTTATTAATTCATAATTATTATGCACATTCAAAAGAAACAGTTAAACTCCAAATTAGAAAATCAATGCAAAGTGTTGACTTTTTAGAACTCAACATCCTTTTGGAGTTCAAAAAGATGATCTAAACTCTAATTTGAGTTAAAAAGTTGTTTTTGCATGATTTGCATGTTTTTGTGAATTAAATTATCTGTTATTTAAAAATAACTCAAAAATCAACCTGAGTTATTTGAGTGATTTATGGCTTTCTTCCATGCACCTCCAAAGCCCTGGATTTCTATAAAAACAAGGCTCGACTCTTCATAATTCATCTCTCAAATCCATGAATTTGCATTCTCACGCTGTCGAATTGGAGTCTGAAGAATCATCTTTGCGAATCCAAGCTATTGTGAGATCTTTCTAGTTCTGAGCATTGCATATCATTTAGCATAGATTCATATCATTGTTAGATCAATTTCCAAATTAGCATAGATTCATATCATTTTTTCATTATTATTGCATAGAAAATACTAAAAATATAGATTAATTGCATTCAATTCATATCAGTTTTGCATTCAAATCCTTCATTTAGGTGTCGTCTAGTTCACTGATCTCGATAACAATATGAGAACATCAATCTCGCACCTACTAGAAGGCAGTAAATCGCTTGGTTAAATTAGATTTCAATTTTGCACGATTTTAATTTTTGCTAACCTCTAATGTTTTACTGAAGTGTTGTGTCTACAAATCAGGTACAATTTTCACACACACAATGGGAGGTCTTAAAAAGCATTTTTTTTTTTACTATTATTTTACACTGGAGTTAAAAAATTAAGTGACAATATAATATAAAAGGAATATAATATTTTAAGTGTTAGTCAGTCTAAATGAGAATTTTCCATCATTATTGATTTTTAATCTTAGAAGGACCTACAGGTTTTTTTAAGTTTATTTTCTAATAGTGTTAGTCAGTCTAAATGAGAATTTTGTATCATTATTCATTTATTTATTTATAATCTTAGTAGGACCCATGAGTTTTTTAATAATTTTGTGGGACTAGTTCTAATAAAAAATAAGATTATTTATGTAATTTTCTATATCAATAATGAAAAGAGTGAGAAAATCATATCCATATGAGATTTATGTAGAGGGAAAAATCATCATGAAAAAAAATAATTTGTATTTACTAATTTTCAAGAATTTTAGATATATGCAACACAATAAAAATATCTTTATATTCATAATACTCTACAAGAATATGTATGTCTAGAAAATAGTTTCATCTAATTTACCACCAACTAGTATTTAATATATAGAAATAAGGAACACTACCATTTTAAATTGTGTTATTTAAGGTTTGATAAACATCATATCTAATATTTCCTTTAATTATTTTTTCTATTTAGTAATATGGAATCAATGTAATAAGCTTGCGAACTAATTTAGGAAAAAATATTGAACTAGAAAGATGGTAAAGATGAAATAGCTAGATTAAAATTAAAGAATAGAGATGAAATAATTGGGGCAAAATTATAGGAGAAAAAATAGGGTAGAGAATTAATTACTGAAGTAGAATCCTGAAAAAATAGAATATGTGATGTACCAAACAATGGAATTTGCTCGATGACAAGTCACTCGAGGTCAAGTACCCGACGATAATGTAATTAAAGGATAGTACTCGATCACAATGTATCTAAGGGAAAGTACATGAGGAAAATGTACCTGAGAGGAAGTATTCGAGGAGAAATACCTAGGGACAATGTACTTGAGAGGAAATACCCAAGGGAAAATATTCAAGGCCAATGTACCTGAGGGAAATGTACCCAAGGGGAAAGTACTCAAGGGGAAGTATCTGAGGAGAAGTATATGAGGGAAATTACCCGAGGGGATATCCCTTCGACACCTTCAACACTTAATCATCGACTCTCTTCGGCACTCGACATCTTAGGCTCCCACGACAATGTTCCACTTGTATGACCAAGTACCCATATGCAATTAGGCTTCATTGTGCAGTAAGTAGGTGTCACCCGTACATTGATGTACTTGTACAGTGATTGAGACTTCACCCTACAAAGTATATTTATCTCATACAGAAAAGTAAGCCTGCACATTTCCAAACACTATTACATCAAATTTGTCTTCAATTGAAGACTTCACAAATTTGGGTCATAGGAAGAATACGGTGAGGAGTAATTTCGACCGAAACTATGAATACAAAATAGGGAGGATCTTGCATCTCTGAAACTACAAACAAGAACCCAATTCCATTTCGAATTGCATATCCACAAGAAAAGAGAACTCCATAATGATTTCCTATAATGCCAGCCTGGTGTAACCCAATTTATTTCAGAAACCAATATCATAGAAAATACATGAAAATAAAGATTATTTCAGAATCCACAATTCTTCATTATTCCTCCAACTATCCTCTTTGTCTTACAATAACATGAAAACACTAATTTAACCAAATTTGAAATGACCTATTTTGGTAGTTTTTCACAAAATCCATTTTTTGTCATTTTTGGTAATTTTGAAAACAACTCCTAAAAAACTAATTTTCCCCTAAAGCTTCCCTAAACTAAAATAAGAAGAATTGCCAACTAATATTCAAAATTACAAACATGATTTCAAAGTTATTAAAAAATACTTGAATTTCTAAAAACTTATAAAAAATACTAAAAGATAATTTGATTACATTGGTACATGTATCACACAATACTTACTTGTGGTTAATACTTAAAGTATTAACCAAGAACTTAATTCACATTTTATAATAGCCTACTGATTACTGGGTCATATGTTAATTAAAATCATACGATGTTCTTTTAGTATAACAACACATTTGTATTTATGATTATCCTCAAAATAATGGTAAAAAGGTATTTTATCGGGGCAAAGAGGCATTATGCATGGTAATAGGTCAATATGGTTTTGACAGTATGCAATGATGTGACACTCATTGCTCATTGCTTGCACACATGGACACTCTTTGTGTCGGTTTGATCCAGGTTATTTGCATGATGTGGCCAGTCATTATTTCAGACATCAAAAGGACTTTTTAATGAACAAAATGATTAGGGAAAAATCATTTCATTTAACTTCATTTTTGAACCCTAGTCTTTGTTCACCGCCATGGCTATCTGGGAAACAATTACAACAAAGTCTGCAATTTGTTCCCTCATGTGGTTTTTGAGTATAGTAATGAAGAGACATCGAGGGTTTAAATGGTGGTTGGTTCTATTTGTAGATTCTTAGTGATTCATGTAGGAATTCCGTTTTGTTTCACTCTCAGGTCATTTTAAACAAATTTTGGAGGTAGAATCTTTGTCCGAAAATAGTTTATTTATTTTAGATCTATTTTTGTTAGTTACTAGTTTTATTAGTTTGAAAAGGGTAAATACTTGAGAAACACACAATTCGTTTAAAGAAAAAAATGAGAAGTTATCTGTTGAAATTACAATTATATGTTTTCCAATTGTTACTGTAACTGGTATTGATGCAGATATTTGTAACTAAATGTCTTTATCTAGGAAAGGATTCTTGGTGGTGATATGAAAACCCTACTTCAGGGGTAACCATTTTGCAGATAGTTTTTTCAATGAGATTGAACAAAATATTTACTAACAGTTATTCTTTTTTAATTAAAAAATTTCTTTTGTACATATAAATACATACATAATTATTTTCTCAATAATGGAAAATAAGTATGTATCGGTATATATGTAGGAGAAGAAAGAGATGAAAAGTGACAGAGAGAAATTCATGCACTTAGACTTTGGCAATATATAGTGAGATTATCATGTTGTTGTAAAAGAGAGTTGAAAAGATTTTTTTTTGAAAAAGATATTCATTATACTAAGTGAACAATATCTTTAAGTTAAAAACATTTAATATCATTCTTGTATAACTCTGCAACTAGTAACTTTATAAATGCAAATCTAGAATGCAATTATAAAGTTATCCATCTTTAGACATTCTTGATCCATTGAGAAACAAGGGTTGGTGCTACTAAAATTATATGTACTAAGTTGGTGCTCTTTGAATTAATAAAAGGATACAAGTTTGGAGTGGTTTTTCTACCCCAAAAAGGTTTTCCACTCAGTAAATACTTGTGTTATGTGAGGATATCCTTTGGCTCATTTTTCCCTCTGTTTGATTCATAGTTTTGTTGATACAGTTCATTCTATTCATTTAGTTTCAGTAAAGTGCTCTAAAACTTGAGTATAATTTGTGCCTTTAAATTTATAACATTACTATGTTTCTGTCTATAAGTGTTCACATTTTTCAAATTGAAAATCATGTCTTAGTAATGTTTAAAATATAAAAGTGAATCCAATGTCATTCATTATTTAATTGAATGATCATTTACATCCTTTGATAAATTTTTGCATTCTGTCGAGATGTATGCCTCATTGGTAATTTGAGGAGTCAATGTTATTCAAGTATGCATATTAATTTCAGAATCAGTTTTGTGTCCTCCTGCATCAACATATTTTTTGCATTGTCAAGGTCACCTTGTTATATTATGTTTCAAGATTTTCTTTTGTAAAAATATCTTCACTCTGATTCACCCCACCCCTCTCAGAGTGAATTCACTTACCACAAGCTAGTCCCACAAGCACTAGTGTTTCCTATGGCTTCCCCATCAAATTTTAGATTCGCCCATCCCTCCTTGGGATCTATAGAATTTTCATTGTTCGCTATTTGATTGACTGATCTTACCTCCAACGTAACACAAGGAAAAGGAGTAATATGCAAACCAAACCATCTTCCCCTTATTATATCATCCCAACTAGTAAAAGCAATATTTTTTAACCCAAATTTTTGAGTTTTACTATTTCTTATCTTCATAATTCCCATATCAATAGAGAGGGAGAAAAAATTCATAAGGGGCAAAAAAGGCTTGAGGTAAATAACTTGGGATAGCATTTTAATACACTAACGATATAATTTTGAAGAGCTCTAATCCAACCTAGTTTAGCACATAGCACAGTGCCCATAGTTCTGAGCATAAGAGTAGTTCAATAGAATTTGGTTGACTATTTCTTCACTTTTCTCCCATAATGTATACAAATAGAGGGACCTTCAAATCCTATCTTCCTAAAACATTTTGCCATCAGAACCCTACCTTGAATGACAACCCAAGAGAAAATACCTACTTTTGGAGAACACGTCTTATCCCAGCAAAAATTTAATGGAATAGATGTTTTGTGAAATTGTTGTTTTCTTACCAGTGCTCTATAACTATATTTGGAATTGTAGTTTCCTAGTTTAGCTCCAACCCATATGACATTGTCTTCTTCATTTTGGAAAGATAATGGTCTATTCTTAAGAATATCCTTAAGAAGTAACACACCATCTTTTGATAAAAGAAGACATTTGAAGGACTTTCATTGTCATTCTAAAGAGGAGCTTGAATAAACAAATGCCACATAATCTCTAAAAAAATGCTTCCATTCTTATTCACAAATTTCTCTAATATTGGTTGTACCCATCATTTTGTTTATAGGTGGATACCCTCCCCACAAATCGACCCAAAAAAATTCCTTTATACCATCTACTAATCCTATACCATTATAAATTGTAAGCACCTATAACTATATGCTCAATTAGGCCGCATTTTTGCATTCTAGAGATTTCATCTCCGTTATGCTTGATCCAACTACCCACTACCTACATGTTTAGCTTTATTTCCTCCTTCCAGACTCCCAATTTCAATTTTGGCCTCCTTTGTCAAGAAGAGGACACCTTGGGATCCTCTTCCATGATGTTTCACCTAAAATTTGAATTGGGGGCCTATCTTGTGGATTTAGCAAGATCTCTAAATTTATGTCAACCTTCTTCAAGTTTTGAAATTTGAAATTTTGTGAGGGTAGAAGTACAAAGTTGTGTCGCACTAGAGGAAATTTTTAATGGTTCTCGCTGAAACCAGTTTGGCTGAAACCATTCCGACTGGACCGGTTTCAGCCATACCTATGTGGTGCACACAAGGTGCCATGTGGTGTCGATGTGGCAAGAGGTTTCCAATCGAAACATTTTTGGCTGCAATGGTTCCGGCCATAACGATTTCAGCCAAAACTAGAAGAAACTATATAAACCCCAAAAATGTGTTGAGTGGGCTCATTTGAATGGAGCGGATTGTGAGAATTGCGGAGCGCCTTAGGATATTTTTGGCTGAAACAAGTAGGCTCTTTTTTTATTTTCTTATTTTCATGTTTTTAAATTTTTTTAATATTTTTTAGTAGTTTTTGTCAGTTTAATTTTAAATTATTGTAATTTTAATAAAAATGGTAATTTAATAGTTGTAGAAATAGTTGTTTCAATAATAAGTTAATTTAATAGTTGTTTTTGTTTATGTAATTTTATTATTTTTAATTGTAGAAACTAAATAATATGATTTTATGTATATTTAGTTATTTATTTAATATAATATTTTTTCCAGTTAAGAAAATATGATAGTTAGTTAGTTAATTAATTTAATTTTATTACATATGTTTTAAAACATTAGAAAAATGTTACAAAATATTAAGAAAATGTTACAAAATATTAGAAAAATGTTATAAATTATTAGAAACATGAAACTAGAACATGAACCAACATAAACCTTAACACTAAATAAACATGAACCCTAACCATAAGCTTAATTTAAAAAAAGATCCCTAAACCTAATTGAGAAATAAACCTTAATATGAAATGTACAAGAACCCTAACATTAAACCAACATAAACCCTAACACTAGAAACCAACATAAACCAAAATACTAGAAACCAACATGAACTCTCTCTCTCTCTCTCTGACCAATTAAAACCTAACATGATTAATAAGACATAATAGGACTCCTTAAGACCTAACATGAGTAATATGACCTAATATTTCCTATTAAGATGTAACATGATTAATAAGACCTAATAAGACCTTTAACATCTAATAGGACCACTTAAGACCTAATAGGACCCTTAAGAACTAATAAGAGCTCTAATAGGGAAAATTAGCACCTAAATTGATTAATACGACCTAATAAGACCTAATACCTACTAATAAGACCAAAATAGGACCCTTAAGAACTAATAGGACCTATTAAGACCAATTAAGACCAATAGGACCTATTAAGGCCTAATAGGACCAATGAAGACCTAACATGTGACTAATACTTGACCAATTAGGACCTATTAATTGACCAATTAAGACTAATTAAGACTTAACATGTGACTAATATGACCAATTAAGACCTAACGTGATTAATAAGACATAATAGGACCCCTTAAGACCTAAAATGAGTAATAAGATCTAATATTTCCTATTAAGACCTAACATGATTAATAAGACCTAATAAGACTCTTAACATCTAATAGGATCACTTAAGACCTAATACAACCCCTTAAGATCTAATAGGACTAATAGGAGCTAATAGGACCTTTTAAGACCAATTGAGACCTAACATATCTAATAAGATGTTTAATATGATATCTTAAGACCTAACATCAGTAATAATACCTAATATGACCCCTTCAAACGTATAAGAACTAATAAGACCTATTAGGACTTGAAAAGACTAATAAGAGGTCTAATAGGGTATGTTAGCACCTAAATTGATTAATACAACCTAATAAGACCTAATACCTAATAATAAGACCTAATAGAACCCTTAAGAACTAATAGGACTGATTAAGACCAATTATGACCAATAGGACCTATTAAGACCTAAAAGGACCAAATAAGACCTAACATGTGACTAATATGACCAATTAAGACCTAACATGATTAATAAGACACTTAATAGGACCCCTCAAGACCTAACATGAGTAATAAGACCTAATATTTCTTATTAAGACCTAACATGACTAATAAGACCTAATGAGACCCTTAACATCTAATAGGACCACTTAAGACCTAATAGGACCCTTAAGAACTAATAAGAGGTCTAATTGGGCATATTAGCACCTAAATTGATTAATACGACCTAATAAGACCTATAGGACCCTTAAGAGCTAATAGGACCTATTAAGATCAATTAGGACCAATATGACCTATTAAGACCTAATAAGACCAATTAAGACCTAACATGACCAAATAGGACCTATTAAGACCTATTAAGACCTAACAGAACCTAATAAGACCTAATAGAACCTAATAGACCTAATAGGACCTAATAGACCTAACAGGACCTAATAGTACCCTAAACCCTAAACCCTACACTCCTTGAGAACTAATAAGAGGCCTAATAGGGTATATTAGCACCTAAATTGTTTAATACGACCTAATAAGACCTAATACTGAAGTTAATAAGATGTAATAGGACACTTAAGAATAAATTAGTTTTGTTATGCAAGTTTTGTTATGCAAGTTTTCTTAAGAATAATGTATCTATATATATATAATAATGGAGTTGAGTGGACACTTAAGAACTAATAGGATCTATATATTAAATGCTAGTTGGTGGTAAATTAGATGAAACTATTTTCTAGACATACATATTCTTGTAGAGTATTATGAATATAAAGATATTTTTATTGTGTTGAATATATCTAAAATTCTTAAAAATCAGTAAATACAAATTATTATTTTTCATGATGATTTTTTCCTCTACATAAATCTCATATGGATATGATTTTCTCACTCTTTTCATTATTGATATAGAAAATTACATAAATAATCTTATTTTTTATTAGAACTAGTCCCACAAAATTATTAAAAAACTCATGGGTCCTACTAAGATTATAAATAAATAAATGAATAATGATCCAAAATTTTCATTTAGACTGACTAACACTATTAGAAAATAAACTTAAAAAAACCTGTAGGTCCTTCTAAGATTAAAAATCAATAATGATGGAAAATTCTCATTTAGACTGACTAACACTTAAAATATTATATTCCTTTTATATTATATTGTCACTTAATTTTTTAACTCCAGTGTTAAATAATAGTAAAAAAAAAAATGCTTTTTAAGACCTCCCATAACATGTGTTGAATGGGTTAAAAGCTTGCTCTCCACGTTTTAATACTTTTTTGTTTTTCATGATGATTTTTTCTTCTACATAAATCTCAAGTGGATATGATTTGCTCACTCTTTTCATTATTGATATAGAAAATTACATAAATAATCTTTTTTATTAGAACTAGTCCAACAAAATTATTAAAAAATCATGCGTCCTACTAAGATTAGAAATAAATAAATAAATAAATAATGATAGGGAATTATTTTTAATTAGAACTAGTCCCACAAAATTACATAAATAATTATTTTTAATTAGAACTAGTCCCACAAAATTATTAAAAAACCTACAAATCTTTCTAAGATTGAAAATAAATAATGATAGAGAATTCCCATTTAAACTGACTAATAATATATTAGAAATTACACTTAAAAATATTATATTCTTTTTATATATTGTCACCGAATTTTTTATATTCCCAACTTTAACTCTTTATTGTAAAATAATAGTAAAAAGAAAAATGTTTTTAAGACCTGCCGTAACATGTGTTGAATGAGTTAAAAGTTTTCTCTCCACGTTTTAACATTTTCTTTCAATTGTTTCGTCGTCTGCAGTTTAACGTCGTTCTTTTCTTCGAGGTGATCCTATACAGTTTGAGAAAATGATTGCGAAAATCGGGCCAATCATTTCACTTCATTACTCTCGTTGGGTATCCGAGAGATTCGAACCCATGATCTCACTTTGACCATTTAACAGAGTTTTCCTCTATAAAATGAAGTAAATTGTTAAGAGTCATTCATACCTCTGCAACCCACATCAGAAAAATGGAAGCCCATCTCCGCCTTTATGAGATGATGCTTTGCGCTGCAAAGCCCATGGCTCTCAAAGCTGCTGTCTTGCTTAACATCCCCCAAATTCTCAAAGAAAATCCTCTCTCTGTGGATGAAATTGCTGAACATATTTCTGCCTCCACAGAAAATAAGGTTCCCCAGAAGGAATACTTGTATAGGATTCTGAAACTGCTGGCTTCTTGTGGGATTTTCACTGAAGATGTGGATGAGCAAACCAAGCAAATGAAATATGGGTTGAACAGTGTTTCCAAGCTGCTAGTGAAGGAAGAAGACAGGGATTCCTGTGTGCCATTTCTGATGTTATTAACAGACAAAGCTTACCAGGATGGTTACCACCATTTTCATGAGGCTGTCTTGGAAGGGTGTCATCCCTTTATAAAGGTCCATGGCATGAGCCCTTGGGAATATGTGGGTACAAATGCTGAAGCCAACAAGCTTTTTAATGAGGGCATGGCCTGCCATACAAAAGATGTCATGGCTTCTGTGGTGAAGCTGTATGATGGGTTCAGGAGTGCTAGGAGTGTGGTGGATGTAGCTGGAGGAGTGGGATCTGCATTGTCTGTTATACTTGCTGAACATCCACACTTACAGGGCATTAACTTTGACTTGCCCCATGTCATTGCAACTGCACCTTCTATATCAGGTGAACCATCTCACCTCAAAGTGTAAACAGCACATTTTAAGCTTTGAGTTGTTTAGGTGGTTTGCTTAAAATTATATGAACTTCTCTAATAAGACTCATCTATTAGTATAACTTTGATTTCGACTTGTTTTATGTCATTGCAACTGCACCTTCCATGTCAGGAGTGGAGCATGTCTGTGGAAACATGTTTGACAAAATTCCATGTGGAGATATAATTTTCATGAAGGTAAAAGATTTGCCATTAAGAAACAACATACTTTAGCCTCCTATGACTTCTTATCTTCCTTTGTAACATGGACACTAGTTTGTTTAGAGGTTCATATAACAATTATTGCATTTTTTTACGATTTCTTTTCTTTCTTTGATACATCAATACTTATGTTTCTGAAGAGCTATTATTGTATTTATTGCAGTGGATTTTACATGATTGGGATGATGAGAAGTGTATAGAAATCTTGAAGAAGATCTATGAAGCAACACCAAAACATGGGAAGGTCCTAATTGTTGAAGCACTACTTCATGGTTCCCAAGGAAGCATAAATCGACTAGGATTATTGTTTGACATACATATGACGATCTTTACTATGGGTGGAAAGGAGAGAAGTGAGGAAGAATTCAGCCAATTATTTTTCAAAGCAGGGTTTAAGAGTTACAATATCGTGAAGCTACCGTTTCTCCAAGTACTTATAGAAATATCTAAGTCTTAAAGCATTTGTAGGATACGATAATGCTATGTTCTTATTTGAATAATTCTAGAAGTATCTCTATCTTAAGACATACTTTTTTCTAAATCTCAAGTAACTATTATAAAATATTATTTTCTTTTGTAATAATATTAAGTTGCAAAGAAAATGATATCAAGTTGTAAAAATGCATTTCTATATATGAATGAATAAAAGCATGATGTTTATTAGATATATTAGATTAAATGTTAATGTATTCTCTTTTCTAAAATGTGAAAATTGTAAAGTCTCATATAATTAATGACTAATGTTAAATAGCATTTTGTATTCATTTATGTTATACTTTCTTACAAAGTCATTATTGTATGTACTATTATTGCAACTTCACACATTAAGTTTTCATTGAAGTGTCTGAAAAAGATCTCTAGCATTCAATTGAAATTGTTGGATTTTGGACTAGGAAACAGAACTTTAAATTTTAAGTAAATCAGTTTTCCTAATATTGATAGGAAATAATTGTCATTTATCATTCAACTACAACTTTACATTACATAAGGTTGGTCGTAATGAAGAAAGACCATACAAGTTAAATATAGTAATGATTCTAAATGATATTTCAATTTTAATCTCATAAAAAATATAGTCACCAGACAGAAATATTGGTTTGACTGATATTGTCAGCAAAATTGGTTACTTGCACTTTTATCCAGACTATTCACATAACATCTTTATTTTGTTTGTTGTTTAAAAGAGTTGCATTTTTATCTTTGTGATGCTGATGGTTATAATCAATTTGTATTTTACATTGAAATGTTTAAGAACTATGAACCTAGAAAATTATCTAAATCATGCCCAAATGTTAACCTTGAAAGAATTCAATAGAGATTCAAAGCATATATGGAAAAGACTTCAATTCCAAATCAAGTTTTTATATGCTACCAAACTCAAAATTATTTCCAGCCATGTAATATAAATATTATTCCTTTGTACATATCCTCACTATCCCAATTCCACCTGCATTAATCTAATAAAGCATACCTTCCCTCTAGATGTCTGATTTGGGTAGAGATGCACCCTTACATACAAAGCATTCTCTACAAATTCCTATCCAAGTAAACAATCATGTCGTCAACTCATGGTACAAAGCAATGTAGAGAACCAAGAGCTTTCTCCATTAGCAGATTGTTGGCTCTTGAATTCTTATCTTGGTTGATTAATTTAGTTGAGAGAGTTTTGTAAATGTTTGTTACTACAACTGTACATCAGACCTCTATTTGAAGTTTGACTGAAAACTTCATTGTATATTTAATTTTTTTTCTTCAAAAGAGCTTGAATCAAAGCATAGAAACAATTTCTGAATTTGGAACTAGAGTCCTCACAATTTCGTCCAATGTTTTTTGACTTCTACCTGCAAATCTTGCAGTGCATCTAAGTGTTTGGAGGATGTGCATTTCATTTATACGATTTTTTCTGTACTTCCGTACATCTCTGTACGAATTCTCACGCGAGATTTCACTGTGTCGTGCGAGATTTCTTTTTGTGTCACGCGAAATTTCACTAGTATCATCATTTTGTGCTCGAAAAATCACTTTCTCGCGCGAGACTGTACTTCCTCATGCGGGAACCATCCTAACTCGCACGAGATTTCATCCTTTGTTGTGCGAAATAGTATTTCCTCACGCGGGACCGCATCCTGACTCGCATGATATTAAATCCTTTGTTGCATGAAATAGTGTTTCCTCGCGCGGGACGCATCCTGCATCGCGTGAAATTTTGCTACAAAGACACATAATTTGTAGATTTGTACTTTCAAATTATTGATTTCTAACGCTTACAGTTTGCTGTTGATTTGTCCTGATTTTGTACTTTCAAACATGTGCTAAATTTTGGATTGCAGAGCATTGGACCTAAGGTATTCTTCTCGAGTTGATAATATTTCAATTTGGATCCTAAAACAAATCTCTCATGTGTCTGGCTCGTGTGCATCTTTTCATGCTTTTTATCTATTTCTACACACTTGCATAATTGATACTAGGTTGTGACACCTTAGGTATTTATTGGAAGTCTTAGATTACTTGTGATTGATCTTGATTGCTATCTTGGGTTATTGGACTCGCTAATCCGCCGACCCCTCATTCCTCCCCGTGGTTGCAATCTCAGAGCCATAAAGGGGAGGGGTCTACAAGAGAGAAGTGTTAATTGTTCCACTTGGCAACCCATTTGTGCTTTTTAGGAACTCACTTGTTTTCTAAGTTGGGGACTCATTTTCAGCTTGTGTGAGGTGTTAAGTGTTCCACCTTGTGGACTCATCTCATATTCGCTTTAAGCGTTAAGTGTTCCTCTTTCTGCTTTTTGGGTACTTTTGGTAGATTTTCTTTTGGAAACATACATATGTGCTCACATAGTAATTAGGCCCTATGAACACTATTCATGATTCTTGAGAGATTGGATTCCCAGTGAAATCCTTCTTGACGATGAAATCCTTGTAGGTAGGGAGGATACTTAGTGTGTTTCACATTCAACTTGGTTAGTGCGTCTTCTCTTATTGATCGATACATTCTCTCCCAGGAGAGGTTGATAGATCACGTGAGGTAGACATCAT
The DNA here is from genome assembly GCA_027943335.1 of Chamaecyparis obtusa. NCBI lineage: Eukaryota > Viridiplantae > Streptophyta > Pinopsida > Cupressales > Cupressaceae > Chamaecyparis > Chamaecyparis obtusa. The sequence continues at coordinate 2,666,683 of BSBK01002526.1, read as the reverse complement.
GAGCTTTGGTGAATCAAAATTGGTTAGTGCATCTTCCCTTATTGATTGATACATTCTCTCTCTGGAGGGGTTGATAGATCACGTGGGGTTGATATCATAGACCTTCGTGAAACAAAACTTTGTCTTAGCATGTTGGATTTATCTGTCTGCTTTGTTTGGGTTAAAAGTGAAAAGGTGTCAAAAACCTTGGATCTGGAGCCAAGCCCCCTTGTGGTATACTATTGTGAGTCATCTTTAGAGAGGGTTAACCATAGCGGACATTCCCTTTACAGGGCAAACTGCGTTGACAAAACCTCAAGCGGTAATAGCCATTTTCACTGTGGTAGTGACAACCACTATATAAATGTCCTTGTGGAAGAAATCTCCATGGGTATGGTTCATTGTTGGGTTGTCAGATCTCCATAGCAGCTCCTGAAGATTAAGTTCTCAGACTGTGTCAAAACCCTGGTGCGCCGGGATTGGAGTTCACCCCTTTGGATCATAAAAGTTGTAGAGTAAAACCATTACTAAAAAAACCCTAGCGAGGCCAAATTTATTTTTTCTAAGGTATATGTGCGTTCTTACAAAACATTTTTGGAACATACACAATTAGCGCTTCTAAGGATTAGAATGAATAAGTCACTTGATTGTTCATGCGCAAGGTTGCTTTTGCCCTTGTTCATTGTTTTTAGACATGCTTGAAATCACTTGCTTGCTATTTTGCGTGTTTGTTTATCTATCTGGTTATTGAAAATGAACAAATCTGTTACAATCCTCAAATTTGGACATTACAATTTGCAAACAATCTAAATCTAAAAACCCTAAAATTTGCAAAATCTGAAGTAAAATTCTTTTCTGGAGTCAAAAGACATTTTAGGAGGTCAAAAGTCATACGAGTTTTCTCAAAGTGTCATTTCATTACTGCCCATCTGTCGTATGATTGAGTACCCAGTGTCATATGAGTTTTCATGCCAACAAATTTTAAAAGTTAAAATCCTACTTGCAACTATCGTACAAGTTTTTCAAAGTCTCATTTCATTACTGCCCATTTTCCGTATGAGTCTGCAGAGTGTCATTTGGGAAAATTTTGAAAAGTTGTCAGAATTGCCAGATACTTAGCTTTTTCAGCCTAATTCTAGAATCTGTCATACAAATCACTATGTCAAGAACATATCAGTAGCTATTGAGAATTAGTACACATGTCTCAAAGTATCAGTACACATGAGGAAGAAACTCTGATGAGGGCCATGATGAAACAGATGCATGCTATGCAAGTCAAGATTAACAAACTTGAGAAAGAAAAGGAATCTAAAGAGTTCTCCATGGAAGCTCTATGCCCTTTTCCATTTGATAAAGACTTGTACATGTCACCATGCCCCCGGATAGAATTTAAGCAACATGATAACCCTTATGATACCTCTTCCATGGAGAGTGACACATCCAGCATTGGAGACTATGATGACTATGATGACAGACAATGTAATGATACCTATGAAACCTCTATTCCTAAGAGTCCTCCTCATCGTGTGTTCCTACTTACTACAAATGGGCTGTCACATTGGATAGATCGTGATGGTGATCCATATGATTCTGATTTTGAAAGAGACATTGATGGCTTTTGTGGACAATATCTTGATTATGATCCATCTACTACTGCTGAGGACTATAAAATGCATCGTGCTAGCCTGAAGCATCAATATTATAAGAATCCTTCTCCTAAGGACTCTCCTACTGAAAATAAAGATTATCTTCTCAAGAAAGATCATGTTAATGTTGGACCTTTGTCTTGTGATGGTTCCCTTCCATCCCCTACTTCCTCCAATACCCATACATTTCCTAAAGCTTTCGAGTCTTTCAAATCTTTCACAGAACCTTCATCTGACACAAGCCCTGATACTTTTCATGCGGTTCCCTATAGTTATCCTCCAGGGCTACCTCTTAAAGAAACTCAAGCTAACCTTCACTTGGCTGCAAATACTTTCAATAATGATAAACCTAAAGAGCCCAAGCCTTCATATGATATAATCCCTACTTCAGCTAGTCCTTCACCATCTCTTCCAAAGTCTTCCATACAATCTCAACATGCTTCCTTGTCCTTAGAAGTGGCTCCATGTCAAGAGGACTCTAAAAATGATAAAGAAAAGAACATAAAAAAATATCAAGATCAAGAACCCTCCATGTCATCCAATCCTTTTCATGATGTCTCTTATCCGCTTTAGGGTTCTTTTGATCCTGCACATCCTTTTTCATGCATTTCACCATGTCTTAAGTCTTCTCTTAAGCAAGATCAAGTTACTACTTACACCGTTGATCTTATTGACAATCAAAATAATCTTACTACACTTGCACTTTCCAAAGATGATACTTTCATTAAGGTTGGTAAAAATGGTGTTGTTACTTCCAATGTTAAGTCTATTGAAAATCAAGAGAAAAATTATGTGCTTATGCTATCCAAATATCCTTGTCAAGATCAAAGTCTTCCATCTTCTTATTCTACCACTCCATGTTCATTTCCACTTTCTATTCTTCCTAAGTCTTTGCAAGCTTTGAACAATCCTATCAAAGAAGGTGCTCATATTTAAGATGTACTTGATTCTATTGAAAATTCTAATGCTGACTCTAAAGATGTTGATATCCTTGGTTGTCATATAGATGCTGATGAACTTATTGATTATCCTTTTCTATCTTCCACTTCCATCCTTGGACCTCCTCCACCACTACTAAGGGCTTCACGTCTACCTTCCATCTTGGGTCCTTATGTCCCTTCACTTTCCCCTCCTAACTCTCCTAATTCACCATCCATCTTGGGTCCCTACGTCCCTCCATCTCCTATCTTTCCTCAAGATCAACATAGATGCATACCTTTGAATCCTTTTCATCCACCCACCCATCTAAACCAGTCATATCCTCCTTCTTCCACAAGTCCCAAGTCTTTTGGAAGTAACTTGAATGTTCAATACAAGAAAAAGAAGCAATACAAGAATCCATCAAAAAAAGAAGATCACCATGTCTCCTCTAATAGACATGGAAACATAAAGTCAAAAGAGATATCTAAGAAAAAAACTACAAGACAAGTATGGGTTCCCAAATCCATCATTGAAGATATTCTCTCTAGATCATCAAAAGGAAATAAAAAGCCTATGGCTATATGGATTCCAAAGTCTCTCTTGAAAGAGTCTGGTGTTGAGCAAAAAGTGAAATTGACATTCAAGCTTCCAAAGGCTTCCACTTCATCTCCCTGCAAAAATATTCTTCCATTCCATGCGCCTAAACCACAACCTCTACTATCCATTCACCATATTCCTCCACGTTTTCCTTCATTCACTTTTCCTCCATCCTCTCGCCACCCTTAAAGATATGTGTTGACGTTGATCTTGCCTTCCTTTCCACCTACCCTTTCACAATCCTTCCATGCATTATCCTTCTACCTTCTATCATTTTTTCTCATTTGCCTATTCCTCCTATGTTCCAACCTCACTTGCTTTACATAAAACTTTATCCTCCATTTTTCTCTTCCATCTCCCTTTCTCTATCAGCATCTTTGAGCATATCATTTTGATTCCTTGGCATATCATGGTTTATCCTTTCAAGGAGCATTATCTAAAAAGCTTGTCTTCTTCCAAAAAAAGAGAAATGAAAAAAAAAAAAAAATTTGAAAATGTGCCTTGGTGAAAACCTGGAAACAGGCACCTTGGTAGCAAAAGTAAAGAGAAATAAATTCATCCTATGGTGAAAACCACTCCCTTGTGGCACCTTGGATAAGTACCATGATGAAAACCTGGCAATTAGGCATCATGCATAGTTCTTCTACATATTTCATCCATTCCATCTTCTCTCTTTGATCTTGACAATGTTGACCTATACACGAAACATTTGGCTATTTTGTGAGTTGTCTTATGATGATCTTGCTTTCATTCCTTCCATGTTTAGCTTTCATATCCATTTTCCTCCATTTATTCTAGCCTTTCACTATCCTTTTCCCCTTTGATCTTGATCTAATAAAAAAAGAGTAAAAAATGATGCTATGAAGCCTCTTGACATGTCTACTCTTTTGGGCTGCATCCTTTCCTGCTTTGGCATTACACTTTTGTGATTTATCCTATACTGACCTTTCATTGCTTGTCCAAATGTGCTTTACATGACAATTTTTCCCTAGCTTGGGTATTCTTGAGGAGTTTTTCCCTTGATGATTTCTTCCCTTCATTCTCCATCATTCTCTTGTCTTCCATCTCTTCCACCAGCTTGCCAATCCCTCTTGTTCTCCACCTTGCTAGACATTGGGACTGCACGATATGATCTTGCTTGGGAGTTTGCAATGGAAAAAGATGCTATCAAGTATACCCAGTATGAGAACAAGTATCTAAACCATTATTAGAATCAGTATCAGAACCAGTATCAGAACAAGTATCAGAACTAGTATCAAAATGAGTATCAGAACCAGTATCAGAACTCGTATTAGAACCAGTATCAAAAAAAGTATCAGAACCAGTATTAAAACTAGTATCAGAACACCTACTAGGGTTACACCTTTTTTTTTAGTTTATGGGTCTGAAGCAGTACTACCTATTGAGGTTGAAATCCCATCACTAAGAATCAAAATGCATGGTCTAGTAACTGATGATGACTACAGAGTGTCTAGGTTGCAAGAACTTGAACTACTAGATGAGCGCAGACAAGCAGCGTATGATCATCTCAGAGTATATCAAAAGAGAATGTCTAGAAGCTACAACAAGAAAGTCAGACACAGAGAATTTCAGGTTGGCGATCTAGTTTTGAGAGAGAATCCTAAAAATCAATCACGTCGAGAACGCAAGGGGAAGTTCGAACCCAATTGGTTGGGTCCCTTTGTAATCACTGCTATTTTTGGCTCTGGTGCCTATCAACTCTCAATGACTGAAGGAGAACAGCTCCAACAACAAATCAACATTCTCCATCTGAAGAAATTCTATGTCTAAGGCATTCAGTCTATGGTAAAATGTCCTAAAAAAAAAATTTTAAAAATTGAAAAATATCAAAAATTCAAAAAAATTGAAAAATGAAAAAAAAAAAAAAAAAGTGCCTTGGTGAAAACCTGGAAATAGGCGCCTTGGTAGCAAAAATAGAATCTCTACCAAGATGGTGAAAACCCGGCAAATGGGCGCCACTTGTTTCAAAATGCTCCATCTATCAGTGCAATCTTGGTCTTTCCCAGCTTTTAGTCTTGCTTTAGTTTGTACATATCTCCCGGTTTGTTTTTGCATTTCCAGTTTTCAATAAGTCAGTTTGTCCACCAATCTGCTCAAGTGTCTGTATCCTATCAATGTTCAAACTTGGGGGCAATCAATGTCATATCCTATTGTCTCTGGTGTATCTTAGATGTATCATATCTAGTCAGAGTCATTTTGAAGCTTCATGTGAGTCAGTTAGTCAGTCTTGTCTCCCGAAAGGATTTTGCATCTACAACAACGCAATCAACATCAAACTAAAAACTGAAAACAATCTATGCTTTTTTACATGCTTTTATCTCCTTGTATGCTTACTGATTCGCATTGAGATTTCTGCATATTGTGTCCCTTCGAGCTCTTCGATGATGTCCTTTATAGGATTTAGAGAGTGATGACTAGGGGTATAATCAAATCTTCAAATCACATCTTCAAATCTAACAAGAGTTGAATCTCACATGAAGGTTCCTCCAATGAAACAAGCAGAATCCTTTTTCGGGATCAAAATCAAAATCTGAGATCATTCATATTATTAACTACTTATTCGACCTTCGATCATCACAGAAATCCATAATTCAACTTAACTAATTATCTTACATCAAACAATCAAAATTTCAACTTGGTTAACTATGGTCAACTCATGGTTTAACCTAGTCAAACTTGGTCTTTTGGGACCTTCCAACAATGCAGAATGCATTCTCGGATGTGTATAACCACTTTTCCAATCAATTAACATGCTTCTGAACTCTCAACGCTGACTTTTCTTGTCAGATTTCAATTTTAATCCCGAAGGGGGCATGGTATTGCACATCATTCAAAGTCTATAATCAAATTTGAAATCATATCTTTATGGAAATCATATCTTCCTTAGTAATCAAGACAACAACCACGTCTAGTTACTGATTCATCAAAAGTCCTCATCGCTTGGGGCAAATCTATCATCACTTGGGGCATATTAGATTCATCGATCCATATCAATCTGGTATTCTCCTAATCTTGTAAACTATATCAGTTTTAGCAACCATCGGATCATAGTGTTCTTTCCTTGGTTCTTTGGCAACTGAAGGATTCGGATGTGATACCTACTAATTCTGCTAAGACAATCGAGTCTAGAACTGGTCACTCACTTCTTCGCAATCATAAGGTTTGGAATCAGGCGTTTTGACACTTTTTCACAAGCATAGGTTCATTTGTTGTTATAGTGAACATTATCTTTGGTCATTCAGGACCTATTATCTCCATATCATATCAATATCAATCAGCTTCTGTCTCATATCAATTATCAATTTCAAACATGAGTTTCATATCTTTATCAAGCACAGACTATCTTTGAACCACTGCGCTTCGCACAATAATTCAAAGAGGGGCAAAATGTAATACCCCAAAAATGGGCTATAAGTTCATTAATCTTCTATATCAACAATTCGAATGAAATCGAAATCGAAGTCCTAATCTAAGGCACATCTAAACATCATCGAATCCTAATTGATTATCTTAAATTCTGCATCAGGGAATATTCCTAGCAATATTCCTAATTATCTTAATTATCTTTAATTTAATGATTATTTGGCGATAAATCACATTTATCCTAAGTTTGATTAATTGAATATTTTCAAATTTAATTAATTAGATTTAATATCTTGCCACTTAATTGTTTAATTAAATTTAATTCTATCTATTATTAATTGTATTATTTAATTTTGATAATAAATCCAATATCCTATGAATAATTGATTAAATTTTTATTTAATTAATTAAAGCAAGTTGTCATTATTTAATAATATAGCTTTTAATAAAAGTTTGATTAAATAATTGATTAGCGCATAAATCAATTATTTATTTTCAAAAATCAGTTAAGTTGAGGATAAATCACTTTATTTATTTTATTAATTCATAATTATTATGCACATTCAAAAGAAACAGTTAAACTCCAAATTAGAAAATCAATGCAAAGTGTTGACTTTTTAGAACTCAACATCCTTTTGGAGTTCAAAAAGATGATCTAAACTCTAATTTGAGTTAAAAAGTTGTTTTTGCATGATTTGCATGTTTTTGTGAATTAAATTATCTGTTATTTAAAAATAACTCAAAAATCAACCTGAGTTATTTGAGTGATTTATGGCTTTCTTCCATGCACCTCCAAAGCCCTGGATTTCTATAAAAACAAGGCTCGACTCTTCATAATTCATCTCTCAAATCCATGAATTTGCATTCTCACGCTGTCGAATTGGAGTCTGAAGAATCATCTTTGCGAATCCAAGCTATTGTGAGATCTTTCTAGTTCTGAGCATTGCATATCATTTAGCATAGATTCATATCATTGTTAGATCAATTTCCAAATTAGCATAGATTCATATCATTTTTTCATTATTATTGCATAGAAAATACTAAAAATATAGATTAATTGCATTCAATTCATATCAGTTTTGCATTCAAATCCTTCATTTAGGTGTCGTCTAGTTCACTGATCTCGATAACAATATGAGAACATCAATCTCGCACCTACTAGAAGGCAGTAAATCGCTTGGTTAAATTAGATTTCAATTTTGCACGATTTTAATTTTTGCTAACCTCTAATGTTTTACTGAAGTGTTGTGTCTACAAATCAGGTACAATTTTCACACACACAATGGGAGGTCTTAAAAAGCATTTTTTTTTTTACTATTATTTTACACTGGAGTTAAAAAATTAAGTGACAATATAATATAAAAGGAATATAATATTTTAAGTGTTAGTCAGTCTAAATGAGAATTTTCCATCATTATTGATTTTTAATCTTAGAAGGACCTACAGGTTTTTTTAAGTTTATTTTCTAATAGTGTTAGTCAGTCTAAATGAGAATTTTGTATCATTATTCATTTATTTATTTATAATCTTAGTAGGACCCATGAGTTTTTTAATAATTTTGTGGGACTAGTTCTAATAAAAAATAAGATTATTTATGTAATTTTCTATATCAATAATGAAAAGAGTGAGAAAATCATATCCATATGAGATTTATGTAGAGGGAAAAATCATCATGAAAAAAAATAATTTGTATTTACTAATTTTCAAGAATTTTAGATATATGCAACACAATAAAAATATCTTTATATTCATAATACTCTACAAGAATATGTATGTCTAGAAAATAGTTTCATCTAATTTACCACCAACTAGTATTTAATATATAGAAATAAGGAACACTACCATTTTAAATTGTGTTATTTAAGGTTTGATAAACATCATATCTAATATTTCCTTTAATTATTTTTTCTATTTAGTAATATGGAATCAATGTAATAAGCTTGCGAACTAATTTAGGAAAAAATATTGAACTAGAAAGATGGTAAAGATGAAATAGCTAGATTAAAATTAAAGAATAGAGATGAAATAATTGGGGCAAAATTATAGGAGAAAAAATAGGGTAGAGAATTAATTACTGAAGTAGAATCCTGAAAAAATAGAATATGTGATGTACCAAACAATGGAATTTGCTCGATGACAAGTCACTCGAGGTCAAGTACCCGACGATAATGTAATTAAAGGATAGTACTCGATCACAATGTATCTAAGGGAAAGTACATGAGGAAAATGTACCTGAGAGGAAGTATTCGAGGAGAAATACCTAGGGACAATGTACTTGAGAGGAAATACCCAAGGGAAAATATTCAAGGCCAATGTACCTGAGGGAAATGTACCCAAGGGGAAAGTACTCAAGGGGAAGTATCTGAGGAGAAGTATATGAGGGAAATTACCCGAGGGGATATCCCTTCGACACCTTCAACACTTAATCATCGACTCTCTTCGGCACTCGACATCTTAGGCTCCCACGACAATGTTCCACTTGTATGACCAAGTACCCATATGCAATTAGGCTTCATTGTGCAGTAAGTAGGTGTCACCCGTACATTGATGTACTTGTACAGTGATTGAGACTTCACCCTACAAAGTATATTTATCTCATACAGAAAAGTAAGCCTGCACATTTCCAAACACTATTACATCAAATTTGTCTTCAATTGAAGACTTCACAAATTTGGGTCATAGGAAGAATACGGTGAGGAGTAATTTCGACCGAAACTATGAATACAAAATAGGGAGGGTCTTGCATCTCTGAAACTACAAACAAGAACCCAATTCCATTTCGAATTGCATATCCACAAGAAAAGAGAACTCCATAATGATTTCCTATAATGCCAGCCTGGTGTAACCCAATTTATTTCAGAAACCAATATCATAGAAAATACATGAAAATAAAGATTATTTCAGAATCCACAATTCTTCATTATTCCTCCAACTATCCTCTTTGTCTTACAATAACATGAAAACACTAATTTAACCAAATTTGAAATGACCTATTTTGGTAGTTTTTCACAAAATCCATTTTTTGTCATTTTTGGTAATTTTGAAAACAACTCCTAAAAAACTAATTTTCCCCTAAAGCTTCCCTAAACTAAAATAAGAAGAATTGCCAACTAATATTCAAAATTACAAACATGATTTCAAAGTTATTAAAAAATACTTGAATTTCTAAAAACTTATAAAAAATACTAAAAGATAATTTGATTACATTGGTACATGTATCACACAATACTTACTTGTGGTTAATACTTAAAGTATTAACCAAGAACTTAATTCACATTTTATAATAGCCTACTGATTACTGGGTCATATGTTAATTAAAATCATACGATGTTCTTTTAGTATAACAACACATTTGTATTTATGATTATCCTCAAAATAATGGTAAAAAGGTATTTTATCGGGGCAAAGAGGCATTATGCATGGTAATAGGTCAATATGGTTTTGACAGTATGCAATGATGTGACACTCATTGCTCATTGCTTGCACACATGGACACTCTTTGTGTCGGTTTGATCCAGGTTATTTGCATGATGTGGCCAGTCATTATTTCAAACATCAAAAGGACTTTTTAATGAACAAAATGATTAGGGAAAAATCATTTCATTTAACTTCATTTTTGAACCCTAGTCTTTGTTCACCGCCATGGCTATCTGGGAAACAATTACAACAAAGTCTGCAATTTGTTCCCTCATGTGGTTTTTGAGTATAGTAATGAAGAGACATCGAGGGTTTAAATGGTGGTTGGTTCTATTTGTAGATTCTTAGTGATTCATGTAGGAATTCCGTTTTGTTTCACTCTCAGGTCATTTTAAACAAATTTTGGAGGTAGAATCTTTGTCCGAAAATAGTTTATTTATTTTAGATCTATTTTTGTTAGTTACTAGTTTTATTAGTTTGAAAAGGGTAAATACTTGAGAAACACACAATTCGTTTAAAGAAAAAAATGAGAAGTTATCTGTTGAAATTACAATTATATGTTTTCCAATTGTTACTGTAACTGGTATTGATGCAGATATTTGTAACTAAATGTCTTTATCTAGGAAAGGATTCTTGGTGGTGATATGAAAACCCTACTTCAGGGGTAACCATTTTGCAGATAGTTTTTTCAATGAGATTGAACAAAATATTTACTAACAGTTATTCTTTTTTAATTAAAAAATTTCTTTTGTACATATAAATACATACATAATTATTTTCTCAATAATGGAAAATAAGTATGTATCAGTATATATGTAGGAGAAGAAAGAGATGAAAAGTGACAGAGAGAAATTCATGCACTTAGACTTTGGCAATATATAGTGAGATTATCATGTTGTTGTAAAAGAGAGTTGAAAAGATTTTTTTTTGAAAAAGATATTCATTATACTAAGTGAACAATATCTTTAAGTTAAAAACATTTAATATCATTCTTGTATAACTCTGCAACTAGTAACTTTATAAATGCAAATCTAGAATGCAATTATAAAGTTATCCATCTTTAGACATTCTTGATCCATTGAGAAACAAGGGTTGGTGCTACTAAAATTATATGTACTAAGTTGGTGCTCTTTGAATTAATAAAAGGATACAAGTTTGGAGTGGTTTTTCTACCCCAAAAAGGTTTTCCACTCAGTAAATACTTGTGTTATGTGAGGATATCCTTTGGCTCATTTTTCCCTCTGTTTGATTCATAGTTTTGTTGATACAGTTCATTCTATTCATTTAGTTTCAGTAAAGTGCTCTAAAACTTGAGTATAATTTGTGCCTTTAAATTTATAACATTACTATGTTTCTGTCTATAAGTGTTCACATTTTTCAAATTGAAAATCATGTCTTAGTAATGTTTAAAATATAAAAGTGAATCCAATGTCATTCATTATTTAATTGAATGATCATTTACATCCTTTGATAAATTTTTGCATTCTGTCGAGATGTATGCCTCATTGGTAATTTGAGGAGTCAATGTTATTCAAGTATGCATATTAATTTCAGAATCAGTTTTGTGTCCTCCTGCATCAACATATTTTTTGCATTGTCAAGGTCACCTTGTTATATTATGTTTCAAGATTTTCTTTTGTAAAAATATCTTCACTCTGATTCACCCCACCCCTCTCAGAGTGAATTCACTTACCACAAGCTAGTCCCACAAGCACTAGTGTTTCCTATGGCTTCCCCATCAAATTTTAGATTCGCCCATCCCTCCTTGGGATCTATAGAATTTTCATTGTTCGCTATTTGATTGACTGATCTTACCTCCAACGTAACACAAGGAAAAGGAGTAATATGCAAACCAAACCATCTTCCCCTTATTATATCATCCCAACTAGTAAAAGCAATATTTTTTAACCCAAATTTTTGAGTTTTACTATTTCTTATCTTCATAATTCCCATATCAATAGAGAGGGAGAAAAAATTCATAAGGGGCAAAAAAGGCTTGAGGTAAATAACTTGGGATAGCATTTTAATACACTAACGATATAATTTTGAAGAGCTCTAATCCAACCTAGTTTAGCACATAGCACAGTGCCCATAGTTCTGAGCATAAGAGTAGTTCAATAGAATTTGGTTGACTATTTCTTCACTTTTCTCCCATAATGTATACAAATAGAGGGACCTTCAAATCCTATCTTCCTAAAACATTTTGCCATCAGAACCCTACCTTGAATGACAACCCAAGAGAAAATACCTACTTTTGGAGAACACGTCTTATCCCAGCAAAAATTTAATGGAATAGATGTTTTGTGAAATTGTTGTTTTCTTACCAGTGCTCTATAACTATATTTGGAATTGTAGTTTCCTAGTTTAGCTCCAACCCATATGACATTGTCTTCTTCATTTTGGAAAGATAATGGTCTATTCTTAAGAATATCCTTAAGAAGTAACACACCATCTTTTGATAAAAGAAGACATTTGAAGGACTTTCATTGTCATTCTAAAGAGGAGCTTGAATAAACAAATGCCACATAATCTCTAAAAAAATGCTTCCATTCTTATTCACAAATTTCTCTAATATTGGTTGTACCCATCATTTTGTTTATAGGTGGATACCCTCCCCACAAATCGACCCAAAAAAATTCCTTTATACCATCTACTAATCCTATACCATTATAAATTGTAAGCACCTATAACTATATGCTCAATTAGGCCGCATTTTTGCATTCTAGAGATTTCATCTCCGTTATGCTTGATCCAACTACCCACTACCTACATGTTTAGCTTTATTTCCTCCTTCCAGACTCCCAATTTCAATTTTGGCCTCCTTTGTCAAGAAGAGGACACCTTGGGATCCTCTTCCATGATGTTTCACCTAAAATTTGAATTGGGGGCCTATCTTGTGGATTTAGCAAGATCTCTAAATTTATGTCAACCTTCTTCAAGTTTTGAAATTTGAAATTTTGTGAGGGTAGAAGTACAAAGTTGTGTCGCACTAGAGGAAATTTTTAATGGTTCTCGCTGAAACCAGTTTGGCTGAAACCATTCCGACTGGACCGGTTTCAGCCATACCTATGTGGTGCACACAAGGTGCCATGTGGTGTCGATGTGGCAAGAGGTTTCCAATCGAAACATTTTTGGCTGCAATGGTTCCGGCCATAACAATTTCAGCCAAAACTAGAAGAAACTATATAAACCCCAAAAATGTGTTGAGTGGGCTCATTTGAATGGAGCGGATTGTGAGAATTGCGGAGCGCCTTAGGATATTTTTGGCTGAAACAAGTAGGCTCTTTTTTTATTTTCTTATTTTCATGTTTTTAAATTTTTTTAATATTTTTTAGTAGTTTTTGTCAGTTTAATTTTAAATTATTGTAATTTTAATAAAAATGGTAATTTAATAGTTGTAGAAATAGTTGTTTCAATAATAAGTTAATTTAATAGTTGTTTTTGTTTATGTAATTTTATTATTTTTAATTGTAGAAACTAAATAATATGATTTTATGTATATTTAGTTATTTATTTAATATAATATTTTTTCCAGTTAAGAAAATATGATAGTTAGTTAGTTAATTAATTTAATTTTATTACATATGTTTTAAAACATTAGAAAAATGTTACAAAATATTAAGAAAATGTTACAAAATATTAGAAAAATGTTATAAATTATTAGAAACATGAAACTAGAACATGAACCAACATAAACCTTAACACTAAATAAACATGAACCCTAACCATAAGCTTAATTTAAAAAAAGATCCCTAAACCTAATTGAGAAATAAACCTTAATATGAAATGTACAAGAACCCTAACATTAAACCAACATAAACCCTAACACTAGAAACCAACATAAACCAAAATACTAGAAACCAACATGAACTCTCTCTCTCTCTCTCTGACCAATTAAAACCTAACATGATTAATAAGACATAATAGGACTCCTTAAGACCTAACATGAGTAATATGACCTAATATTTCCTATTAAGATGTAACATGATTAATAAGACCTAATAAGACCTTTAACATCTAATAGGACCACTTAAGACCTAATAGGACCCTTAAGAACTAATAAGAGCTCTAATAGGGAAAATTAGCACCTAAATTGATTAATACGACCTAATAAGACCTAATACCTACTAATAAGACCAAAATAGGACCCTTAAGAACTAATAGGACCTATTAAGACCAATTAAGACCAATAGGACCTATTAAGGCCTAATAGGACCAATGAAGACCTAACATGTGACTAATACTTGACCAATTAGGACCTATTAATTGACCAATTAAGACTAATTAAGACTTAACATGTGACTAATATGACCAATTAAGACCTAACGTGATTAATAAGACATAATAGGACCCCTTAAGACCTAAAATGAGTAATAAGATCTAATATTTCCTATTAAGACCTAACATGATTAATAAGACCTAATAAGACTCTTAACATCTAATAGGATCACTTAAGACCTAATACAACCCCTTAAGATCTAATAGGACTAATAGGAGCTAATAGGACCTTTTAAGACCAATTGAGACCTAACATATCTAATAAGATGTTTAATATGATATCTTAAGACCTAACATCAGTAATAATACCTAATATGACCCCTTCAAACGTATAAGAACTAATAAGACCTATTAGGACTTGAAAAGACTAATAAGAGGTCTAATAGGGTATGTTAGCACCTAAATTGATTAATACAACCTAATAAGACCTAATACCTAATAATAAGACCTAATAGAACCCTTAAGAACTAATAGGACTGATTAAGACCAATTATGACCAATAGGACCTATTAAGACCTAAAAGGACCAAATAAGACCTAACATGTGACTAATATGACCAATTAAGACCTAACATGATTAATAAGACACTTAATAGGACCCCTCAAGACCTAACATGAGTAATAAGACCTAATATTTCTTATTAAGACCTAACATGACTAATAAGACCTAATGAGACCCTTAACATCTAATAGGACCACTTAAGACCTAATAGGACCCTTAAGAACTAATAAGAGGTCTAATTGGGCATATTAGCACCTAAATTGATTAATACGACCTAATAAGACCTATAGGACCCTTAAGAGCTAATAGGACCTATTAAGATCAATTAGGACCAATATGACCTATTAAGACCTAATAAGACCAATTAAGACCTAACATGACCAAATAGGACCTATTAAGACCTATTAAGACCTAACAGAACCTAATAAGACCTAATAGAACCTAATAGACCTAATAGGACCTAATAGACCTAACAGGACCTAATAGTACCCTAAACCCTAAACCCTACACTCCTTGAGAACTAATAAGAGGCCTAATAGGGTATATTAGCACCTAAATTGTTTAATACGACCTAATAAGACCTAATACTGAAGTTAATAAGATGTAATAGGACACTTAAGAATAAATTAGTTTTGTTATGCAAGTTTTGTTATGCAAGTTTTCTTAAGAATAATGTATCTATATATATATAATAATGGAGTTGAGTGGACACTTAAGAACTAATAGGATCTATATATTAAATGCTAGTTGGTGGTAAATTAGATGAAACTATTTTCTAGACATACATATTCTTGTAGAGTATTATGAATATAAAGATATTTTTATTGTGTTGAATATATCTAAAATTCTTAAAAATCAGTAAATACAAATTATTATTTTTCATGATGATTTTTTCCTCTACATAAATCTCATATGGATATGATTTTCTCACTCTTTTCATTATTGATATAGAAAATTACATAAATAATCTTATTTTTTATTAGAACTAGTCCCACAAAATTATTAAAAAACTCATGGGTCCTACTAAGATTATAAATAAATAAATGAATAATGATCCAAAATTTTCATTTAGACTGACTAACACTATTAGAAAATAAACTTAAAAAAACCTGTAGGTCCTTCTAAGATTAAAAATCAATAATGATGGAAAATTCTCATTTAGACTGACTAACACTTAAAATATTATATTCCTTTTATATTATATTGTCACTTAATTTTTTAACTCCAGTGTTAAATAATAGTAAAAAAAAAAATGCTTTTTAAGACCTCCCATAACATGTGTTGAATGGGTTAAAAGCTTGCTCTCCACGTTTTAATACTTTTTTGTTTTTCATGATGATTTTTTCTTCTACATAAATCTCAAGTGGATATGATTTGCTCACTCTTTTCATTATTGATATAGAAAATTACATAAATAATCTTTTTTATTAGAACTAGTCCAACAAAATTATTAAAAAATCATGCGTCCTACTAAGATTAGAAATAAATAAATAAATAAATAATGATAGGGAATTATTTTTAATTAGAACTAGTCCCACAAAATTACATAAATAATTATTTTTAATTAGAACTAGTCCCACAAAATTATTAAAAAACCTACAAATCTTTCTAAGATTGAAAATAAATAATGATAGAGAATTCCCATTTAAACTGACTAATAATATATTAGAAATTACACTTAAAAATATTATATTCTTTTTATATATTGTCACCGAATTTTTTATATTCCCAACTTTAACTCTTTATTGTAAAATAATAGTAAAAAGAAAAATGTTTTTAAGACCTGCCGTAACATGTGTTGAATGAGTTAAAAGTTTTCTCTCCACGTTTTAACATTTTCTTTCAATTGTTTCGTCGTCTGCAGTTTAACGTCGTTCTTTTCTTCGAGGTGATCCTATACAGTTTGAGAAAATGATTGCGAAAATCGGGCCAATCATTTCACTTCATTACTCTCGTTGGGTATCCGAGAGATTCGAACCCATGATCTCACTTTGACCATTTAACAGAGTTTTCCTCTATAAAATGAAGTAAATTGTTAAGAGTCATTCATACCTCTGCAACCCACATCAGAAAAATGGAAGCCCATCTCCGCCTTTATGAGATGATGCTTTGCGCTGCAAAGCCCATGGCTCTCAAAGCTGCTGTCTTGCTTAACATCCCCCAAATTCTCAAAGAAAATCCTCTCTCTGTGGATGAAATTGCTGAACATATTTCTGCCTCCACAGAAAATAAGGTTCCCCAGAAGGAATACTTGTATAGGATTCTGAAACTGCTGGCTTCTTGTGGGATTTTCACTGAAGATGTGGATGAGCAAACCAAGCAAATGAAATATGGGTTGAACAGTGTTTCCAAGCTGCTAGTGAAGGAAGAAGACAGGGATTCCTGTGTGCCATTTCTGATGTTATTAACAGACAAAGCTTGACCAGGATGGTTTACCACCATTTTCATGAGGCTGTCTTGGAGGGTGTCATCCCTTTATAAAGGTCCATGGCATGAGCCCTTGGAATCATGTGGGTACAAATGCTGAAGCCAACAAGCTTTTTAATGAGGGCATGGCCTGCCATACAAAAGATGTCATGGCTTCTGTGGTGAAGCTGTATGATGGGTTCAGGAGTGCTAGGAGTGTGGTGGATGTAGCTGGAGGAGTGGGATCTGCATTGTCTGTTATACTTGCTGAACATCCACACTTACAGGGCATTAACTTTGACTTGCCCATGTCATTGCAACTGCACCTTCTATATCAGGTGAACCATCTCACCTCAAAGTGTAAACAGCACATTTTAAGCTTTGAGTTGTTTAGGTGGTTTGCTTAAAATTATATGAACTTCTCTAATAAGACTCATCTATTAGTATAACTTTGATTTCGACTTGTTTTATGTCATTGCAACTGCACCTTCCATGTCAGGAGTGGAGCATGTCTGTGGAAACATGTTTGACAAAATTCCATGTGGAGATATAATTTTCATGAAGGTAAAAGATTTGCCATTAAGAACAACATACTTTAGCCTCCTATGACTTCTTATCTTCCTTTGTACATGGACACTAGTTTGTTTAGAGGTTCATATAACAATTATTGCATTTTTTTACGATTTCTTTTCTTTCTTTGATACATCAATACTTATGTTTCTGAAGAGCTATTATTGTATTTATTGCAGTGGATTTTACGATTTTACATGATTGGGATGATGAGAAGTGTATAGAAATCTTGAAGAAGATCTATGAAGCAACACCAAAACATGGGAAGGTCCTAATTGTTGAAGCACTACTTCATGGTTCCCAAGGAAGCATAAATCGACTAGGATTATTGTTTGACATACATATGACGATCTTTACTATGGGTGGAAAGGAGAGAAGTGAGGAAGAATTCAGCCAATTATTTTTCAAAGCAGGGTTTAAGAGTTACAATATCGTGAAGCTACCGTTTCTCCAAGTACTTATAGAAATATCTAAGTCTTAAAGCATTTGTAGGATACGATAATGCTATGTTCTTATTTGAATAATTCTAGAAGTATCTCTATCTTAAGACATACTTTTTTCTAAATCTCAAGTAACTATTATAAAATATTATTTTCTTTTGTAATAATATTAAGTTGCAAAGAAAATGATATCAAGTTGTAAAAATGCATTTCTATATATGAATGAATAAAAGCATGATGTTTATTAGATATATTAGATTAAATGTTAATGTATTCTCTTTTCTAAAATGTGAAAATTGTAAAGTCTCATATAATTAATGACTAATCTTAAATAGCATTTTGTATTCATTTATGTTATACTTTCTTACAAAGTCATTATTGTATGTACTATTATTGCAACTTCACACATTAAGTTTTCATTGAAGTGTCTGAAAAAGATCTCTAGCATTCAATTGAAATTGTTGGATTTTGGACTAGGAAACAGAACTTTAAATTTTAAGTAAATCAGTTTTCCTAATATTGATAGGAAATAATTGTCATTTATCATTCAACTACAACTTTACATTACATAAGGTTGGTCGTAATGAAGAAAGACCATACAAGTTAAATATAGTAATGATTCTAAATGATATTTCAATTTTAATCTCATAAAAAATATAGTCACCAGACAGAAATATTGGTTTGACTGATATTGTCAGCAAAATTGGTTACTTGCACTTTTATCCAGACTATTCACATAACATCTTTATTTTGTTTGTTGTTTAAAAGAGTTGCATTTTTATCTTTGTGATGCTGATGGTTATAATCAATTTGTATTTTACATTGAAATGTTTAAGAACTATGAACCTAGAAAATTATCTAAATCATGCCCAAATGTTAACCTTGAAAGAATTCAATAGAGATTCAAAGCATATATGGAAAAGACTTCAATTCCAAATCAAGTTTTTATATGCTACCAAACTCAAAATTATTTCCAGCCATGTAATATAAATATTATTCCTTTGTACATATCCTCACTATCCCAATTCCACCTGCATTAATCTAATAAAGCATACCTTCCCTCTAGATGTCTGATTTGGGTAGAGATGCACCCTTACATACAAAGCATTCTCTACAAATTCCTATCCAAGTAAACAATCATGTCATCAACTCATGGTACAAAGCAATGTAGAGAACCAAGAGCTTTCTCCATTAGCAGATTGTTGGCTCTTGAATTCTTATCTTGGTTGATTAATTTAGTTGAGAGAGTTTTGTAAATGTTTGTTACTACAACTGTACATCAGACCTCTATTTGAAGTTTGACTGAAAACTTCATTGTATATTTAATTTTTTTTCTTCAAAAGAGCTTGAATCAAAGCATAGAAACAATTTCTGAATTTGGAACTAGAGTCCTCACAATTTCGTCCAATGTTTTTTGACTTCTACCTGCAAATCTTGCAGTGCATCTAAGTGTTTGGAGGATGTGCATTTCATTTATACGATTTTTTCTGTACTTTCGTACATCTCTGTACGAATTCTCACGCGAGATTTCACCGTGTCGTGCGAGATTTCTTTTTGTGTCACGCAAAATTTCACTAGTATCATCATTTTGTGCTCGAAAAATCACTTTCTCGCGCGAGACTGTACTTCCTCATGCGGGAACCATCCTAACTCGCACGAGATTTCATCCTTTGTTGTGCGAAATAGTATTTCCTCACGCGGGACCGCATCCTGACTCGCATGATATTAAATCCTTTGTTGCATGAAATAGTGTTTCCTCGCGCGGGACGCATCCTGCATCGCGTGAAATTTTGCTACAAAGACACATAATTTGTAGATTTGTACTTTCAAATTATTGATTTCTAACGCTTACAGTTTGCTGTTGATTTGTCCTGATTTTGTACTTTCAAACATGTGCTAAATTTTGGATTGCAGAGCATTGGACCTAAGGTATTCTTCTCGAGTTGATAATATTTCAATTTGGATCCTAAAACAAATCTCTCATGTGTCTGGCTCGTGTGCATCTTTTCATGCTTTTTATCTATTTCTACACACTTGCATAATTGATACTAGGTTGTGACACCTTAGGTATTTATTGGAAGTCTTAGATTACTTGTGATTGATCTTGATTGCTATCTTGGGTTATTGGACTCGCTAATCCGCCGACCCCTCATTCCTCCCCGTGGTTGCAATCTCAGAGCCATAAAGGGGAGGGGTCTACAAGAGAGAAGTGTTAATTGTTCCACTTGGCAACCCATTTGTGCTTTTTAGGAACTCACTTGTTTTCTAAGTTGGGGACTCATTTTCAGCTTGTGTGAGGTGTTAAGTGTTCCACCTTGTGGACTCATCTCATATTCGCTTTAAGCGTTAAGTGTTCCTCTTTCTGCTTTTTGGGTACTTTTGGTAGATTTTCTTTTGGAAACATACATATGTGCTCACATAGTAATTAGGCCCTATGAACACTATTCATGATTCTTGAGAGATTGGATTCCCAGTGAAATCCTTCTTGACGATGAAATCCTTGTAGGTAGGGAGGATACTTAGTGTGTTTCACATTCAACTTGGTTAGTGCGTCTTCTCTTATTGATCGATACATTCTCTCCCAGGAGAGGTTGATAGATCACGTGAGGTAGACATCATGAGCTTTGGTGAATCAAAATTGGTTAGTGCATCTTCCCTTATTGATTGATACATTCTCTCTCTGGAGGGGTTGATAGATCACGTGGGGTTGATATCATAGACCTTCGTGAAACAAAACTTTGTCTTAGCATGTTGGATTTATCTGTCTACTTTGTTTGGGTTAAAAGTGAAAAGGTGTCAAAAACCTTGGATCTGGAGCCAAGCCCCCTTGTGGTATACTATTGTGAGTCATCTTTAGAGAGGGTTAACCATAGCGGACATTCCCTTTACAGGGCAAACTGCGTTGACAAAACCTCAAGCGGTAATAGCCATTTTCACTGTGGTAGTGACAACCACTATATAAATGTCCTTGTGGAAGAAATCTCCATGGGTATGGTTCATTGTTGGGTTGTCAGATCTCCATAGCAGCTCCTGAAGATTAAGTTCTCAGACTGTGTCAAAACCCTGGTGCGCCGGGATTGGAGTTCACCCCTTTGGATCATAAAAGTTGTAGAGTAAAACCATTACTAAAAAAACCCTAGCGAGGCCAAATTTATTTTTTCTAAGGTATATGTGCGTTCTTACAAAACATTTTTGGAACATACACAATTAGCGCTTCTAAGGATTAGAATGAATAAGTCACTTGATTGTTCATGCGCAAGGTTGCTTTTGCCCTTGTTCATTGTTTTTAGACATGCTTGAAATCACTTGCTTGCTATTTTGCGTGTTTGTTTATCTATCTGGTTATTGAAAATGAACAAATCTGTTACAATCCTCAAATTTGGACATTACAATTTGCAAACAATCTAAATCTAAAAACCCTAAAATTTGCAAAATCTGAAGTAAAATTCTTTTCTGGAGTCAAAAGACATTTTAGGAGGTCAAAAGTCATACGAGTTTTCTCAAAGTGTCATTTCATTACTGCCCATCTGTCGTATGATTGAGTACCCAGTGTCATATGAGTTTTCATGCCAACAAATTTTAAAAGTTAAAATCCTACTTGCAACTATCGTACAAGTTTTTCAAAGTCTCATTTCATTACTGCCCATTTTCCGTATGAGTCTGCAGAGTGTCATTTGGGAAAATTTTGAAAAGTTGTCAGAATTGCCAGATACTTAGCTTTTTCAGCCTAATTCTAGAATCTGTCATACAAATCACTATGTCAAGAACATATCAGTAGCTATTGAGAATTAGTACACATGTCTCAAAGAATCAGTACACATGAGGAAGAAACTCTGATGAGGGCCATGATGAAACAGATGCATGCTATGCAAGTCAAGATTAACAAACTTGAGAAAGAAAAGGAATCTAAAGAGTTCTCCATGGAAGCTCTATGCCCTTTTCCATTTGATAAAGACTTGTACATGTCACCATGCCCCCGGATAGAATTTAAGCAACATGATAACCCTTATGATACCTCTTCCATGGAGAGTGACACATCCAGCATTGGAGACTATGATGACTATGATGACAGACAATGTAATGATACCTATGAAACCTCTATTCCTAAGAGTCCTCCTCATCGTGTGTTCCTACTTACTACAAATGGGCTGTCACATTGGATAGATCGTGATGGTGATCCATATGATTCTGATTTTGAAAGAGACATTGATGGCTTTTGTGGACAATATCTTGATTATGATCCATCTACTACTGCTGAGGACTATAAAATGCATCGTGCTAGCTTGAAGCATCAATATTATAAGAATCCTTCTCCTAAGGACTCTCCTACTGAAAATAAAGATTATCTTCTCAAGAAAGATCATGTTAATGTTGGACCTTTGTCTTGTGATGGTTCCCTTCCATCCCCTACTTCCTCCAATACCCATACATTTCCTAAAGCTTTCGAGTCTTTCAAATCTTTCACAGAACCTTCATCTGACACAAGCCCTGATACTTTTCATGCGGTTCCCTATAGTTATCCTCCAGGGCTACCTCTTAAAGAAACTCAAGCTAACCTTCACTTGGCTGCAAATACTTTCAATAATGATAAACCTAAAGAGCCCAAGCCTTCATATGATATAATCCCTACTTCAGCTAGTCCTTCACCATCTCTTCCAAAGTCTTCCATACAATCTCAACATGCTTCCTTGTCCTTAGAAGTGGCTCCATGCCAAGAGGACTCTAAAAATGATAAAGAAAAAAACATAAAAAAATATCAAGATCAAGAACCCTCCATGTCATCCAATCCTTTTCATGATGTCTCTTATCCGCTTTAGGGTTCTTTTGATCCTGCACATCCTTTTTCATGCATTTCACCATGTCTTAAGTCTTCTCTTAAGCAAGATCAAGTTACTACTTACACCGTTGAGCTTATTGACAATCAAAATAATCTTACTACACTTGCACTTTCCAAAGATGATACTTTCATTAAGGTTGGTAAAAATGGTGTTGTTACTTCCAATGTTAAGTCTATTGAAAATCAAGAGAAAAATTATGTGCTTATGCTATCCAAATATCCTTGTCAAGATCAAAGTCTTCCATCTTCTTATTCTACCACTCCATGTTCATTTCCACTTTCTATTCTTCCTAAGTCTTTGCAAGCTTTGAACAATCCTATCAAAGAAGGTGCTCATATTTAAGATGTACTTGATTCTATTGAAAATTCTAATGCTGACTCTAAAGATGTTGATATCCTTGGTTGTCATATAGATGCTGATGAACTTATTGATTATCCTTTTCTATCTTCCACTTCCATCCTTGGACCTCCTCCACCACTACTAAGGGCTTCACGTCTACCTTCCATCTTGGGTCCTTATGTCCCTTCACTTTCCCCTCCTAACTCTCCTAATTCACCATCCATCTTGGGTCCCTACGTCCCTCCATCTCCTATCTTTCCTCAAGATCAACATAGATGCATACCTTTGAATCCTTTTCATCCACCCACCCATCTAAACCAGTCATATCCTCCTTCTTCCACAAGTCCCAAGTCTTTTGGAAGTAACTTGAATGTTCAATACAAGAAAAAGAAGCAATACAAGAATCCATCAAAAAAAGAAGATCACCATGTCTCCTCTAATAGACATGGAAACATAAAGTCAAAAGAGATATCTAAGAAAAAAACTACAAGACAAGTATGGGTTCCCAAATCCATCATTGAAGATATTCTCTCTAGATCATCAAAAGGAAATAAAAAGCCTATGGCTATATGGATTCCAAAGTCTCTCTTGAAAGAGTCTGGTGTTGAGCAAAAAGTGAAATTGACATTCAAGCTTCCAAAGGCTTCCACTTCATCTCCCTGCAAAAATATTCTTCCATTCCATGCGCCTAAACCACAACCTCTACTATCCATTCACCATATTCCTCCACGTTTTCCTTCATTCACTTTTCCTCCATCCTCTCGCCACCCTTAAAGATATGTGTTGACGTTGATCTTGCCTTCCTTTCCACCTACCCTTTCACAATCCTTCCATGCATTATCCTTCTACCTTCTATCATTTTTTCTCATTTGCCTATTCCTCCTATGTTCCAACCTCACTTGCTTTACATAAAACTTTATCCTCCATTTTTCTCTTCCATCTCCCTTTCTCTATCAGCATCTTTGAGCATATCATTTTGATTCCTTGGCATATCATGGTTTATCCTTTCAAGGAGCATTATCTAAAAAGCTTGTCTTCTTCCAAAAAAAGAGAAATGAAAAAAAAAAAAAATTTTGAAAATGTGCCTTGGTGAAAACCTGGAAACAGGCACCTTGGTAGCAAAAGTAAAGAGAAATAAATTCATCCTATGGTGAAAACCACTCCCTTGTGGCACCTTGGATAAGTACCATGATGAAAACCTGGCAATTAGGCATCATGCATAGTTCTTCTACATATTTCATCCATTCCATCTTCTCTCTTTGATCTTGACAATGTTGACCTATACACGAAACATTTGGCTATTTTGTGAGTTGTCTTATGATGATCTTGCTTTCATTCCTTCCATGTTTAGCTTTCATATCCATTTTCCTCCATTTATTCTAGCCTTTCACTATCCTTTTCCCCTTTGATCTTGATCTAATAAAAAAAGAGTAAAAAATGATGCTATGAAGCCTCTTGACATGTCTACTCTTTTGGGCTGCATCCTTTCCTGCTTTGGCATTACACTTTTGTGATTTATCCTATACTGACCTTTCATTGCTTCTCCAAATGTGCTTTACATGACAATTTTTCCCTAGCTTGGGTATTCTTGAGGAGTTTTTCCCTTGATGATTTCTTCCCTTCATTCTCCATCATTCTCTTGTCTTCCATCTCTTCCACCAGCTTGCCAATCCCTCTTGTTCTCCACCTTGCTAGACATTGGGACTGCACGATATGATCTTGCTTGGGAGTTTGCAATGGAAAAAGATGCTATCAAGTATACCCAGTATGAGAACAAGTATCTAAACCATTATTAGAATCAGTATCAGAACCAGTATCAGAACAAGTATCAGAACTAGTATCAAAATGAGTATCAGAACTCGTATTAGAACCAGTATCAAAAAAAGTATCAGAACCAGTATTAAAACCAGTATCAGAACAAGTATCAGAACACCTACTAGGGTTACACCTTTTTTTTTAGTTTATGGGTCTGAAGCAGTACTACCTATTGAGGTTGAAATCCCATCACTAAGAATCAAAATGCATGGTCTAGTAACTGATGATGACTACAGAGTGTCTAGGTTGCAAGAACTTGAACTACTAGATGAGCGCAGACAAGCAGCGTATGATCATCTCAGAGTATATCAAAAGAGAATGTCTAGAAGCTACAACAAGAAAGTCAGACACAGAGAATTTCAGGTTGGCGATCTAGTTTTGAGAGAGAATCCTAAAAATCAATCACGTCGAGAACGCAAGGGGAAGTTCGAACCCAATTGGTTGGGTCCCTTTGTAATCACTGCTATTTTTGGCTCTGGTGCCTATCAACTCTCAATGACTGAAGGAGAACAGCTCCAACAACCAATCAACATTCTCCATCTGAAGAAATTCTATGTCTAAGGCATTCAGTCTATGGTAAAATGTCCTAAAAAAAAAAAATTTTAAATTGAAAAATATCAAAAATTCAAAAAAATTGAAAAATGAAAAAAAAAAAAAAAAAGTGCCTTGGTGAAAACCTGGAAATAGGCGCCTTGGTAGCAAAAATAGAATCTCTACCAAGATGGTGAAAACCCGGCAAATGGGCACCACTTGTTTCAAAATGCTCCATCTATCAGTGCAATCTTGGTCTTTCCCAGCTTTTAGTCTTGCTTTAGTTTGTACATATCTCCCGGTTTGTTTTTGCATTTCCAGTTTTCAATAAGTCAGTTTGTCCACCAATCTGCTCAAGTGTCTGTATCCTATCAATGTTCAAACTTGGGGGCAATCAATGTCATATCCTATTGTCTCTGGTGTATCTTAGATGTATCATATCTAGTCAGAGTCATTTTGAAGCTTCATGTGAGTCAGTTAGTCAGTCTTGTCTCCCGAAAGGATTTTGCATCTACAACAACGCAATCAACATCAAACTAAAAACTAAAAACAATCTATGCTTTTTTACATGCTTTTATCTCCTTGTATGCTTACTGATTCGCATTGAGATTTCTGCATATTGTGTCCCTTCGAGCTCTTCGATGATGTCCTTTATAGGATTTAGAGAGTGATGACTAGGGGTATAATCAAATCTTCAAATCACATCTTCAAATCTAACAAGAGTTGAATCTCACATGAAGGTTCCTCCAATGAAACAAGCAGAATCCTTTTTCGGGATCAAAATCAAAATCTGAGATCATTCATATTATTAACTACTTATTCGACCTTCGATCATCACAGAAATCCATAATTCAACTTAACTAATTATCTTACATCAAACAATCAAAATTTCAACTTGGTTAACTATGGTCAACTCATGGTTTAACCTAGTCAAACTTGGTCTTTTGGGACCTTCCAACAATGCAGAATGCATTCTCGGATGTGTATAACCACTTTTCCAATCAATTAACATGCTTCTGAACTCTCAACGCTGACTTTTCTTGTCAGATTTCAATTTTAATCCCGAAGGGGGCATGGTATTGCACATCATTCAAAGTCTATAATCAAATTTGAAATCATATCTTTATGGAAATCATATCTTCCTTAGTAATCAAGACAACAACCACGTCTAGTTACTGATTCATCAAAAGTCCTCATCGCTTGGGGCAAATCTATCATCACTTGGGGCATATTAGATTCATCGATCCATATCAATCTGGTATTCTCCTAATCTTGTAAACTATATCAGTTTTAGCAACCATCGGATCATAGTGTTCTTTCCTTGGTTCTTTGGCAACTGAAGGAATTGGATGTGATACCTACTAATTCTGCTAAGACAATCGAGTCTAGAACTGGTCACTCACTTCTTCGCAATCATAAGGTTTGGAATCAGGCGTTTTGACACTTTTTCACAAGCATAGGTTCATTTGCTGTTATAGTGAACATTATCTTTGGTCATTCAGGACCTATTATCTCCATATCATATCAATATCAATCAGCTTCTGTCTCATATCAATTATCAATTTCAAACATGAGTTTCATATCTTTATCAAGCACAGACTATCTTTGAACCACTGCGCTTCGCACAATAATTCAAAGAGGGGCAAAATGTAATACCCCAAAAATGGGCTATAAGTTCATTAATCTTCTATATCAACAATTCGAATGAAATCGAAATCGAAGTCCTAATCTAAGGCACATCTAAACATCATCGAATCCTAATTGATTATCTTAAATTCTGCATCAGGGAATATTCCTAGCAATATTCCTAATTATCTTAATTATCTTTAATTTAATGATTATTTGGCGATAAATCACATTTATCCTAAGTTTGATTAATTGAATATTTTCAAATTTAATTAATTAGATTTAATATCTTGCCACTTAATTGTTTAATTAAATTTAATTCTATCTATTATTAATTGTATTATTTAATTTTGATAATAAATCCAATATCCTATGAATAATTGATTAAATTTTTATTTAATTAATTAAAGCAAGTTGTCATTATTTAATAATATAGCTTTTAATAAAAGTTTGATTAAATAATTGATTAGCGCATAAATCAATTATTTATTTTCAAAAATCAGTTAAGTTGAGGATAAATCACTTTATTTATTTTATTAATTCATAATTATTATGCACATTCAAAAGAAACAGTTAAACTCCAAATTAGAAAATCAATGCAAAGTGTTGACTTTTTAGAACTCAACATCCTTTTGGAGTTCAAAAAGATGATCTAAACTCTAATTTGAGTTAAAAAGTTGTTTTTGCATGATTTGCATGTTTTTGTGAATTAAATTATCTGTTATTTAAAAATAACTCAAAAATCAACCTGAGTTATTTGAGTGATTTATGGCTTTCTTCCATGCACCTCCAAAGCCCTGGATTTCTATAAAAACAAGGCTCGACTCTTCATAATTCATCTCTCAAATCCATGAATTTGCATTCTCACGCTGTCGAATTGGAGTCTGAAGAATCATCTTTGCGAATCCAAGCTATTGTGAGATCTTTCTAGTTCTGAGCATTGCATATCATTTAGCATAGATTCATATCATTGTTAGATCAATTTCCAAATTAGCATAGATTCATATCATTTTTTCATTATTATTGCATAGAAAATACTAAAAATATAGATTAATTGCATTCAATTCATATCAGTTTTGCATTCAAATCCTTCATTTAGGTGTCGTCTAGTTCACTGATCTCGATAACAATATGAGAACATCAATCTCGCACCTACTAGAAGGCAGTAAATCGCTTGGTTAAATTAGATTTCAATTTTGCACGATTTTAATTTTTGCTAACCTCTAATGTTTTACTGAAGTGTTGTGTCTACAAATCAGGTACAATTTTCACACACACAATGGGAGGTCTTAAAAAGCATTTTTTTTTTTACTATTATTTTACACTGGAGTTAAAAAATTAAGTGACAATATAATATAAAAGGAATATAATATTTTAAGTGTTAGTCAGTCTAAATGAGAATTTTCCATCATTATTGATTTTTAATCTTAGAAGGACCTACAGGTTTTTTTAAGTTTATTTTCTAATAGTGTTAGTCAGTCTAAATGAGAATTTTGTATCATTATTCATTTATTTATTTATAATCTTAGTAGGACCCATGAGTTTTTTAATAATTTTGTGGGACTAGTTCTAATAAAAAATAAGATTATTTATGTAATTTTCTATATCAATAATGAAAAGAGTGAGAAAATCATATCCATATGAGATTTATGTAGAGGGAAAAATCATCATGAAAAAAAATAATTTGTATTTACTAATTTTCAAGAATTTTAGATATATGCAACACAATAAAAATATCTTTATATTCATAATACTCTACAAGAATATGTATGTCTAGAAAATAGTTTCATCTAATTTACCACCAACTAGTATTTAATATATAGAAATAAGGAACACTACCATTTTAAATTGTGTTATTTAAGGTTTGATAAACATCATATCTAATATTTCCTTTAATTATTTTTTCTAATTAGTAATATGGAATCAATGTAATAAGCTTGCGAACTAATTTAGGAAAAAATATTGAACTAGAAAGATGGTAAAGATGAAATAGCTAGATTAAAATTAAAGAATAGAGATGAAATAATTGGGGCAAAATTATAGGAGAAAAAATAGGGTAGAGAATTAATTACTGAAGTAGAATCCTGAAAAAATAGAATATGTGATGTACCAAACAATGGAATTTGCTCGATGACAAGTCACTCGAGGTCAAGTACCCGACGATAATGTAATTAAAGGATAGTACTCGATCACAATGTATCTAAGGGAAAGTACATGAGGAAAATGTACCTGAGAGGAAGTATCGAGGAGAAATACCTAGGGACAATGTACTTGAGAGGAAATACCCAAGGGAAAATATTCAAGGCCAATGTACCTGAGGGAAATGTACCCAAGGGGAAAGTACTCAAGGGGAAGTATCTGAGGAGAAGTATATGAGGGAAATTACCCGAGGGGATATCCCTTCGACACCTTCAACACTTAATCATCGACTCTCTTCGGCACTCGACATCTTAGGCTCCCACGACAATGTTCCACTTGTATGACCAAGTACCCATATGCAATTAGGCTTCATTGTGCAGTAAGTAGGTGTCACCCGTACATTGATGTACTTGTACAGTGATGGAGACTTCACCCTACAAAGTATATTTATCTCATACAGAAAAGTAAGCCTGCACATTTCCAAACACTATTACATCAAATTTGTCTTCAATTGAAGACTTCACAAATTTGGGTCATAGGAAGAATACGGTGAGGAGTAATTTCGACCGAAACTATGAATACAAAATAGGGAGGGTCTTGCATCTCTGAAACTACAAACAAGAACCCAATTCCATTTCGAATTGCATATCCACAAGAAAAGAGAACTCCATAATGATTTCCTATAATGCCAGCCTGGTGTAACCCAATTTATTTCAGAAACCAATATCATAGAAAATACATGAAAATAAAGATTATTTCAGAATCCACAATTCTTCATTATTCCTCCAACTATCCTCTTTGTCTTACAATAACATGAAAACACTAATTTAACCAAATTTGAAATGACCTATTTTGGTAGTTTTTCACAAAATCCATTTTTTGTCATTTTTGGTAATTTTGAAAATAACTCCTAAAAAACTAATTTTCCCCTAAAGCTTCCCTAAACTAAAATAAGAAGAATTGCCAACTAATATTCAAAATTACAAACATGATTTCAAAGTTATTAAAAAATACTTGAATTTCTAAAAACTTATAAAAAATACTAAAAGATAATTTGATTACATTGGTACATGTATCACACAATACTTACTTGTGGTTAATACTTAAAGTATTAACCAAGAACTTAATTCACATTTTATAATAGCCTACTGATTACTGGGTCATATGTTAATTAAAATCATACGATGTTCTTTTAGTATAACAACACATTTGTATTTATGATCATCCTCAAAATAATGGTAAAAAGGTATTTTATCGGGGCAAAGAGGCATTATGCATGGTAATAGGTCAATATGGTTTTGACAGTATGCAATAATGTGACACTCATTGCTCATTGCTTGCACACATGGACACTCTTTGTGTCGGTTTGATCCAGGTTATTTGCATGATGTGGCCAGTCATTATTTCAGACATCAAAAGGACTTTTTAATGAACAAAATGATTAGGGAAAAATCATTTCATTTAACTTCATTTTTGAACCCTAGTCTTTGTTCACCACCATGGCTATCTGGGAAACAATTACAACAAAGTCTGCAATTTGTTTCCTCATGTGGTTTTTGAGTATAGTAATGAAGAGACATCGAGGGTTTAAATGGTGGTTGGTTCTATTTGTAGATTCTTAGTGATTCATGTAGGAATTCCGTTTTGTTTCACTCTCAGGTCATTTTAAACAAATTTTGGAGGTAGAATCTTTGTCCGAAAATAGTTTATTTATTTTAGATCTATTTTTGTTAGTTACTAGTTTTATTAGTTTGAAAAGGGTAAATACTTGAGAAACACACAATTCGTTTAAAGAAAAAAATGAGAAGTTATCTGTTGAAATTACAATTATATGTTTTCCAATTGTTACTGTAACTGGTATTGATGCAGATATTTGTAACTAAATGTCTTTATCTAGGAAAGGATTCTTGGTGGTGATATGAAAACCCTACTTCAGGGGTAACCATTTTGCAGATAGTTTTTTCAATGAGATTGAACAAAATATTTACTAACAGTTATTCTTTTTTAATTAAAAAATTTCTTTTGTACATATAAATACATACATAATTATTTTCTCAATAATGGAAAATAAGTATGTATCGGTATATATGTAGGAGAAGAAAGAGATGAAAAGTGACAGAGAGAAATTCATGCACTTAGACTTTGGCAATATATAGTGAGATTATCATGTTGTTGTAAAAGAGAGTTGAAAAGATTTTTTTTTGAAAAAGATATTCATTATACTAAGTGAACAATATCTTTAAGTTAAAAACATTTAATATCATTCTTGTATAACTCTGCAACTAGTAACTTTATAAATGCAAATCTAGAATGCAATTATAAAGTTATCCATCTTTAGACATTCTTGATCCATTGAGAAACAAGGGTTGGTGCTACTAAAATTATATGTACTAAGTTGGTGCTCTTTGAATTAATAAAAGGATACAAGTTTGGAGTGGTTTTTCTACCCCAAAAAGGTTTTCCACTCAATAAATACTTGTGTTATGTGAGAATATCCTTTGGCTCATTTTTCCCTCTGTTTGATTCATAGTTTTGTTGATACAGTTCATTCTATTCATTTAGTTTCAGTAAAGTGCTCTAAAACTTGAGTATAATTTGTGCCTTTAAATTTATAACATTACTATGTTTCTGTCTATAAGTGTTCACATTTTTCAAATTGAAAATCATGTCTTAGTAATGTTTAAAATATAAAAGTGAATCCAATGTCATTCATTATTTAATTGAATGATCATTTACATCCTTTGATAAATTTTTGCATTCTGTCGAGATGTATGCCTCATTGGTAATTTGAGGAGTCAATGTTATTCAAGTATGCATATTAATTTCAGAATCAGTTTTGTGTCCTCCTGCATCAACATATTTTTTGCATTGTCAAGGTCACCTTGTTATATTATGTTTCAAGATTTTCTTTTGTAAAAATATCTTCACTCTGATTCACCCCACCCCTCTCAGAGTGAATTCACTTACCACAAGCTAGTCCCACAAGCACTAGTGTTTCCTATGGCTTCCCCATCAAATTTTAGATTCACCCATCCCTCCTTGGGATCTATAGAATTTTCATTGTTCGCTATTTGATTGACTGATCTTACCTCCAACGTAACACAAGGAAAAGGAGTAATATGCAAACCAAACCATCTTCCCCTTATTATATCATCCCAACTAGTAAAAGCAATATTTTTTAACCCAAATTTTTGAGTTTTACTATTTCTTATCTTCATAATTCCCATATCAATAGAGAGGGAGAAAAAATTCATAAGGGGCAAAAAAGGCTTGAGGTAAATAACTTGGGATAGCATTTTAATACACTAACGATATAATTTTGAAGAGCTCTAATCCAACCTAGTTTAGCACATAGCACAGTGCCCATAGTTCTGAGCATAAGAGTAGTTCAATAGAATTTGGTTGACTATTTCTTCACTTTTCTCCCATAATGTATACAAATAGAGGGACCTTCAAATCCTATCTTCCTAAAACATTTTGCCATCAGAACCCTACCTTGAATGACAACCCAAGAGAAAATACCTACTTTTGGAGAACACGTCTTATCCCAGCAAAAATTTAATGGAATAGATGTTTTGTGAAATTGTTGTTTTCTTACCAGTGCTCTATAACTATATTTGGAATTGTAGTTTCCTAGTTTAGCTCCAACCCATATGACATTGTCTTCTTCATTTTGGAAAGATAATGGTCTATTCTTAAGAATATCCTTAAGAAGTAACACACCATCTTTTGATAAAAGAAGACATTTGAAGGACTTTCATTGTCATTCTAAAGAGGAGCTTGAATAAACAAATGCCACATAATCTCTAAAAAAATGCTTCCATTCTTATTCACAAATTTCTCTAATATTGGTTGTACCCATCATTTTGTTTATAGGTGGATACCCTCCCCACAAATCGACCCAAAAAAATTCCTTTATACCATCTACTAATCCTATACCATTATAAATTGTAAGCACCTATAACTATATGCTCAATTAGGCCGCATTTTTGCATTCTAGAGATTTCATCTCCGTTATGCTTGATCCAACTACCCACTACCTACATGTTTAGCTTTATTTCCTCCTTCCAGACTCCCAATTTCAATTTTGGCCTCCTTTGTCAAGAAGAGGACACCTTGGGATCCTCTTCCATGATGTTTCACCTAAAATTTGAATTGGGGGCCTATCTTGTGGATTTAGCAAGATCTCTAAATTTATGTCAACCTTCTTGAAGTTTTGAAATTTGAAATTTTGTGAGGGTAGAAGTACAAAGTTGTGTCGCACTAGAGGAAATTTTTAATGGTTCTCGCTGAAACCAGTTTGGCTGAAACCATTCCGACTGGACCGGTTTCAGCCATACCTATGTGGTGCACACAAGGTGCCATGTGGTGTCGATGTGGCAAGAGGTTTCCAATCGAAACATTTTTGGCTGCAATGGTTCCGGCCATAACGATTTCAGCCAAAACTAGAAGAAACTATATAAACCCCAAAAATGTGTTGAGTGGGCTCATTTGAATGGAGCGGATTGTGAGAATTGCGGAGCGCCTTAGGATATTTTTGGCTGAAACAAGTAGGCTCTTTTTTTATTTTCTTATTTTCATGTTTTTAAATTTTTTTAATATTTTTTAGTAGTTTTTGTCAGTTTAATTTTAAATTATTGTAATTTTAATAAAAATGGTAATTTAATAGTTGTAGAAATAGTTGTTTCAATAATAAGTTAATTTAATAGTTGTTTTTGTTTATGTAATTTTATTATTTTTAATTGTAGAAACTAAATAATATGATTTTATGTATATTTAGTTATTTATTTAATATAATATTTTTTCCAGTTAAGAAAATATGATAGTTAGTTAGTTAATTAATTTAATTTTATTACATATGTTTTAAAACATTAGAAAAATGTTACAAAATATTAAGAAAATGTTACAAAATATTAGAAAAATGTTATAAATTATTAGAAACATGAAACTAGAACATGAACCAACATAAACCTTAACACTAAATAAACATGAACCCTAACCATAAGCTTAATTTAAAAAAAGATCCCTAAACCTAATTGAGAAATAAACCTTAATATGAAATGTACAAGAACCCTAACATTAAACCAACATGAACCAACATAAACCCTAACACTAGAAACCAACATAAACCAAAATACTAGAAACCAACATGAACTCTCTCTCTTTCTCTCTGACCAATTAAAACCTAACATGATTAATAAGACATAATAGGACTCCTTAAGACCTAACATCAGTAATATGACCTAATATTTCCTATTAAGATGTAACATGATTAATAAGACCTAATAAGACCTTTAACATCTAATAGGACCACTTAAGACCTAATAGGACCCTTAAGAACTAATAAGAGCTCTAATAGGGAAAATTAGCACCTAAATTGATTAATACGACCTAATAAGACCTAATACCTACTAATAAGACCAAAATAGGACCCTTAAGAACTAATAGGACCTATTAAGACCAATTAAGACCAATAGGACCTATTAAGGCCTAATAGGACCAATGAAGACCTAACATGTGACTAATACTTGACCAATTAGGACCTATTAATTGACCAATTAAGACTAATTAAGACTTAACATGTGACTAATATGACCAATTAAGACCTAACATGATTAATAAGACATAATAGGACCCCTTAAGACCTAAAATGAGTAATAAGATCTAATATTTCCTATTAAGACCTAACATGATTAATAAGACCTAATAAGACTCTTAACATCTAATAGGATCACTTAAGACCTAATACAACCCCTTAAGATCTAATAGGACTAATAGGAGCTAATAGGACCTTTTAAGACCAATTGAGACCTAACATATCTAATAAGATGTTTAATATGATATCTTAAGACCTAACATCAGTAATAATACCTAATATGACCCCTTCAAACGTATAAGACCTAATAAGACCTATTAGGACTTGAAAAGACTAATAAGAGGTCTAATAGGGTATGTTAGCACCTAAATTGATTAATACAACCTAATAAGACCTAATACCTAATAATAAGACCTAATAGAACCCTTAAGAACTAATAGGACTGATTAAGACCAATTATGACCAATAGGACCTATTAAGACCTAAAAGGACCAAATAAGACCTAACATGTGACTAATATGACCAATTAAGACCTAACATGATTAATAAGACACTTAATAGGACCCCTCAAGACCTAACATGAGTAATAAGACCTAATATTTCTTATTAAGACCTAACATGACTAATAAGACCTAATGAGACCCTTAACATCTAATAGGACCACTTAAGACCTAATAGGACCCTTAAGAACTAATAAGAGGTCTAATTGGGCATATTAGCACCTAAATTGATTAATACGACCTAATAAGACCTATAGGACCCTTAAGAGCCAATAGGACCTATTAAGATCAATTAGGACCAATATGACCTATTAAGACCTAATAAGACCAATTAAGACCTAACATGACCAAATAGGACCTATTAAGACCTATTAAGACCTAACAGAACCTAATAAGACCTAATAGAACCTAATAGACCTAATAGGACCTAATAGACCTAACAGGACCTAATAGTACCCTAAACCCTAAACCCTACACTCCTTGAGAACTAATAAGAGGCCTAATAGGGTATATTAGCACCTAAATTGTTTAATACGACCTAATAAGACCTAATACTGAAGTTAATAAGATGTAATAGGACACTTAAGAATAAATTAGTTTTGTTATGCAAGTTTTGTTATGCAAGTTTTCTTAAGAATAATGTATCTATATATATATATAATAATGGAGTTGAGTGGACACTTAAGAACTAATAGGATCTATATATTAAATGCTAGTTGGTGGTAAATTAGATGAAACTATTTTCTAGACATACATATTCTTGTAGAGTATTATGAATATAAAGATATTTTTATTGTGTTGAATATATCTAAAATTCTTAAAAATCAGTAAATACAAATTATTATTTTTCATGATGATTTTTTCCTCTACATAAATCTCATATGGATATGATTTTCTCACTCTTTTCATTATTGATATAGAAAATTACATAAATAATCTTATTTTTTATTAGAACTAGTCCCACAAAATTATTAAAAAACTCATGGGTCCTACTAAGATTATAAATAAATAAATGAATAATGATCCAAAATTTTCATTTAGACTGACTAACACTATTAGAAAATAAACTTAAAAAAACCTGTAGGTCCTTCTAAGATTAAAAATCAATAATGATGGAAAATTCTCATTTAGACTGACTAACACTTAAAATATTATATTCCTTTTATATTATATTGTCACTTAATTTTTTAACTCCAGTGTTAAATAATAGTAAAAAAAAAAATGCTTTTTAAGACCTCCCATAACATGTGTTGAATGGGTTAAAAGCTTGCTCTCCACGTTTTAATACTTTTTTGTTTTTCATGATGATTTTTTCTTCTACATAAATCTCAAGTGGATATGATTTGCTCACTCTTTTCATTATTGATATAGAAAATTACATAAATAATCTTTTTTATTAGAACTAGTCCAACAAAATTATTAAAAAATCATGCGTCCTACTAAGATTAGAAATAAATAAATAAATAATGATAGGGAATTATTTTTAATTAGAACTAGTCCCACAAAATTACATAAATAATTATTTTTAATTAGAACTAGTCCCACAAAATTATTAAAAAACCTACAAATCTTTCTAAGATTGAAAATAAATAATGATAGAGAATTCCCATTTAAACTGACTAATAATATATTAGAAATTACACTTAAAAATATTATATTCTTTTTATATATTGTCACCGAATTTTTTATATTCCCAACTTTAACTCTTTATTGTAAAATAATAGTAAAAAGAAAAATGTTTTTAAGACCTGCCGTAACATGTGTTGAATGAGTTAAAAGTTTTCTCTCCACGTTTTAACATTTTCTTTCAATTGTTTCGTCGTCTGCAGTTTAACGTCGTTCTTTTCTTCGAGGTGATCCTATACAGTTTGAGAAAATGATTGCGAAAATCGGGCCAATCATTTCACTTCATTACTCTCGTTGGGTATCCGAGAGATTCGAACCCATGATCTCACTTTGACCATTTAACAGAGTTTTCCTCTATAAAATGAAGTAAATTGTTAAGAGTCATTCATACCTCTGCAACCCACATCAGAAAAATGGAAGCCCATCTCCGCCTTTATGAGATGATGCTTTGCGCTGCAAAGCCCATGGCTCTCAAAGCTGCTGTCTTGCTTAACATCCCCCAAATTCTCAAAGAAAATCCTCTCTCTGTGGATGAAATTGCTGAACATATTTCTGCCTCCACAGAAAATAAGGTTCCCCAGAAGGAATACTTGTATAGGATTCTGAAACTGCTGGCTTCTTGTGGGATTTTCACTGAAGATGTGGATGAGCAAACCAAGCAAATGAAATATGGGTTGAACAGTGTTTCCAAGCTGCTAGTGAAGGAAGAAGACAGGGATTCCTGTGTGCCATTTCTGATGTTATTAACAGACAAAGCTTACCAGGATGGTTACCACCATTTTCATGAGGCTGTCTTGGAAGGGTGTCATCCCTTTATAAAGGTCCATGGCATGAGCCCTTGGGAATATGTGGGTACAAATGCTGAAGCCAACAAGCTTTTTAATGAGGGCATGGCCTGCCATACAAAAGATGTCATGGCTTCTGTGGTGAAGCTGTATGATGGGTTCAGGAGTGCTAGGAGTGTGGTGGATGTAGCTGGAGGAGTGGGATCTGCATTGTCTGTTATACTTGCTGAACATCCACACTTACAGGGCATTAACTTTGACTTGCCCCATGTCATTGCAACTGCACCTTCTATATCAGGTGAACCATCTCACCTCAAAGTGTAAACAGCACATTTTAAGCTTTGAGTTGTTTAGGTGGTTTGCTTAAAATTATATGAACTTCTCTAATAAGACTCATCTATTAGTATAACTTTGATTTCGACTTGTTTTATGTCATTGCAACTGCACCTTCCATGTCAGGAGTGGAGCATGTCTGTGGAAACATGTTTGACAAAATTCCATGTGGAGATATAATTTTCATGAAGGTAAAAGATTTGCCATTAAGAAACAACATACTTTAGCCTCCTATGACTTCTTATCTTCCTTTGTAACATGGACACTAGTTTGTTTAGAGGTTCATATAACAATTATTGCATTTTTTTACGATTTCTTTTCTTTCTTTGATACATCAATACTTATGTTTCTGAAGAGCTATTATTGTATTTATTGCAGTGGATTTTACATGATTGGGATGATGAGAAGTGTATAGAAATCTTGAAGAAGATCTATGAAGCAACACCAAAACATGGGAAGGTCCTAATTGTTGAAGCACTACTTCATGGTTCCCAAGGAAGCATAAATCGACTAGGATTATTGTTTGACATACATATGACGATCTTTACTA
Source organism: Chamaecyparis obtusa (assembly GCA_027943335.1). Taxonomy (NCBI): domain Eukaryota; kingdom Viridiplantae; phylum Streptophyta; class Pinopsida; order Cupressales; family Cupressaceae; genus Chamaecyparis; species Chamaecyparis obtusa. The sequence goes on along the minus strand of BSBK01002526.1, from coordinate 2,627,866 downwards.
TGGGTGGAAAGGAGAGAAGTGAGGAAGAATTCAGCCAATTATTTTTCAAAGCAGGGTTTAAGAGTTACAATATCGTGAAGCTACCGTTTCTCCAAGTACTTATAGAAATATCTAAGTCTTAAAGCATTTGTAGGATACGATAATGCTATGTTCTTATTTGAATAATTCTAGAAGTATCTCTATCTTAAGACATACTTTTTTCTAAATCTCAAGTAACTATTATAAAATATTATTTTCTTTTGTAATAATATTAAGTTGCAAAGAAAATGATATCAAGTTGTAAAAATGCATTTCTATATATGAATGAATAAAAGCATGATGTTTATTAGATATATTAGATTAAATGTTAATGTATTCTCTTTTCTAAAATGTGAAAATTGTAAAGTCTCATATAATTAATGACTAATCTTAAATAGCATTTTGTATTCATTTATGTTATACTTTCTTACAAAGTCATTATTGTATGTACTATTATTGCAACTTCACACATTAAGTTTTCATTGAAGTGTCTGAAAAAGATCTCTAGCATTCAATTGAAATTGTTGGATTTTGGACTAGGAAACAGAACTTTAAATTTTAAGTAAATCAGTTTTCCTAATATTGATAGGAAATAATTGTCATTTATCATTCAACTACAACTTTACATTACATAAGGTTGGTCGTAATGAAGAAAGACCATACAAGTTAAATATAGTAATGATTCTAAATGATATTTCAATTTTAATCTCATAAAAAATATAGTCACCAGACAGAAATATTGGTTTGACTGATATTGTCAGCAAAATTGGTTACTTGCACTTTTATCCAGACTATTCACATAACATCTTTATTTTGTTTGTTGTTTAAAAGAGTTGCATTTTTATCTTTGTGATGCTGATGGTTATAATCAATTTGTATTTTACATTGAAATGTTTAAGAACTATGAACCTAGAAAATTATCTAAATCATGCCCAAATGTTAACCTTGAAAGAATTCAATAGAGATTCAAAGCATATATGGAAAAGACTTCAATTCCAAATCAAGTTTTTATATGCTACCAAACTCAAAATTATTTCCAGCCATGTAATATAAATATTATTCCTTTGTACATATCCTCACTATCCCAATTCCACCTGCATTAATCTAATAAAGCATACCTTCCCTCTAGATGTCTGATTTGGGTAGAGATGCACCCTTACATACAAAGCATTCTCTACAAATTCCTATCCAAGTAAACAATCATGTCATCAACTCATGGTACAAAGCAATGTAGAGAACCAAGAGCTTTCTCCATTAGCAGATTGTTGGCTCTTGAATTCTTATCTTGGTTGATTAATTTAGTTGAGAGAGTTTTGTAAATGTTTGTTACTACAACTGTACATCAGACCTCTATTTGAAGTTTGACTGAAAACTTCATTGTATATTTAATTTTTTTTCTTCAAAAGAGCTTGAATCAAAGCATAGAAACAATTTCTGAATTTGGAACTAGAGTCCTCACAATTTCGTCCAATGTTTTTTGACTTCTACCTGCAAATCTTGCAGTGCATCTAAGTGTTTGGAGGATGTGCATTTCATTTATACGATTTTTTCTGTACTTCCGTACATCTCTGTACGAATTCTCACGCGAGATTTCACCGTGTCGTGCGAGATTTCTTTTTGTGTCACGCAAAATTTCACTAGTATCATCATTTTGTGCTCGAAAAATCACTTTCTCGCGCGAGACTGTACTTCCTCATGCGGGAACCATCCTAACTCGCACGAGATTTCATCCTTTGTTGTGCGAAATAGTATTTCCTCACGCGGGACCGCATCCTGACTCACATGATATTAAATCCTTTGTTGCATGAAATAGTGTTTCCTCGCGCGGGACGCATCCTGCATCGCGTGAAATTTTGCTACAAAGACACATAATTTGTAGATTTGTACTTTCAAATTATTGATTTCTAACGCTTACAGTTTGCTGTTGATTTGTCCTGATTTTGTACTTTCAAACATGTGCTAAATTTTGGATTGCAGAGCATTGGACCTAAGGTATTCTTCTCGAGTTGATAATATTTCAATTTGGATCCTAAAACAAATCTCTCATGTGTCTGGCTCGTGTGCATCTTTTCATGCTTTTTATCTATTTCTACACACTTGCATAATTGATACTAGGTTGTGACACCTTAGGTATTTATTGGAAGTCTTAGATTACTTGTGATTGATCTTGATTGCTATCTTGGGTTATTGGACTCGCTAATCCGCCGACCCCTCATTCCTCCCCGTGGTTGCAATCTCAGAGCCATAAAGGGGAGGGGTCTACAAGAGAGAAGTGTTAATTGTTCCACTTGGCAACCCATTTGTGCTTTTTAGGAACTCACTTGTTTTCTAAGTTGGGGACTCATTTTCAGCTTGTGTGAGGTGTTAAGTGTTCCACCTTGTGGACTCATCTCATATTCGCTTTAAGCGTTAAGTGTTCCTCTTTCTGCTTTTTGGGTACTTTTGGTAGATTTTCTTTTGGAAACATACATATGTGCTCACATAGTAATTAGGCCCTATGAACACTATTCATGATTCTTGAGAGATTGGATTCCCAGTGAAATCCTTCTTGACGATGAAATCCTTGTAGGTAGGGAGGATACTTAGTGTGTTTCACATTCAACTTGGTTAGTGCGTCTTCTCTTATTGATCGATACATTCTCTCCCAGGAGAGGTTGATAGATCACGTGAGGTAGACATCATGAGCTTTGGTGAATCAAAATTGGTTAGTGCATCTTCCCTTATTGATTGATACATTCTCTCTCTGGAGGGGTTGATAGATCATGTGGGGTTGATATCATAGACCTTCGTGAAACAAAACTTTGTCTTAGCATGTTGGATTTATCTGTCTACTTTGTTTGGGTTAAAAGTGAAAAGGTGTCAAAAACCTTGGCTCTAGAGCCAAGCCCCCTTGTGGTATACTATTGTGAGTCATCTTTAGAGAGGGTTAACCATAGCGGACATTCCCTTTACAGGGCAAATTGCGTTGACAAAACCTCAAGCGGTAATAGCCATTTTCACTGTGGTAGTGACAACCACTATATAAATGTCCTTGTGGAAGAAATCTCCATGGGTATGGTTCATTGTTGGGTTGTCAGATCTCCATAGCAGCTCCTGAAGATTAAGTTCTCAGACTGTGTCAAAACCCTGGTGCGCCGGGATTGGAGTTCACCCCTTTGGATCATAAAAGTTTTAGAGTAAAACCATTACTAAAAAAACCCTAGCGAGGCCAAATTTATTTTTTCTAAGGTATATGTGCGTTCTTACAAAACATTTTTGGAACATACACAATTAGCGCTTCTAAGGATTAGAATGAATAAGTCACTTGATTGTTCATGCGCAAGGTTGCTTTTGCCCTTGTTCATTGTTTTTAGACATGCTTGAAATCACTTGCTTGCTATTTTGCGTGTTTGTTTATCTATCTGGTTATTGAAAATGAACAAATCTGTTACAATCCTCAAATTTGGACATTACAATTTGCAAACAATCTAAATCTAAAAACCCTAAAATTTGCAAAATCTGAAGTAAAATTCTTTTCTGGAGTCAAAAGACATTTTAGGAGGTCAAAAGTCATACGATTTTTCTCAAAGTGTCATTTCATTACTGCCCATCTGTCGTATGATTGAGTACCCAGTGTCATATGAGTTTTCATGCCAACAAATTTTAAAAGTTAAAATCCTACTTGCAACTATCGTACAAGTTTTTCAAAGTCTCATTTCATTACTGCCCATTTTCCGTATGAGTCTGCAGAGTGTCATTTGGGAAAATTTTGAAAAGTTGTCAGAATTGCCAGATACTTAGCTTTTTCAGCCTAATTCTAGAATCTGTCATACAAATCACTATGTCAAGAACATATCAGTAGCTATTGAGAATTAGTACACATGTCTCAAAGAATCAGTACACATGAGGAAGAAACTCTGATGAGGGCCATGATGAAACAGATGCATGCTATGCAAGTCAAGATTAACAAACTTGAGAAAGAAAAGGAATCTAAAGAGTTCTCCATGGAAGCTCTATGCCCTTTTCCATTTGATAAAGACTTGTACATGTCACCATGCCCCCGGATAGAATTTAAGCAACATGATAACCCTTATGATACCTCTTCCATGGAGAGTGACACATCCAGCATTGGAGACTATGATGACTATGATGACAGACAATGTAATGATACCTATGAAACCTCTATTCCTAAGAGTCCTCCTCATCGTGTGTTCCTACTTACTACAAATGGGCTGTCACATTGGATAGATCGTGATGGTGATCCATATGATTCTGATTTTGAAAGAGACATTGATGGCTTTTGTGGACAATATCTTGATTATGATCCATCTACTACTGCTGAGGACTATAAAATGCATCGTGCTAGCTTGAAGCATCAATATTATAAGAATCCTTCTCCTAAGGACTCTCCTACTGAAAATAAAGATTATCTTCTCAAGAAAGATCATGTTAATGTTGGACCTTTGTCTTGTGATGGTTCCCTTCCATCCCCTACTTCCTCCAATACCCATACATTTCCTAAAGCTTTCGAGTCTTTCAAATCTTTCACAGAACCTTCATCTGACACAAGCCCTGATACTTTTCATGCGGTTCCCTATAGTTATCCTCCAGGGCTACCTCTTAAAGAAACTCAAGCTAACCTTCACTTGGCTGCAAATACTTTCAATAATGATAAACCTAAAGAGCCCAAGCCTTCATATGATATAATCCCTACTTCAGCTAGTCCTTCACCATCTCTTCCAAAGTCTTCCATACAATCTCAACATGCTTCCTTGTCCTTAGAAGTGGCTCCATGTCAAGAGGACTCTAAAAATGATAAAGAAAAAAACATAAAAAAATATCAAGATCAAGAACCCTCCATGTCATCCAATCCTTTTCATGATGTCTCTTATCCGCTTTAGGGTTCTTTTGATCCTGCACATCCTTTTTCATGCATTTCACCATGTCTTAAGTCTTCTCTTAAGCAAGATCAAGTTACTACTTACACCGTTGAGCTTATTGACAATCAAAATAATCTTACTACACTTGCACTTTCCAAAGATGATACTTTCATTAAGGTTGGTAAAAATGGTGTTGTTACTTCCAATGTTAAGTCTATTGAAAATCAAGAGAAAAATTATGTGCTTATGCTATCCAAATATCCTTGTCAAGATCAAAGTCTTCCATCTTCTTATTCTACCACTCCATGTTCATTTCCACTTTCTATTCTTCCTAAGTCTTTGCAAGCTTTGAACAATCCTATCAAAGAAGGTGCTCATATTTAAGATGTACTTGATTCTATTGAAAATTCTAATGCTGACTCTAAAGATGTTGATATCCTTGGTTGTCATATAGATGCTGATGAACTTATTGATTATCCTTTTCTATCTTCCACTTCCATCCTTGGACCTCCTCCACCACTACTAAGGGCTTCACGTCTACCTTCCATCTTGGGTCCTTATGTCCCTTCACTTTCCCCTCCTAACTCTCCTAATTCACCATCCATCTTGGGTCCCTACGTCCCTCCATCTCCTATCTTTCCTCAAGATCAACATAGATGCATACCTTTGAATCCTTTTCATCCACCCACCCATCTAAACCAGTCATATCCTCCTTCTTCCACAAGTCCCAAGTCTTTTGGAAGTAACTTGAATGTTCAATACAAGAAAAAGAAGCAATACAAGAATCCATCAAAAAAAGAAGATCACCATGTCTCCTCTAATAGACATGGAAACATAAAGTCAAAAGAGATATCTAAGAAAAAAACTACAAGACAAGTATGGGTTCCCAAATCCATCATTGAAGATATTCTCTCTAGATCATCAAAAGGAAATAAAAAGCCTATGGCTATATGGATTCCAAAGTCTCTCTTGAAAGAGTCTGGTGTTGAGCAAAAAGTGAAATTGACATTCAAGCTTCCAAAGGCTTCCACTTCATCTCCCTGCAAAAATATTCTTCCATTCCATGCGCCTAAACCACAACCTCTACTATCCATTCACCATATTCCTCCACATTTTCCTTCATTCACTTTTCCTCCATCCTCTCGCCACCCTTAAAGATATGTGTTGACGTTGATCTTGCCTTCCTTTCCACCTACCCTTTCACAATCCTTCCATGCATTATCCTTCTACCTTCTATCATTTTTTCTCATTTGCCTATTCCTCCTATGTTCCAACCTCACTTGCTTTACATAAAACTTTATCCTCCATTTTTCTCTTCCATCTCCCTTTCTCTATCAGCATCTTTGAGCATATCATTTTGATTCCTTGGCATATCATGGTTTATCCTTTCAAGGAGCATTATCTAAAAAGCTTGTCTTCTTCCAAAAAAAGAGAAATGAAAAAAAAAAAAAATTTTGAAAATGTGCCTTGGTGAAAACCTGGAAACAGGCACCTTGGTAGCAAAAGTAAAGAGAAATAAATTCATCCTATGGTGAAAACCACTCCCTTGTGGCACCTTGGATAAGTACCATGATGAAAACCTGGCAATTAGGCATCATGCATATTTCTTCTACATATTTCATCCATTCCATCTTCTCTCTTTGATCTTGACAATGTTGACCTATACACGAAACATTTGGCTATTTTGTGAGTTGTCTTATGATGATCTTGCTTTCATTCCTTCCATGTTTAGCTTTCATATCCATTTTCCTCCATTTATTCTAGCCTTTCACTATCCTTTTCCCCTTTGATCTTGATCTAATAAAAAAAGAGTAAAAAATGATGCTATGAAGCCTCTTGACATGTCTACTCTTTTGGGCTGCATCCTTTCCTGCTTTGGCATTACACTTTTGTGATTTATCCTATACTGACCTTTCATTGCTTGTCCAAATGTGCTTTACATGACAATTTTTCCCTAGCTTGGGTATTCTTGAGGAGTTTTTCCCTTGATGATTTCTTCCCTTCATTCTCCATCATTCTCTTGTCTTCCATCTCTTCCACCAGCTTGCCAATCCCTCTTGTTCTCCACCTTGCTAGACATTGGGACTGCACGATATGATCTTGCTTGGGAGTTTGCAATGGAAAAAGATGCTATCAAGTATACCCAGTATGAGAACAAGTATCTAAACCATTATTAGAATCAGTATCAGAACCAGTATCAGAACAAGTATCAGAACTAGTATCAAAATGAGTATCAGAACTCGTATTAGAACCAGTATCAAAAAAAGTATCAGAACCAGTATTAAAACCAGTATCAGAACAAGTATCAGAACACCTACTAGGGTTACACCTTTTTTTTTAGTTTATGGGTCTGAAGCAGTACTACCTATTGAGGTTGAAATCCCATCACTAAGAATCAAAATGCATGGTCTAGTAACTGATGATGACTACAGAGTGTCTAGGTTGCAAGAACTTGAACTACTAGATGAGCGCAGACAAGCAGCGTATGATCATCTCAGAGTATATCAAAAGAGAATGTCTAGAAGCTACAACAAGAAAGTCAGACACAGAGAATTTCAGGTTGGCGATCTAGTTTTGAGAGAGAATCCTAAAAATCAATCACGTCGAGAACGCAAGGGGAAGTTCGAACCCAATTGGTTGGGTCCCTTTGTAATCACTGCTATTTTTGGCTCTGGTGCCTATCAACTCTCAATGACTGAAGGAGAACAGCTCCAACAACCAATCAACATTCTCCATCTGAAGAAATTCTATGTCTAAGGCATTCAGTCTATGGTAAAATGTCCTAAAAAAAAAAAATTTTAAATTGAAAAATATCAAAAATTCAAAAAAATTGAAAAATGAAAAAAAAAAAAAAAAAAGTGCCTTGGTGAAAACCTGGAAATAGGCACCTTGGTAGCAAAAATAGAATCTCTACCAAGATGGTGAAAACCCGGCAAATGGGCGCCACTTGTTTCAAAATGCTCCATCTATCAGTGCAATCTTGGTCTTTCCCAGCTTTTAGTCTTGCTTTAGTTTGTACATATCTCCCGGTTTGTTTTTGCATTTCCAGTTTTCAATAAGTCAGTTTGTCCACCAATCTGCTCAAGTGTCTGTATCCTATCAATGTTCAAACTTGGGGGCAATCAATGTCATATCCTATTGTCTCTGGTGTATCTTAGATGTATCATATCTAGTCAGAGTCATTTTGAAGCTTCATGTGAGTCAGTTAGTCAGTCTTGTCTCCCGAAAGGATTTTGCATCTACAACAACGCAATCAACATCAAACTAAAAACTGAAAACAATCTATGCTTTTTTACATGCTTTTATCTCCTTGTATGCTTACTGATTCGCATTGAGATTTCTGCATATTGTGTCCCTTCGAGCTCTTCGATGATGTCCTTTATAGGATTTAGAGAGTGATGACTAGGGGTATAATCAAATCTTCAAATCACATCTTCAAATCTAACAAGAGTTGAATCTCACATGAAGGTTCCTCCAATGAAACAAGCAGAATCCTTTTTCGGGATCAAAATCAAAATCTGAGATCATTCATATTATTAACTACTTATTCGACCTTCGATCATCACAGAAATCCATAATTCAACTTAACTAATTATCTTACATCAAACAATCAAAATTTCAACTTGGTTAACTATGGTCAACTCATGGTTTAACCTAGTCAAACTTGGTCTTTTGGGACCTTCCAACAATGCAGAATGCATTCTCGGATGTGTATAACCACTTTTCCAATCAATTAACATGCTTCTGAACTCTCAACGCTGACTTTTCTTGTCAGATTTCAATTTTAATCCCGAAGGGGGCATGGTATTGCACATCATTCAAAGTCTATAATCAAATTTGAAATCATATCTTTATGGAAATCATATCTTCCTTAGTAATCAAGACAACAACCACGTCTAGTTACTGATTCATCAAAAGTCCTCATCGCTTGGGGAAAATCTATCATCACTTGGGGCATATTAGATTCATCGATCCATATCAATCTGGTATTCTCCTAATCTTGTAAACTATATCAGTTTTAGCAACCATCGGATCATAGTGTTCTTTCCTTGGTTCTTTGGCAACTGAAGGAATTGGATGTGATACCTACTAATTCTGCTAAGACAATCGAGTCTAGAACTGGTCACTCACTTCTTCGCAATCATAAGGTTTGGAATCAGGCGTTTTGACACTTTTTCACAAGCATAGGTTCATTTGCTGTTATAGTGAACATTATCTTTGGTCATTCAGGACCTATTATCTCCATATCATATCAATATCAATCAGCTTCTGTCTCATATCAATTATCAATTTCAAACATGAGTTTCATATCTTTATCAAGCACAGACTATCTTTGAACCACTGCGCTTCGCACAATAATTCAAAGAGGGGCAAAATGTAATACCCCAAAAATGGGCTATAAGTTCATTAATCTTCTATATCAACAATTCGAATGAAATCGAAATCGAAGTCCTAATCTAAGGCACATCTAAACATCATCGAATCCTAATTGATTATCTTAAATTCTGCATCAGGGAATATTCCTAGCAATATTCCTAATTATCTTAATTATCTTTAATTTAATGATTATTTGGCGATAAATCACATTTATCCTAAGTTTGATTAATTGAATATTTTCAAATTTAATTAATTAGATTTAATATCTTGCCACTTAATTGTTTAATTAAATTTAATTCTATCTATTATTAATTGTATTATTTAATTTTGATAATAAATCCAATATCCTATGAATAATTGATTAAATTTTTATTTAATTAATTAAAGCAAGTTGTCATTATTTAATAATATAGCTTTTAATAAAAGTTTGATTAAATAATTGATTAGCGCATAAATCAATTATTTATTTTCAAAAATCAGTTAAGTTGAGGATAAATCACTTTATTTATTTTATTAATTCATAATTATTATGCACATTCAAAAGAAACAGTTAAACTCCAAATTAGAAAATCAATGCAAAGTGTTGACTTTTTAGAACTCAACATCCTTTTGGAGTTCAAAAAGATGATCTAAACTCTAATTTGAGTTAAAAAGTTGTTTTTGCATGATTTGCATGTTTTTGTGAATTAAATTATCTGTTATTTAAAAATAACTCAAAAATCAACCTGAGTTATTTGAGTGATTTATGGCTTTCTTCCATGCACCTCCAAAGCCCTGGATTTCTATAAAAACAAGGCTCGACTCTTCATAATTCATCTCTCAAATCCATGAATTTGCATTCTCACGCTGTCGAATTGGAGTCTGAAGAATCATCTTTGCGAATCCAAGCTATTGTGAGATCTTTCTAGTTCTGAGCATTGCATATCATTTAGCATAGATTCATATCATTGTTAGATCAATTTCCAAATTAGCATAGATTCATATCATTTTTTCATTATTATTGCATAGAAAATACTAAAAATATAGATTAATTGCATTCAATTCATATCAGTTTTGCATTCAAATCCTTCATTTAGGTGTCGTCTAGTTCACTGATCTCGATAACAATATGAGAACATCAATCTCGCACCTACTAGAAGGCAGTAAATCGCTTGGTTAAATTAGATTTCAATTTTGCACGATTTTAATTTTTGCTAACCTCTAATGTTTTACTGAAGTGTTGTGTCTACAAATCAGGTACAATTTTCACACACACAATGGGAGGTCTTAAAAAGCATTTTTTTTTTTACTATTATTTTACACTGGAGTTAAAAAATTAAGTGACAATATAATATAAAAGGAATATAATATTTTAAGTGTTAGTCAGTCTAAATGAGAATTTTCCATCATTATTGATTTTTAATCTTAGAAGGACCTACAGGTTTTTTTAAGTTTATTTTCTAATAGTGTTAGTCAGTCTAAATGAGAATTTTGTATCATTATTCATTTATTTATTTATAATCTTAGTAGGACCCATGAGTTTTTTAATAATTTTGTGGGACTAGTTCTAATAAAAAATAAGATTATTTATGTAATTTTCTATATCAATAATGAAAAGAGTGAGAAAATCATATCCATATGAGATTTATGTAGAGGGAAAAATCATCATGAAAAAAAATAATTTGTATTTACTAATTTTCAAGAATTTTAGATATATGCAACACAATAAAAATATCTTTATATTCATAATACTCTACAAGAATATGTATGTCTAGAAAATAGTTTCATCTAATTTACCACCAACTAGTATTTAATATATAGAAATAAGGAACACTACCATTTTAAATTGTGTTATTTAAGGTTTGATAAACATCATATCTAATATTTCCTTTAATTATTTTTTCTAATTAGTAATATGGAATCAATGTAATAAGCTTGCGAACTAATTTAGGAAAAAATATTGAACTAGAAAGATGGTAAAGATGAAATAGCTAGATTAAAATTAAAGAATAGAGATGAAATAATTGGGGCAAAATTATAGGAGAAAAAATAGGGTAGAGAATTAATTACTGAAGTAGAATCCTGAAAAAATAGAATATGTGATGTACCAAACAATGGAATTTGCTCGATGACAAGTCACTCGAGGTCAAGTACCCGACGATAATGTAATTAAAGGATAGTACTCGATCACAATGTATCTAAGGGAAAGTACATGAGGAAAATGTACCTGAGAGGAAGTATTCGAGGAGAAATACCTAGGGACAATGTACTTGAGAGGAAATACCCAAGGGAAAATATTCAAGGCCAATGTACCTGAGGGAAATGTACCCAAGGGGAAAGTACTCAAGGGGAAGTATCTGAGGAGAAGTATATGAGGGAAATTACCCGAGGGGATATCCCTTCGACACCTTCAACACTTAATCATCGACTCTCTTCGGCACTCGACATCTTAGGCTCCCACGACAATGTTCCACTTGTATGACCAAGTACCCATATGCAATTAGGCTTCATTGTGCAGTAAGTAGGTGTCACCCGTACATTGATGTACTTGTACAGTGATTGAGACTTCACCCTACAAAGTATATTTATCTCATACAGAAAAGTAAGCCTGCACATTTCCAAACACTATTACATCAAATTTGTCTTCAATTGAAGACTTCACAAATTTGGGTCATAGGAAGAATACGGTGAGGAGTAATTTCGACCGAAACTATGAATACAAAATAGGGAGGGTCTTGCATCTCTGAAACTACAAACAAGAACCCAATTCCATTTCGAATTGCATATCCACAAGAAAAGAGAACTCCATAATGATTTCCTATAATGCCAGCCTGGTGTAACCCAATTTATTTCAGAAACCAATATCATAGAAAATACATGAAAATAAAGATTATTTCAGAATCCACAATTCTTCATTATTCCTCCAACTATCCTCTTTGTCTTACAATAACATGAAAACACTAATTTAACCAAATTTGAAATGACCTATTTTGGTAGTTTTTCACAAAATCCATTTTTTGTCATTTTTGGTAATTTTGAAAACAACTCCTAAAAAACTAATTTTCCCCTAAAGCTTCCCTAAACTAAAATAAGAAGAATTGCCAACTAATATTCAAAATTACAAACATGATTTCAAAGTTATTAAAAAATACTTGAATTTCTAAAAACTTATAAAAAATACTAAAAGATAATTTGATTACATTGGTACATGTATCACACAATACTTACTTGTGGTTAATACTTAAAGTATTAACCAAGAACTTAATTCACATTTTATAATAGCCTACTGATTACTGGGTCATATGTTAATTAAAATCATACGATGTTCTTTTAGTATAACAACACATTTGTATTTATGATTATCCTCAAAATAATGGTAAAAAGGTATTTTATCGGGGCAAAGAGGCATTATGCATGGTAATAGGTCAATATGGTTTTGATAGTATGCAATGATGTGACACTCATTGCTCATTGCTTGCACACATGGACACTCTTTGTGTCGGTTTGATCCAGGTTATTTGCATGATGTGGCCAGTCATTATTTCAGACATCAAAAGGACTTTTTAATGAACAAAATGATTAGGGAAAAATCATTTCATTTAACTTCATTTTTGAACCCTAGTCTTTGTTCACCACCATGGCTATCTGGGAAACAATTACAACAAAGTCTGCAATTTGTTCCCTCATGTGGTTTTTGAGTATAGTAATGAAGAGACATCGAGGGTTTAAATGGTGGTTGGTTCTATTTGTAGATTCTTAGTGATTCATGTAGGAATTCCGTTTTGTTTCACTCTCAGGTCATTTTAAACAAATTTTGGAGGTAGAATCTTTGTCCGAAAATAGTTTATTTATTTTAGATCTATTTTTGTTAGTTACTAGTTTTATTAGTTTGAAAAGGGTAAATACTTGAGAAACACACAATTCGTTTAAAGAAAAAAATGAGAAGTTATCTGTTGAAATTACAATTATATGTTTTCCAATTGTTACTGTAACTGGTATTGATGCAGATATTTGTAACTAAATGTCTTTATCTAGGAAAGGATTCTTGGTGGTGATATGAAAACCCTACTTCAGGGGTAACCATTTTGCAGATAGTTTTTTCAATGAGATTGAACAAAATATTTACTAACAGTTATTCTTTTTTAATTAAAAAATTTCTTTTGTACATATAAATACATACATAATTATTTTCTCAATAATGGAAAATAAGTATGTATCGGTATATATGTAGGAGAAGAAAGAGATGAAAAGTGACAGAGAGAAATTCATGCACTTAGACTTTGGCAATATATAGTGAGATTATCATGTTGTTGTAAAAGAGAGTTGAAAAGATTTTTTTTTGAAAAAGATATTCATTATACTAAGTGAACAATATCTTTAAGTTAAAAACATTTAATATCATTCTTGTATAACTCTGCAACTAGTAACTTTATAAATGCAAATCTAGAATGCAATTATAAAGTTATCCATCTTTAGACATTCTTGATCCATTGAGAAACAAGGGTTGGTGCTACTAAAATTATATGTACTAAGTTGGTACTCTTTGAATTAATAAAAGGATACAAGTTTGGAGTGGTTTTTCTACCCCAAAAAGGTTTTCCACTCAATAAATACTTGTGTTATGTGAGGATATCCTTTGGCTCATTTTTCCCTCTGTTTGATTCATAGTTTTGTTGATACAGTTCATTCTATTCATTTAGTTTCAGTAAAGTGCTCTAAAACTTGAGTATAATTTGTGCCTTTAAATTTATAACATTACTATGTTTCTGTCTATAAGTGTTCACATTTTTCAAATTGAAAATCATGTCTTAGTAATGTTTAAAATATAAAAGTGAATCCAATGTCATTCATTATTTAATTGAATGATCATTTACATCCTTTGATAAATTTTTGCATTCTGTCGAGATGTATGCCTCATTGGTAATTTGAGGAGTCAATGTTATTCAAGTATGCATATTAATTTCAGAATCAGTTTTGTGTCCTCCTGCATCAACATATTTTTTGCATTGTCAAGGTCACCTTGTTATATTATGTTTCAAGATTTTCTTTTGTAAAAATATCTTCACTCTGATTCACCCCACCCCTCTCAGAGTGAATTCACTTACCACAAGCTAGTCCCACAAGCACTAGTGTTTCCTATGGCTTCCCCATCAAATTTTAGATTCACCCATCCCTCCTTGGGATCTATAGAATTTTCATTGTTCGCTATTTGATTGACTGATCTTACCTCCAACGTAACACAAGGAAAAGGAGTAATATGCAAACCAAACCATCTTCCCCTTATTATATCATCCCAACTAGTAAAAGCAATATTTTTTAACCCAAATTTTTGAGTTTTACTATTTCTTATCTTCATAATTCCCATATCAATAGAGAGGGAGAAAAAATTCATAAGGGGCAAAAAAGGCTTGAGGTAAATAACTTGGGATAGCATTTTAATACACTAACGATATAATTTTGAAGAGCTCTAATCCAACCTAGTTTAGCACATAGCACAGTGCCCATAGTTCTGAGCATAAGAGTAGTTCAATAGAATTTGGTTGACTATTTCTTCACTTTTCTCCCATAATGTATACAAATAGAGGGACCTTCAAATCCTATCTTCCTAAAACATTTTGCCATCAGAACCCTACCTTGAATGACAACCCAAGAGAAAATACCTACTTTTGGAGAACACGTCTTATCCCAGCAAAAATTTAATGGAATAGATGTTTTGTGAAATTGTTGTTTTCTTACCAGTGCTCTATAACTATATTTGGAATTGTAGTTTCCTAGTTTAGCTCCAACCCATATGACATTGTCTTCTTCATTTTGGAAAGATAATGGTCTATTCTTAAGAATATCCTTAAGAAGTAACACACCATCTTTTGATAAAAGAAGACATTTGAAGGACTTTCATTGTCATTCTAAAGAGGAGCTTGAATAAACAAATGCCACATAATCTCTAAAAAAATGCTTCCATTCTTATTCACAAATTTCTCTAATATTGGTTGTACCCATCATTTTGTTTATAGGTGGATACCCTCCCCACAAATCGACCCAAAAAAATTCCTTTATACCATCTACTAATCCTATACCATTATAAATTGTAAGCACCTATAACTATATGCTCAATTAGGCCGCATTTTTGCATTCTAGAGATTTCATCTCCGTTATGCTTGATCCAACTACCCACTACCTACATGTTTAGCTTTATTTCCTCCTTCCAGACTCCCAATTTCAATTTTGGCCTCCTTTGTCAAGAAGAGGACACCTTGGGATCCTCTTCCATGATGTTTCACCTAAAATTTGAATTGGGGGCCTATCTTGTGGATTTAGCAAGATCTCTAAATTTATGTCAACCTTCTTGAAGTTTTGAAATTTGAAATTTTGTGAGGGTAGAAGTACAAAGTTGTGTCGCACTAGAGGAAATTTTTAATGGTTCTCGCTGAAACCAGTTTGGCTGAAACCATTCCGACTGGACCGGTTTCAGCCATACCTATGTGGTGCACACAAGGTGCCATGTGGTGTCGATGTGGCAAGAGGTTTCCAATCGAAACATTTTTGGCTGCAATGGTTCCGGCCATAACGATTTCAGCCAAAACTAGAAGAAACTATATAAACCCCAAAAATGTGTTGAGTGGGCTCATTTGAATGGAGCGGATTGTGAGAATTGCGGAGCGCCTTAGGATATTTTTGGCTGAAACAAGTAGGCTCTTTTTTTATTTTCTTATTTTCATGTTTTTAAATTTTTTTAATATTTTTTAGTAGTTTTTGTCAGTTTAATTTTAAATTATTGTAATTTTAATAAAAATGGTAATTTAATAGTTGTAGAAATAGTTGTTTCAATAATAAGTTAATTTAATAGTTGTTTTTGTTTATGTAATTTTATTATTTTTAATTGTAGAAACTAAATAATATGATTTTATGTATATTTAGTTATTTATTTAATATAATATTTTTTCCAGTTAAGAAAATATGATAGTTAGTTAGTTAATTAATTTAATTTTATTACATATGTTTTAAAACATTAGAAAAATGTTACAAAATATTAAGAAAATGTTACAAAATATTAGAAAAATGTTATAAATTATTAGAAACATGAAACTAGAACATGAACCAACATAAACCTTAACACTAAATAAACATGAACCCTAACCATAAGCTTAATTTAAAAAAAGATCCCTAAACCTAATTGAGAAATAAACCTTAATATGAAATGTACAAGAACCCTAACATTAAACCAACATGAACCAACATAAACCCTAACACTAGAAACCAACATAAACCAAAATACTAGAAACCAACATGAACTCTCTCTCTTTCTCTCTGACCAATTAAAACCTAACATGATTAATAAGACATAATAGGACTCCTTAAGACCTAACATCAGTAATATGACCTAATATTTCCTATTAAGATGTAACATGATTAATAAGACCTAATAAGACCTTTAACATCTAATAGGACCACTTAAGACCTAATAGGACCCTTAAGAACTAATAAGAGCTCTAATAGGGAAAATTAGCACCTAAATTGATTAATACGACCTAATAAGACCTAATACCTACTAATAAGACCAAAATAGGACCCTTAAGAACTAATAGGACCTATTAAGACCAATTAAGACCAATAGGACCTATTAAGGCCTAATAGGACCAATGAAGACCTAACATGTGACTAATACTTGACCAATTAGGACCTATTAATTGACCAATTAAGACTAATTAAGACTTAACATGTGACTAATATGACCAATTAAGACCTAACATGATTAATAAGACATAATAGGACCCCTTAAGACCTAAAATGAGTAATAAGATCTAATATTTCCTATTAAGACCTAACATGATTAATAAGACCTAATAAGACTCTTAACATCTAATAGGATCACTTAAGACCTAATACAACCCCTTAAGATCTAATAGGACTAATAGGAGCTAATAGGACCTTTTAAGACCAATTGAGACCTAACATATCTAATAAGATGTTTAATATGATATCTTAAGACCTAACATCAGTAATAATACCTAATATGACCCCTTCAAACGTATAAGACCTAATAAGACCTATTAGGACTTGAAAAGACTAATAAGAGGTCTAATAGGGTATGTTAGCACCTAAATTGATTAATACAACCTAATAAGACCTAATACCTAATAATAAGACCTAATAGAACCCTTAAGAACTAATAGGACTGATTAAGACCAATTATGACCAATAGGACCTATTAAGACCTAAAAGGACCAAATAAGACCTAACATGTGACTAATATGACCAATTAAGACCTAACATGATTAATAAGACACTTAATAGGACCCCTCAAGACCTAACATGAGTAATAAGACCTAATATTTCTTATTAAGACCTAACATGACTAATAAGACCTAATGAGACCCTTAACATCTAATAGGACCACTTAAGACCTAATAGGACCCTTAAGAACTAATAAGAGGTCTAATTGGGCATATTAGCACCTAAATTGATTAATACGACCTAATAAGACCTATAGGACCCTTAAGAGCCAATAGGACCTATTAAGATCAATTAGGACCAATATGACCTATTAAGACCTAATAAGACCAATTAAGACCTAACATGACCAAATAGGACCTATTAAGACCTATTAAGACCTAACAGAACCTAATAAGACCTAATAGAACCTAATAGACCTAATAGGACCTAATAGACCTAACAGGACCTAATAGTACCCTAAACCCTAAACCCTACACTCCTTGAGAACTAATAAGAGGCCTAATAGGGTATATTAGCACCTAAATTGTTTAATACGACCTAATAAGACCTAATACTGAAGTTAATAAGATGTAATAGGACACTTAAGAATAAATTAGTTTTGTTATGCAAGTTTTGTTATGCAAGTTTTCTTAAGAATAATGTATCTATATATATATATAATAATGGAGTTGAGTGGACACTTAAGAACTAATAGGATCTATATATTAAATGCTAGTTGGTGGTAAATTAGATGAAACTATTTTCTAGACATACATATTCTTGTAGAGTATTATGAATATAAAGATATTTTTATTGTGTTGAATATATCTAAAATTCTTAAAAATCAGTAAATACAAATTATTATTTTTCATGATGATTTTTTCCTCTACATAAATCTCATATGGATATGATTTTCTCACTCTTTTCATTATTGATATAGAAAATTACATAAATAATCTTATTTTTTATTAGAACTAGTCCCACAAAATTATTAAAAAACTCATGGGTCCTACTAAGATTATAAATAAATAAATGAATAATGATCCAAAATTTTCATTTAGACTGACTAACACTATTAGAAAATAAACTTAAAAAAACCTGTAGGTCCTTCTAAGATTAAAAATCAATAATGATGGAAAATTCTCATTTAGACTGACTAACACTTAAAATATTATATTCCTTTTATATTATATTGTCACTTAATTTTTTAACTCCAGTGTTAAATAATAGTAAAAAAAAAAATGCTTTTTAAGACCTCCCATAACATGTGTTGAATGGGTTAAAAGCTTGCTCTCCACGTTTTAATACTTTTTTGTTTTTCATGATGATTTTTTCTTCTACATAAATCTCAAGTGGATATGATTTGCTCACTCTTTTCATTATTGATATAGAAAATTACATAAATAATCTTTTTTATTAGAACTAGTCCAACAAAATTATTAAAAAATCATGCGTCCTACTAAGATTAGAAATAAATAAATAAATAATGATAGGGAATTATTTTTAATTAGAACTAGTCCCACAAAATTACATAAATAATTATTTTTAATTAGAACTAGTCCCACAAAATTATTAAAAAACCTACAAATCTTTCTAAGATTGAAAATAAATAATGATAGAGAATTCCCATTTAAACTGACTAATAATATATTAGAAATTACACTTAAAAATATTATATTCTTTTTATATATTGTCACCGAATTTTTTATATTCCCAACTTTAACTCTTTATTGTAAAATAATAGTAAAAAGAAAAATGTTTTTAAGACCTGCCGTAACATGTGTTGAATGAGTTAAAAGTTTTCTCTCCACGTTTTAACATTTTCTTTCAATTGTTTCGTCGTCTGCAGTTTAACGTCGTTCTTTTCTTCGAGGTGATCCTATACAGTTTGAGAAAATGATTGCGAAAATCGGGCCAATCATTTCACTTCATTACTCTCGTTGGGTATCCGAGAGATTCGAACCCATGATCTCACTTTGACCATTTAACAGAGTTTTCCTCTATAAAATGAAGTAAATTGTTAAGAGTCATTCATACCTCTGCAACCCACATCAGAAAAATGGAAGCCCATCTCCGCCTTTATGAGATGATGCTTTGCGCTGCAAAGCCCATGGCTCTCAAAGCTGCTGTCTTGCTTAACATCCCCCAAATTCTCAAAGAAAATCCTCTCTCTGTGGATGAAATTGCTGAACATATTTCTGCCTCCACAGAAAATAAGGTTCCCCAGAAGGAATACTTGTATAGGATTCTGAAACTGCTGGCTTCTTGTGGGATTTTCACTGAAGATGTGGATGAGCAAACCAAGCAAATGAAATATGGGTTGAACAGTGTTTCCAAGCTGCTAGTGAAGGAAGAAGACAGGGATTCCTGTGTGCCATTTCTGATGTTATTAACAGACAAAGCTTACCAGGATGGTTACCACCATTTTCATGAGGCTGTCTTGGAAGGGTGTCATCCCTTTATAAAGGTCCATGGCATGAGCCCTTGGGAATATGTGGGTACAAATGCTGAAGCCAACAAGCTTTTTAATGAGGGCATGGCCTGCCATACAAAAGATGTCATGGCTTCTGTGGTGAAGCTGTATGATGGGTTCAGGAGTGCTAGGAGTGTGGTGGATGTAGCTGGAGGAGTGGGATCTGCATTGTCTGTTATACTTGCTGAACATCCACACTTACAGGGCATTAACTTTGACTTGCCCCATGTCATTGCAACTGCACCTTCTATATCAGGTGAACCATCTCACCTCAAAGTGTAAACAGCACATTTTAAGCTTTGAGTTGTTTAGGTGGTTTGCTTAAAATTATATGAACTTCTCTAATAAGACTCATCTATTAGTATAACTTTGATTTCGACTTGTTTTATGTCATTGCAACTGCACCTTCCATGTCAGGAGTGGAGCATGTCTGTGGAAACATGTTTGACAAAATTCCATGTGGAGATATAATTTTCATGAAGGTAAAAGATTTGCCATTAAGAAACAACATACTTTAGCCTCCTATGACTTCTTATCTTCCTTTGTAACATGGACACTAGTTTGTTTAGAGGTTCATATAACAATTATTGCATTTTTTTACGATTTCTTTTCTTTCTTTGATACATCAATACTTATGTTTCTGAAGAGCTATTATTGTATTTATTGCAGTGGATTTTACATGATTGGGATGATGAGAAGTGTATAGAAATCTTGAAGAAGATCTATGAAGCAACACCAAAACATGGGAAGGTCCTAATTGTTGAAGCACTACTTCATGGTTCCCAAGGAAGCATAAATCGACTAGGATTATTGTTTGACATACATATGACGATCTTTACTATGGGTGGAAAGGAGAGAAGTGAGGAAGAATTCAGCCAATTATTTTTCAAAGCAGGGTTTAAGAGTTACAATATCGTGAAGCTACCGTTTCTCCAAGTACTTATAGAAATATCTAAGTCTTAAAGCATTTGTAGGATACGATAATGCTATGTTCTTATTTGAATAATTCTAGAAGTATCTCTATCTTAAGACATACTTTTTTCTAAATCTCAAGTAACTATTATAAAATATTATTTTCTTTTGTAATAATATTAAGTTGCAAAGAAAATGATATCAAGTTGTAAAAATGCATTTCTATATATGAATGAATAAAAGCATGATGTTTATTAGATATATTAGATTAAATGTTAATGTATTCTCTTTTCTAAAATGTGAAAATTGTAAAGTCTCATATAATTAATGACTAATCTTAAATAGCATTTTGTATTCATTTATGTTATACTTTCTTACAAAGTCATTATTGTATGTACTATTATTGCAACTTCACACATTAAGTTTTCATTGAAGTGTCTGAAAAAGATCTCTAGCATTCAATTGAAATTGTTGGATTTTGGACTAGGAAACAGAACTTTAAATTTTAAGTAAATCAGTTTTCCTAATATTGATAGGAAATAATTGTCATTTATCATTCAACTACAACTTTACATTACATAAGGTTGGTCGTAATGAAGAAAGACCATACAAGTTAAATATAGTAATGATTCTAAATGATATTTCAATTTTAATCTCATAAAAAATATAGTCACCAGACAGAAATATTGGTTTGACTGATATTGTCAGCAAAATTGGTTACTTGCACTTTTATCCAGACTATTCACATAACATCTTTATTTTGTTTGTTGTTTAAAAGAGTTGCATTTTTATCTTTGTGATGCTGATGGTTATAATCAATTTGTATTTTACATTGAAATGTTTAAGAACTATGAACCTAGAAAATTATCTAAATCATGCCCAAATGTTAACCTTGAAAGAATTCAATAGAGATTCAAAGCATATATGGAAAAGACTTCAATTCCAAATCAAGTTTTTATATGCTACCAAACTCAAAATTATTTCCAGCCATGTAATATAAATATTATTCCTTTGTACATATCCTCACTATCCCAATTCCACCTGCATTAATCTAATAAAGCATACCTTCCCTCTAGATGTCTGATTTGGGTAGAGATGCACCCTTACATACAAAGCATTCTCTACAAATTCCTATCCAAGTAAACAATCATGTCATCAACTCATGGTACAAAGCAATGTAGAGAACCAAGAGCTTTCTCCATTAGCAGATTGTTGGCTCTTGAATTCTTATCTTGGTTGATTAATTTAGTTGAGAGAGTTTTGTAAATGTTTGTTACTACAACTGTACATCAGACCTCTATTTGAAGTTTGACTGAAAACTTCATTGTATATTTAATTTTTTTTCTTCAAAAGAGCTTGAATCAAAGCATAGAAACAATTTCTGAATTTGGAACTAGAGTCCTCACAATTTCGTCCAATGTTTTTTGACTTCTACCTGCAAATCTTGCAGTGCATCTAAGTGTTTGGAGGATGTGCATTTCATTTATACTTTCAAGTTTTGGTTTTATATATATACATACATATATATATATATATATACATACATATATATATATATATACATATATATATATATATACATACATATATATATATATATACATATATATATATATATACATACATATATATATATAGATACATATATATATATACATACATACATATATATATACATATATATATATACATACATATATATATATATATATACATATATATATATATATATATACATATATATATATATATATACATATATATATATATGTATGTATGTATATATATATATGTATGTATGTATGTATATATATATATATATATACATATATAGGTATATATATAGATATATCTATATATATAGGTATATATATATATATATATATATATATATATATAGGTATATATATATATATATACATATATATATATACATATATATATACATATATATGTATATATATATAGGTATATATATATATATATAGGTATATATGTATATACATATATATGTATACATATACATATGTATATGTATATACATATGTATATGTATATACATATGTATATGTATATACATATGTATATGTATATACATATGTATATGTATATACATATGTATATGTATATACATATGTATATCTATATACATATGTATATGTATATACATATATATATATATATATATATATATATATATATATATAATGAAAAAGATCTAGGTTCTTAAAAATGGTATATTAGAATCTGTATACTTCAAATTTGTCCCTTGTTGATAAATATTTTATATCTATTTCTTCTTATATATATTTGATATCTATTTCTTCATATATATATATATGATATCTATTTTTTGATAATTTGTTAAGTTATTAGTAATAATTTTAGAATATTTGTTTCTTATCCTGTCCAACTTATTGCTAGTTATTCAAGTTCTACAATTAGTTAGTTATCATTTGATTATATATGTTCTATTATTCTTATTGATTGATTTTTATTTTTCTTTGTGCGTAGACATACATATATAAGAAGTATAATTCTAAATTCTGCATAGGTGGCCTAAAAGAAGACTCTCCTAGTCTATCATACCTCACAAGTAAAATAACTTTATACAAACTTTCTCAACTCACCCACTAATATTTAATCTCTATAATCTTATTTTGACGAAAGAACTTGAGATTCAAATTTTTTGAATATTTTACCTTTGCCCATTTTTTATTAAAATCAATCCAATTAATTTCATATAACCTACCTCATCCTAATTAATATTGAACTAGCCCTTTTATCTTATATATCCAACATGGTTTATCAAAATTATATCTATCAACATGGTGGGTCTTTTCTATCATGTTGGGATATTATTTTTTTGCAATTATTCTATATTACCATAGTCTTATTAAAATTTTAAGACATGTAATTGACAAAAATTACTCTCCTACTTGTTCTTATGATTATTTTTCTACTATAAATAGTCCAAAGTAATATTATGAGATTATAACTAGTGTAGACTAACAAGACGCTTACATTCCAATAAAGTAAATTTGGATGAGATGATATAGTAAACTTAAGAAGTCATTCCATCTAAATTTATTTTATTCTTCATGAATGATCTAATCATGAAACCTTGCAAAAAAAATATAAAAAATAAACTTAAATTTAGAACCCAAAATGGTCTAGCAAACAACGCTTACTTAAGTGTTGTATATGCTCCTCAAAATCAAAAATTACAATGCTACAGGAAACAAAACTTAATGTAGAACAAATGTGTAATATAAAAAAGAAAGTGAGAGTTTGGGAAGAAGAATCAGTTGATGCAATAAGTGCGTCTAGTGGTTTATCTATTCTTTGGAATCCTAGGAAAAATTCCTTTGAAAAATTAGCAGACAACACTGATTGGCTGGGTGGCTTGGTTAAAAGCGTTTCTAGTGGTCATTAATTTATTCTCCTAAACATTTATGGGCCGGTGAAAAACATCAAGACATAAGAGTTGTGGAAAGAACTAGACTTATTTTTTTAGACCATAGACAACCAAAGCATAGTCTTAGGGGGAGATTTCAACACCATCCTTCATTTATCAAAAAAGAGTGGAGGAATTCAAAGGAAATTCCAATCTCAGATAGATCTTAGAAATTATGTGTTTAGAAACAACATTATGGAAATATAAACATAAAATGGTGTATATACCTAGAATAACAGACATTTACGCTTTAGTCATATCATGGAGAAGCCAAATAGGTTTCTCTTTAAAGGAGACTTATCTTCATTCCCCTTCTCCCTAAAATCTTATATTTTCTCTATTTCTAGGTCAGGTCACTTTCAAGTAAAATTAGATATCATGGGGGAGGAGAAACCTTTACATTGCCCTTTCAAGTTTGAAAACATGTGGATGAAAGACAAATGGTTTTTTTAATTAATAGAAAAATGGTGGCATGAAGATAATTTTGAGGGCTCAAAATTATTCTACTTTGTATCCAAACTCAAAGAAGTTAAGCTAAAATTAAAGTGGAACAAGGAACACTCCAATAATATCTTCAAAACTAAAGTTGACATTGAAAAGAAACTAGAGATATTAAATGAAGAATTTATTAATAAAGTATGGATAAGGAAAAATTATTTAAAAAGAGGGGTTGATGATGGTTTATGAGGATACATTGGCCAAGGAGGAGATCTTTTAGTGACAGAAGTCAAGAGAGGGATGATTATTAAGAAGGTGACAAAATTCCAATTTCTTTAATAAAAGCACTAAACAAAGAAGGAATATTAATAACATTCAACAATTAAAAATATAGAATAACTTACTATAGAAGATCCAGTGAAGATAGTTGAAGAGGCACTTGTTTTTTTTACATACATTCTTCATAATTAGAAGGGTTTTGATAATTCTACTCAAAATTTGTTAAAAAATAATATCCATTGTCTGATTTCATAATCACAAAACAAAATGCTAATAGAAAAGATTGCTTCTGTGGAGATAAAAACTACTCTCAACAAAATTCATCTAGACAAAGCTCTAGGTCCAGATGGGTTCCATGCTAGTTTTTTCAATTTAATGTTGGTCTATTTTGGGGGATGAATTCATAGAGGCATTAGAAGGTGCAAGAAATTCAAACATATTTTTAAAAGAAATAAAGACCACTTTTATTACTTTATCTGCCAAAAAAGAAAAATCATTGAGTTTGGATGAATTTTAACCAATTTCCCTTTGCAATAAAATTTATAAGGTTCTCACCAAAGCTTTAGATAATAGACTTAAGAATGTCCTACTAAATGTTATTTTTGAAGAAGAAATAGTATTTGTTCCAAATGGGTTCATCTTTGAAGGGGTTTAATCATAGCACAATAAGATATTCATTCAATCCAGAACAATAAAGCCCCAAGTATGTTAATTAAATCTAGTTTAAAAAATACATATGATAAAGTGGATTTGAGATTCCTTTTCTTATCTTTAAAAAATTTTGGTTTTTGTAAAGAATCAATCAATCTTATCTTTTACTACATTTCAACTATCCTGTTTTCAATCTTAATTAACAGTTCTCCAAATGGTTTTTTGAATCTTCTAGAGGTTTGAGACAAGGTGACCCGATCTCTCATTTCCTATTTATCATAATGGCTGAGGATTTTGGAATGACCATTAGTAGAGCTCAAACAAAGACCCAAATAAGAGGTATAATGGTAACAGACTCCCTACAATTTAGCATTCATCAACAATTTTGAGATGACACGATGTTACTTAGGGAAGGTAGAAAGTAGGAGACAATAAGCTTTAAAATAATTCTTAAGGAACATTCTATAGCCTCGAGGTAGGTAGTTAATCAAGATAAGTCAGAGATCATTTTCTTTGTATCATCCTTGACTGAAAGAGAAATATTGGATTCCTTTGGATTTAAAGCTGGAAAAATTCCATGCTCTTATTTAGGCCTACCTTTGGACAAATGATTGAGAACTACCAAATCTTGGGATCCAATCAATGAAAACATGGATGTGCAAAATTGGAGCCTTGGAAAATTAAATGGTTATCTTGGACAAGAATAATTAGTATGCTAAAAGAGGTTCTATTAGCAATTCCTATATATTTTGTTATCATGTTTACCATTATCCATAGGAGCTAACACAAATTTAGTGTAGAAAATGAGATCATTCAATTCATAGTATTCAATTGAGAATAAGAAGATCCAAACCATTGCTTGGGAGAAGATATGTAGACTGATTTCAACATGGGGTAGGATTAAGAAATTAGCTATAGAAAACTATAGCCCTAGAGCCAAGTTAATATGGAAGATATTTAAACAACCTAATTTCAAATGGCTTAGAATAATAAAAGGTAAATACTTGAATGACCTGAGTCTAATTGAGATTTTCAAGGATTCAAATCCCCCTAAAGGTTTGAGGGTGTGAAATTTTATGCTAAAATGTAGATTGATCGTAACAGATCAGATTTCTTGGAATGTGAACAATAAGAAAAGGGTGGTTAGGAAAACAACAAGGGGTTCCAAAGTGTTCCCCTAGTGCAACACCTAACCAATTATTTATTATTGCACAATCAGAAGGAAGATGACCCACTAGGCCCAAGTAGAACTAAAGCATTTGATGAGTGCAATGATTTTTTATTTTTATGTAAATATGAGAATTGATTGGGGAGATGTGATTGACTAATGTATGATAGAAGAAAAAATAGGTGAAATAAAAAATTTCAAGATACATCCACTGACAGAAAACATATATCCACTAGCAATTTCATATTTTCCGATGGTATTGAAGGATAAATTAGAGAAGCAACTAGTGTTAAGTCTATCGGTAAGAAGATATTATGCAGGATTTAGACACCTAAATCTAAAGTTGGAGATCGAGTTAAGGTATACAAGCATAAAAACATTATCTACAAAGGTATATTTGACTACTTCTTTGATCGCATCAATTAGTTTGAATATTTAACTAAGTTATTAAGGATTGAAGTGACACTGGGAGTTAGAATAGAGTGTCGATTAGTATAGTTGGTTAGATTGGTGATAAGGTTAAATGTTAGTGGTAGGCTGATATGTTTTTGATATTTTATATTATGCGCCAACATCAAGGATATTGAATTTTTATTTTGGCACGCTCGCTCATATTCTAAGTTGGATTTGAGGGCCGACTTGTAAAACATTTTAGGGTTCTAGAACCAACCTAAAACAAGTATATAAATGGCTAAGAAAATTGTTAAGTATGTTGTTGCAATGGTATGTGGTACCTGATAGAGATTGTTGAAGATAGTACAAAGGTAGTAAAGTGTTTAGAGAAACACAATTGATCAGGAATACATTGGATCTTTCACGCATTTAGTTCAAACATCATATCATTCTTTACTTGTTGATTCTAACAGATTGGTAAGCTAAATCCTTTAACAAGGTCACTTCTAACAGGGTGAGCAGGATCTATAATAGTCCATCTGAAGTATAAATCCTCTAATAAGGTGAACTCTCATAAGGATTTTTAAACTAGAGTCCTCACAATTTCTTCCAATGTTTTTTGACTTCTACCTGCAAATCTTGCAGTGCATCTAAGTGTTTGGAGGATGCGCATTTCATTTATACTTTCAAGTTTTGGTTTTAAATATATATATATATAATGAAAAAGATCTAGGTTCTTAAAAATGGTATATTAGAATCTGTATACTTCAAATTTGTGCATTGTTGATAAATATTTGATATCGATTTCTTCTTATATATATTTGATATCTATTTCTTCTTGTATCTTGATAATTTGTTAAGTTTTTAGTAATAATTTTAGAATCTTTGTTTCTTATCATGTCCAACTTGTTGCTAGTTATTCAAGCTCTACAATTAGTTAGTTATAATTTGATTATATATGTTATATTATTCTTATTGATTGACTTATTTTTTCTTTATGTGTAGACATACATATATTTATGTGTAGGCATACATATATAAGAAGTATAATTGTATATTCTGCATAGGTGGCCTAAAAGAAAACTCTCCTACTCTATCATACCTCACAAGTAAAATAACTTTATACAAACCTTCTCAACTCACCCACTAATATTTAATCTCTATAATCTTATGTTGAGAATTGAAAGAAATTCAAATTTTTTAAATATTTTACCTTTGTCAATTTTTGATTAAAATTAATCCAATTAATGTCATACAACCTACCTCATTCTAATTAATATTGAACTAGCCCTTTTATCTTATATATCCAACATGGTTTATCAAAATTATATCTATCAATATGGTGGGTCTTTTCTATCATGTTGGGATGTTATTTTTCTACAATTATTCTATATTACTATAGTCGTATTAAAATTTTAAGACATGTAATTGACAAAATATACTCCCCTACTTGTTCTTATGATTATTTTTCTACAATAAATAGTCCAAAGTAATATTATGAGATTATAAGTAGTGTAAACTAATAAGACGCTTACATTCCAATAAAGTAAATTTGGATGACATGATATAGTGAACTTAAAAAGCCATTCCATCTAAATTTATTTTATTCTTCATGAATGATCTAATCATGAAACCTTACAAAAATAAAAATAAAAAATAAACTTAAATTTAGAACCCAAAATGGTCTAGCAAACAACACTTACTCTAAAAGCATTGTATATGCTCCTCAAAATCAAAAATCATAATGCTACAAGAAACAAAACTTAATGTAGAACAAATGTGGATGTATCGTCTTAAAATAGAAGCACTTCCATGATAAGAGCATTTAGTCCTCTGAGTAAGTGGTTTGGGGTCACATCAGATACCTTGAATTGATCTTTGCTTTGATTTGGCTTTCTCCCCGCTTTCCACTTCTTTTCTGCTTCATTCTAGGTGAAATTAGGGTTAGGATCTTAAGGATTCTACAAATTTTCCCTCTTCCATGGCTCTATTTTCTAGTTAGGATGTAGAAATAGATCCTCCTATCCTTCATCATAGTAATCATAGGATTTTATGTCTATCCCTAACATTCTGTCATGTTCTGGCACCAGTTCTAGGTTTCTGGGCATCCCCGGGACCTCCTGACTTGGTTCTGAGTCAATCTGGGACCAAGGTCAGGGTCGAGGTCGAACCTGACTAGGTTAGGGTTGAGCTTGAACTTGACTAGGTTAGGTCCAACCTCGATTTTTCCCCCTTCCTTCAAATCTCCAATTTCCATGATTTTCAGGCATCAGGCTTTCGAGAGATTTATTTTCCCACCTTCGGGTCAGCCATTTCGGGTTTTAGGATGGTAAATCCTTTAATTGCATTTAATCTAGGTATATTTTCTAAAGGTTAGGACCTGATTGGGATTTAATTCTCCAAGGTGGCCCCTCTAGAGGAGTGTGCCCTAGTTCACTATAAAAGGAGGCCTTCCTCTCTCATTTTCATATCCATCATTCACATCTCAAGCACTCAAGCTCTCAAGGTGATCAAGCAAGCATCCATTCAAGCATTAAAGTCTTCTTCTCCATCCAAGTTCTCCATTACAAATCAAGGATTTCAAGCATTCAAAGCCATTGAAGGAATTTGGTTCAAGCATTCAAGATTCATCATTCAAACCCTAGATCTAGCCATCATGATGGTGTGATCTTCCTTCAAGATCCTTTGTTCATCTTCAAGATCCATTTCATTCTTCCCTCAAGGTGAATTCCAAGCATACAATCATGGAGGTTTGATTTACATTTATTGTCTTGTTCAAAGCTTTCATATCAATATACTTGTTTACATTTCGAATATAACTGCATATCTATTGAATTGCATAGCTTCATTGTTAGATCATTTTCTACTACTTGCTAGCATTCCTATTTCAATTTCAATATTAAGGTTGATTCCAAACTGGGGTTTGACCAAGGCAAACCCCTCAAACAAACAACAAAAATCCTCCTTTTCTTGCAGGTACAGGTGCGGAATTTTGGATCTGAGAGTGAATTTTGATACCTTTTTCGGCAAACTTCCGAGATATGTGAACATAATTCGAATCGGACTTCAAATAAAGAATGTAGTATTTGACCTTTTATGAGGGTCAAACCCGAGCTGAGCCATCTTGGAGAAAGATTGATGGGTTTTCTCTGTCTCGGCATTTCCAGTCCAAGACAAGTTTCAAATTTTCCCGAAAGTGTACACAGACATCAAAATTCAACATTTTCCAGATCTGCCCTAATTTGAGGTTAGTATTTGTATTTCAATTATTTCAGATCTCCAAACATAATATATATATCCTCCTCCATATGGAAATATTGGATTTAATCTCTCTCTCTTCCATATTCTTCACAAATTGATTCAATTGTGTATTAACCTTTTGGTTGATAAAATTGGATCTCTTCTTTGGGGAATTTGGATTTGAGAATAGATCTCATATTTCCTCCTATACATTTGAATAGGGTTGAATCCATTTTACCTCTATTCAGTGGAATATAAAAAAGAAATTAAGAGTTTGGGAAGAAGAATCTGTTGATGCAATAGGTGGATCTAGTGGTTTATCTATTCTTTGGAATCCTAGGAAAATTTCCTTTGAAAAATTAGTAGACAACACTGATTGGTTGGGTGGCTTGGTAAAAAGTGTTTCTAGTGGTCATTAATTTGTTCTCCTAAACATTAATGGGCTAGTGAAAAACATCAAGAAGTAAGAGTTGTGGAAAGAACTAGACTTACTGTTTTAGACCATAGACAACCAAAGCATAGTCTTAGGGGGAGATTTCAATGCCATCCTTCATTTATCAGAAAAGAGTGGAGGAATTCAAAGGAAATTCCAATCTTGGATAGATCTTAGAAATTGGGTGTTTAGAAACAACATTATGGAAATATAAACAGAAAATGGTGTATATACCTAGAATAATAGACATTTACGCTTTAGTCATATCGTGGAGAAGCTAGATAGGTTTCTCTTTAAAGGAGACTTATCTTCATTCCCCTTCTCCCTAAAATCTTATATTTTCTCTATTTCTAGATTAGGTCACTTTCCAGTGAAATTAGATATCATGGGGGAGGAGAAACCTTTACATTGCCCTTTCAAGTTTGAAAACATGTGGATGAAAGACAAATGGTATTTTCAATTAATAGAAAAATGGTGGCATGAAGAGAATTTTGAGGGCTCAAAATTATTCTACTTTGTATCCAAACTTAAAGAAGTTAAGCTAAAATTAAAGTGGAACGGGGAACATTCCAATAATATCTTCAAAACTAAAGTTGACATTGAAAAGAAACTAGAGATATTAAATGAAGAATTTATTAATAAAGTATGGATAAGGAAAAATATTAAAAAAGAGGGGTTGATTAAAAGCAGTAAGGTGACAAAATTCCAATTTCTTTAATAAAAGCACTAAACAAAGAAGGAATATTAATAACATTCAACAATCAAAAATATAGAATAACTTACTGACAGAAGATCCAATGAAGATAGTAGAAGATCCAATGAAGATAGTTGAAGAGGCACTTGTGTTTTTTACATACATTCTTAATAATTAGAAGGGTTTTGATAATTCTACTCAAAATTTGTTAAAAAATAATATCCATTGTCTGATTTCATAATCACAAAACAAAATGCTAATAGAAAAGCTTGCTTCTGTGGAGATAGAAACTGCTCTCAACAAAATTCATCTAGACAAAGCTCTAGGTCCAGATAGGTTCCATGCTAGTTTTTTCAATTTAATGTTGATCTATTTTGGGGGATGAATTCATAGAGGCATTAGAAGGTGCAATAAATTCAGACATATTTTTAAAAGAAATAAACAACACTTTTATTACTTTATCTCCCAAAAAAGAAAAATCATTGAGTTTGGATGAATTTTAACCAATTTCCCTTTGCAATACAATTTATAAGGTTCTCACCAAAGCTTTGGATAATAGACTTAAGAATGTCCTACTAACTATTATTTTAGAAGAACAAATAGTATTTGTTCCAAATGGATTCATCTTTGAAGGGGTTTAATCATAGCATAATAAGTTATTCATTCAATCCAGAACAATAAAGCCCCAAGTATGTTAACTAAATTCAGTTTAAAAAATACATACGATAAAGTGGATTTGAGATTCCTTCACTTATCTTTAAAAGATTTTGGTTTTTGTAAAGAATCAATTAATCTTATCTTTTACTGCATTTCAACTATCCTATTTTCAATCTTAATTAATGGTTCTCCATATGGCTTTTTGAATCTTTCTAGAGGTTTGAGACAAGGTTCAACCCAATCTCTCATTTCCTATTTATCATAATGGTTGAGGCTTTTGGAATGACCATTGGTAGAGCTCAGACAAAGAGCCAAATAAGAGGTATAATGGTAACAGAATCCCTACAATTTATCATTCATCAACAATTTTGAGATGACACGATGTTACTTGGGGAAGGTAGAAAGTAGGAGGCAATAAGCTTTAAAATAATTTTTAAGGAATATTCAATAGCCTCAGGGTAGGTAGTTAATCAAGATAAGTCAGAGATATTTTTCTTTGTATCATCCTTGACTAAAAGAGAAATATTGGATTCCTTTGGATTTAAAGCTAGAAAAATTACATGCTCTTATTTAGGCCTACCTTTGGAAAAATGATTGAGAACTACTAAATCTTGAGATCCAATCAATGAAAAGATGGATATGCAAAATTGGAGTCTTGGAAAATTAAATGGTTATCTTGGACAAGAATAATTAGTATGCTAATAGAAATTCTATTAGCAATTCCTATATATTTTTTATCGTGTTTACCATTATCTATAGGAGCTAACACAAAGTTAGTGTAGAAAATGAGATCATTCAATTCGTAGTATTCAGTTGAGAAGAAGAAGATCCAGACTATTGCTTGGGAGAAGATATGTAGACTGATTTCAACATGGGGTAGGATTAATAAATTAGCTATAGAAAACTATAGCCCTAGAGCCAAGTTAATATGGAAGATATTTAAACAACCTAATTTCAAATGGCTTAGAATAATAAAAGGTAAATACTTGAATGACCTGTGTCCAATTGAGATCTTCAGGAATTCAAATCCCCCTAAAGTTTTGAGGGTGTGAAATTTTATGTTAAAATGTAGATTGATCATAACAGGTCAAATTTCTTGGAATGTGAACAATAAGAAAAGGGTGGTTAGGAAAACAACAAGGGGTTCCAGAGTGGTCCCCTAGTGCAACACCTAACCAATTCTTTATTATTGCACAATCAAAAGGAAGATGACCCACTAGGCCCAAGTAGGACTTCAAAGCACTGGACGAGTGCAATGATTCTTTATTTTTATGTAAATATGAGAATTGATTGGGGAGATGTGATTGACTAATGTATGATAGAAGACAAAATAGGTGAAATGAAAATTTTCAAGATACATCCACTAACAGAAAACATATATCCACCAATAGCTTCATATTTACTGATGGTATTGAAGGATAAGTTAGAGAACCAACTAAGTGTTAAGTCTATCTGTAAGAAGATTGTATGCAGGATTTAGACACCCAAATCTAAAGTTAGAGATCGAGTTAAGGTGTGCAAGCATATAGACATTATCTACAGAGGCATATTTGACTACTCCGATCGCATCAATTAGTTTGAATATTTAACTAAGTTATTAAGGATTGAAGTGACACTGGGAGTTAGAACAGAGTGTCGATTAGTACAGTTGGTTAGATTGGTGATGCGGTTAAATGTTAGTGGTAGACTGATATGTTTTCAAGATTTTATATTATGGGCCAACATCAAGGATGTTGAATTTTTATTTTGGCACACTCGCTCATATTCTAAGTTGGATTTGAGGGTCAACTTGTAAAACATTTTAGGGTTCTAGCACCAACCTAAAACAAGTATATAAATTGTTAAGAAAATTGTTAAGTATGTTATTGCGATGGTATGTGGTACCTGATAGAGATTGTTGAAGATAGTACAAAGGCAGTAAAGTGTTTAGAGAAATACAATTGATCAGGAATACATTGGATCTTTCACGCATTCATTTCAAACATCATATCATTCTTTACAAGTATTGATTCTAACAGATTGGCAAGCTAAATCCTTTAACAAAGTCACTTCTAATAGGGTGAGCAAGATCTATAACAGTCCATCTAAAGTATAAATCCTCTAACAAGGTGAACTCTCAGAAGGAGTTTTAAATCCCTTGACAAGGTAGTCTTTAACAGGACTGTTGTAGTTCTTAACCGAGCTATAAGTACTCTTAATCGGGTACAACCTCGGAAAGGTTTTGTAATTGCTCCTAATAGGGAAGATTTCATCAGTGCACTAGTGAAATTTGTGGGCATCATTCCCACATGTGGTTTTCTCCCTCTAACAAGGATTTCCATGGGAAAAAAATATCGTGTTTTGTGTTCATTGTGTGTGAATGCATTATATGTTATGCTTCATTTTTATATTAGCATTTGCATGTTGGTTGTTGAAAAAAAAAATTGTTAAAAGTTTTAGAGTTTTAGAGTTTAATTAATTTCAAATTTAATTCCAAAAATTTGATTTGTTTCCCATTGGATTTTGACTTGAACCTTGCATTTTAAAAAATTCACCTTATTCAAAGCTCCCATTCGCATTTGAGCTCAAATTATCGTGGTAGGATCTCAACTCATCCCCAAAATTTGCTATAATTCCAAGCACTAAATATCTCAATGCATTACTCGCCTTCACCGTTTCTCCCAAGCTCATAGTTTATTTCCTAGATGAAAAGGGGAAAGATGACCCCCTTAGATGTTTCTTTGGCTAAGAAACTTCATTCAAATAATTCTCTGTTGTGACCGAACAACTCATATAATCCATGGTGGAGGATTTATTACTTCCCATTTCCATAGTCACAAGTGCTTATTGCTGGAATTAACCTGGAATTGGAAAACAGGAATTGGTTTCCCTTCTCAAAATTAAATTCCCAATTTCAATTCCATGCCTCAATTCTAATTCCAAGTTCTGAAGAGAATTGGCTGAATGCTCATTTTGGACCAAAATTAGAATTGGCCTTATACCAAATCATCAATTTTTGTTTTCCAATTCCAGGTCAATTCCAGCAACCAAACGGAAAAGAATTATTCATACTCAATGAAATGCACTTGAGGGCACATTTGGTTCCATGAGGGATTGCTTAGTTTGTATTCTTTTCTTGTGAATTGTTTTCAATGACGAATGCTCTGCCCATGGATTTTAGTGTGTACAGGGAACATAATATTAATGGTACCATCATTTCACATCATGTATTACGTTGGGTGTATCTGGAGTCTGCTGCAAAAGTCACGACCTCAAAACTTATGTGCCTCAGTGTTTGATGTGGTTTCCAAATATCAGAGTATTATCCTTCAACATATCCCCTCCACCCACTGCGTATGTTTTTGGGTGTGATTCGGGCACATGAGAGGAATTGTCTTCTTTCAACATTCCCTTACACACAGTGATTTGCGCTTGAAATTTTAGAGTGCATCATGAGTTTTTGTACCTTTTGCAATATTCCTCAGTGACTCAGTCATTGTCAAATCACGTTGGGTGTGTCTTCTTTAAATCCTCTGTTGTGGGCATGAGTATGTTTCTCTTAAAAGTCCCTTCATTTTTTAGCAAGTTCATTGTGGTGACAGATTTGAACCTTCAAATTCCTTTTAAACTTGCAACTCCACTATCGGTCTTTTTTTTTAAGTGTGTGCTTCCAATGTGACTCAAGCTTCAAGGAAGGTTATCTTCCTTCAGCATCCTATTATATGATATGATCTTTTTACATTTCAAATATATATATATATATGAAAGAGATCCATTAGAGGCATCTTTTTATTTAAGTATTTTCGTGGGAACATATTAATCTTATCCTATCTTAGCAATAGAAACCATTATATGATCTTTGAACTTCTGTGGTATATAAGTGTCAGCATCATAAATTGTATACCTCATGTCATACTCTAGGGTGATCATGTGCTCCATATGCTAACAAACCTCATCTAGTAATAGTCCCTCTACCCTGGCAAAGTCCAATGCATCTAGTAATATTTTGTTGCACTATGTCGACCATGTGTCTTTCTCCTTTAAAGACCCATCTTTGTAAATCAACTAGGGAAAGCCATTCTTCAAAGCATCCTCTACCCCACTATATTATGGCTCCAAGTCTTCTGAATACTTTGCATGTTTTCTTATGATCTTATCTGTGGCATCAATAGAGTTCATATCAAACCCTTTGAGTCTCATTTCATGTATCTTGACATCCAATCTATTGTTTATCCTATTATGTTCTAAGAGGGTTTCAAGGTTCCTCTTATGCGCACTCCATAAATCATCCAAGAACACCTTCAAATTTGAAAACCTTTTGTGCAATAGAGTAGACACAGTGTCAAACCTGACATTTTTCATGCTATCTTGCAACTACTGATAGTCTTCTTGTAATTTCTTATGCTTGCTATGTATTTCTACATCATCTATAGCTGCAATCCTCAATCTTCCATACTTCAAAGAGGAATTCTTCGATAGTTCATTTTCATACTTTATTTTGTAGTAGTTCTTTTCTTTCATCAAATGCAATATTTGAGCTTTGTTCAATTTTTCAACGTTAATACCAATATATGTTGTAATAACAAGTTTTATCTCTTCGACTTTCAAAGTCATCATATGACCAAAGGATTTCTCAATATCAATTATTTTAGGCCTTTTGTGTGGTGGACACAAAGTCCATAGCAACATGGAGTTATCATCACGATTTAACTGAGATCCAATATATATTTTTGTTACTCCTTCTATGTTCAATTTGAGACCTTTGTCATTATTATGCAAGAAGCTACTAAATTTTAGTGATTCACTAAGATCCAAACCAAAAAATAATATAACACCTACCTCAAGTAATAATTGTCTCCCCCTCTTTGGATTCATGTTCTGTATCTCATAATCTATATCAACTCTCATTTTATCTATCAATTGTTGTTCATTTTTTGGAGTAACATTAGGGATAGATTCCAATAACTTCCTACCCTTAATATTGTATAACAATGACTTGATCTCCCTTGATTTTATAAATTCATCATTAGAAACAAAAGACTTATAGGCTTTAAGTCCGTCATCTTAACCAACACGCAGCTCATTTGCCACCTGAACATCCTTATCAGGAAACTCTTCATAATCACTAATAAATGAATAGGAAACCACCTCTTGTTTTGATTTCCCCTCATTTTTAGCATTAGATTCTTCTTTAGATGACTGAGAATCCACATCTCTTAATTCTTGCCTTTTCATCTCTAACTCCTTAATGTATTTTTTAAATACCTCTACATCCTTAATATCCTCCTTGTTCCTAAAGATGTCCTCTACTGGCATGGGAATGTGAATATAGTCACCGAGATTATGCTTATTCTTGTAATAAATTATATATCCGTTTGGATCATATCGTATTCTTGACATGTATTCTTTGAATTTGAACTATGCTTGTAACTTGCTTCATATCAATTCATAAGCTTTGGTGGAGACTATAGTGAAATCTCAAAAATTCAATGTGCTTGGCATAAATAACTATTTATGACTTTTACTAAGATGCATGTTACTAGAATAATCTATGTGTTACAGTTACTAAGAAATCCACTCTACAGGTACCATGTTTGGCGATTTGTATGGTTTTCCTTCAAAACCATAAGCCCTGATCATAGCGAAGTCATGATGAACATACCAATCACCCCAATTGTGGTGAAGCAATCCTCTTTCATCAAATTCTTTTGGTTTTAATAATATCTTAATTTCCATTTAAATTGAATAGTTACATGGATCATTATACATTTTATAAACTGTCTTCACAATCAATTCTTCAAATTTTGCATAATAAGAATTATCATACTTTGAATCCCAAATAGAAGTCCATAATTGGACTGGTAACTCCTCTATGTGTTTCCCTTTTTAGGAAAGCTTTAATTATTTTGTCCACATCCCTCTCATTGATCCATAAAATAGTAACATGTGCATTAGGATAGAGTAATGTTTGAAATGGGGATGATCAGAGTCATCCCTAATGGAAACTAACCCTACATCAATCCCTTCTACTACATATTGAGCATAATCAAAATGCCTAGAGAAATATATTTGAACATCCGCTACCAACACCATAGGACCTATTATCATAAAATTTGGAGCCTTTGTTCCCACAACTTTTCCAGCAGAATAATAACTATATTTCATACACAACCTGAACAAATCCACATTAAATAAAGGGTCATCTCCTTCAATAAGCGAATACGGCTTACCATCCTACTTGATTCCATGAATTGGTAGTTTCCATCTATTGTAAATATTACCCAACCTTGTATATTCACCTTTTAGTTCCTCTAATGACAATGGGAGATCATGTGAATAATCCAAACTCAAAACCTCCTTTAGGGCATTTTTTGATACATACACAAATAGTTCTCCCTTAGGATCACATATTACCCTTTTATGTGAATTGTAATTGTAGGATTTGAGCAATACAAATCCACAAAACCCAAAGATCACCTGCATACAAAAACTTATTACAAGGAGGTAGAGACAAGAAGAGGGCAACGGTTTGACTCAAAAATACGAAGAAGAAATATCCTCAATAATTGAATGAATAAAATATACAATGGATCAACCTTAAAAAGGAGATCAAAAACCTAGATGGGTAAACCCTAAAAATAAGAAGTGCATGTAATAATTAGTTTAATTATAACATGACTAATGCATGCAGGTTTATATTTAATAAAACTAGTGTACGAGTGTTGTAAATATAACACTACCAATGCAAGAGTGTTTTAAATATAAAATACTAATGCAAAAAGCATAAAGTGACATCTTAAGAAGGGATTAAAGTTAATTTAATTAATATAATTAAATTAATACTTTACTCTAACACCCCCCCTTAAGATGAGCAACAATGCAACTACAAACAAAGAAAGAAGAAAGAAAAGGAAACTACAGTGCTGAAAGAAAAAGAAAAAAAAGGGTCCCAACAACATGGCCTGATGAGTTACCCAACATAACCAAATCTTTGTAAAATGGACAAATAGATAAAACCACATGGGAAAAAACCCTACACTAAAAAGAGATAAAAATAGAAGGAAGGAAGGCCTCATCACTGAGAGCCCCAAGGAAAACTTCCTTCACCCCAAGCATAGAATGCAACTAAAGATATCACAGGGATGCAAAAGGTTTAGTGAATATGTCAGCAACCTACTCAGTAGTGGGAATATACTCCAAACTCAGAGAACCATCCTAAATCAAATGCCTGATGAAATGCATATGAAGCTCAATGTGCTTGGTCCACTGATGCTCAACTAGGTTGCGGGAAATATTTATAGCACTTTGATTGTCACACCAAAGAATAGTGGGACTATCAAGAGGAAAACCAAACTCTGTCATCAACTGTCGAAGCCATAAAACCTCCTGACTAGCTAGCACAACTTCTCGATACTCTACCTCTGTAGATGATAATGCATGAGTTTTCTGCTTCTTGCAAGACCATGTCATAGGACCAGAACCGAGACAGTTTACAAAGCTAGAAGTAGACCTTCGATCAGTAGTATCACCAGCCCAATCTGAGTCTATGAAACCAACAATGTGAGGATCCCCTGATGTATAGTGAATTCTATAAAAAGTAGTACCCCGAATGTACCTCAAGATACATTTGACCACTTTCCAAGGACTCTCATGAGGATCATGTGAGAATCAAGAGACAAGGCCAACTACAAAGGAAATATTAGGATGAGTGTGTGCCAAGTACAACAAACTACCCACTAGCTATCTGTATAAAGTGGAATCCACGGTAGTAGAGCAAGTGGTAGACAAAAAAAAACCTAAGTGAAAAGGTGTGGAAGCAGGCTCACAATCAAGCATGTTGAGCCGCAGAAGCATATCAAGAGCATACTTTTGTTGGAGTATGGAAATCCCATCCGAAGACTGAATAACCTATAGGACCAAAAAATAGTCTAGAAGTCCAAGATCAGTCATCTCAAACTGATCTCTCAATGCATTTTGAACACTCTGAATCATAGAGGATGAGCTAACTATAATGATGAGATCATCAACATATAGCACAAGTATCAATAGATCAGCTCCATGATACTAAATTTACACTATACGATCAAAATGATAGTGTGTGAAGTGTGAGGCAAGCAAAAAAGAATCGATCTTCTCATACCAAGCCCTAGGGGCTTGTTTGAGACCATATAGAGACCTCTGAAGTCTACACACCATAGAAGAGTCCTGCAAAAAACCTTGAGGCTGCTTCATGTAGATTTCCTCCTGCAGGTCTCCATGCAAAAAGGCACTCTTTACATCCATTTGATATAATGTTCATCTGTGAGAAGCTACAAGAGATAGTACGAGGAATATAGAATTCATCTTTGCACTAGGAGAAAAGGTCTCGGAGTAATCAATACCCTCCACCTATGAAAATTCCTTCACCACAAGATGTGCCTTACACCTATCAATAGAACCATCAACATCATACTTGGTACAGTACACCCACTTGCACTGAGCCATCTTCCTTCCTTTCGGAAGAGGAAAAAATGCCAAGTGTGATTCTTCATCAAAGAAGCATACTCCTCATCCATAGCCCTATCCCACTCAAGATGACCTATCACCTCTAAAAATATTTAAGGATCATCTAAAATAGCATGACTCAGTAAACCAGTACTAGATGTCTGAGCACAAGTGTGATGAGTATCTGAAGGATCACCTTCCAAAGTTCCAACTGCATCAATAGTATCATGAGCCCACTTGGGAACATGTGGAACATCTGGTGGAGGTGGGGAATGTGGACCAGCATCTGAATCTTCCTTAGAGGAGATAGAATTACGTAGAGTAGAAGATGAAGAACTAGGTAGTGAAGAAGAAACTGATAATGGAGGATCCATTTGACGATAGCACTCATCAAACTGAACATCTTGCTTAAATAAGACTTCTCTGGAATCAAGATCAAACAACTTGTATGCCTTCACATCCTCATAGTAGCCAACACATATGAGTGATTAGCTTTTCCTCTCCATGGCTTTCCTCTGAGCATCTAGAATAAATGCCCAAGCCTCACTACCAAAAACTCAGAATGTAGAAACATTAGTCTTGACATGATTCAAAGCCTCCTCATGAGTCAAATGTCATAGTGCCTTATGAGGCATCCAATTCTGAATATAATTGGTATAATTGATATCCTCAACCGAAAAGGAAGCACTCATAGCTTGAGACTATAGCATACAATTAGCCATCTCCCGTAATGTTTTGTTCTTTCTCTCTGCAATGCCATTCTGCTGAGGGGTATGGGGAACTGTGAACTGATGTTATAAACAATGCTTAGTGCAAAAATATTTGAAAGACTGATTCACATATTCCCTCCCTTTGTTAGTGTGTATACGCTTGATAGAAAGAACAGATTGTTTATCTACAAATGTCTTAAAGATTCAAAATGAATCAAAGACATTGGACTTGTACTTTAAGAAGTATACCCATGTGTGCTGAGAGAAATCATCTATGAAGATGAGTACATGTCTAGCACCAGAAAAAGGAGTGAGAAATGACATAAGATCACTGTGTATCAACTCCAAAGGTGCTAGAGCATGTGAGGATCTACCAGACAAAAAGGGATCTTTGTGATGTTTTCCAAGCACACAACCTCGACAAATACCATTATTACAAGAGATCTAAGGTAGCCAAATCACTAGCTCATATGTACTCATCTGTTGTAAATATCTATAGTTGACATGGCCAAACCGCTCATGCCAAAGCTTTCTCACTATGTCTACATGAGCAAAAAGAGAAACACCTATAGAATTGGAGCTCTTGAAGCTATCAAACTAGTATAAGTGAGTTTTTGAATCAACACTCCCAGTAGAAACAACCAAGTCAGGATCATGGAGATCTCAAATAACCACATCATGTGGTGAGAACTCAACTATCTTACCAGAGCTAGAATGACAAATCTGATAAAAGGATAGGAGGTTCATATAAATGGTAGGAACTAAAATAACATCTTGTAGAGAACCACCATCTAATGAAACAGCTCCAGAACCTGTAACTATGAGTAGTGTTGAGTCACCAACTACAATCTGTGTAGTAACACTCTGAGAAAGTGAGGTAACTAATCTAGGTGAGTGTGACATATGGTGCGAAGCACCTAAATCAATAATCCATGAGGTAGTGGAAGTCAAAGCTTAAGAAGAAAGAGAATGACCTTTCCCTGTGGAAGGAGGTGAGGGCTTCGAAGGAGAAATACTATGCTTTTGCATGGCTTCTTCGAGTACCTCAAGTCATTTCA
The DNA here is from genome assembly GCA_027943335.1 of Chamaecyparis obtusa. Classification (NCBI taxonomy): domain Eukaryota; kingdom Viridiplantae; phylum Streptophyta; class Pinopsida; order Cupressales; family Cupressaceae; genus Chamaecyparis; species Chamaecyparis obtusa. The sequence goes on along the minus strand of BSBK01002526.1, from coordinate 2,585,393 downwards.
AACACCTGGAAACTAGATGCCCTTCCTTGCCATAAAAACTACAAGGATCACTTGTGTACTTCGTAGTCTTGGAGGAAGACTCGTCAAACTTTGAATTTTTTCCTATCGGAGTATATTTCTTTGGATCTGATTTTGGAGGTGGCTTGGAGGAATTATCACTACCAGCTGAATCTTTTTTGGTCTTGGGCTTCTTCTTCTGCTTTCCCTTGGATGGTTGAGCAACCAATGCTTGGTTCTTTGATCCTGTTAGAGAGTCCAACTGAGTAAGTTTGGATTTCTCTCTAGTCAAACAATCACAAAACACCTCAAAATTGGGCATGGTGAATCTAGGTCCCAAGCCATCCATGGTAGAATGGAAGGTAGAAGAGAAAATATGAAATTTTCCCTGAAGCTTAGACAAAATCAAATAAATGCACTCTTTATCAATCTTTTACTTTCCACATTCATGTAACAAAGATCTATATTGTTTGAACTTCATCATAAAGTCCTCCATAGAGGTAAAATAATCAGGTACAAGAGAGGTAATCTCTGCCTCAATCTAAATTTCTCTGAACTCATTGATGGTACCAAATAAGGTCTCAAAATTAGCCCACATCTCTAGAGGGTATGACACCCATCAAGATGAAAATGCAAGTTGTCTGATACGTGTAAAGAAATCAACCCCATAGCCTCATCCATCTTGTTTTTATGTTGCATGACCTCAAAGGGCCTAGTGAAAACTAGTTGTGTTGCATCTAAACAAGGCCATAACCCTTTTAAATGAAGAAGTTGTGTCATTACATTTTTCCATATGTGATAATTATGTAGGGTCAGAAGTTCTAGATAAGAAGAGGTCTCGGCCATATTTTTTAGAAGGGGTTTTTGTTTTGATGAATATCTGGTTTAAATGATAGAAACAAGAAAAAAAAACACCCCCCCCCAACATAATCCAAAAGCCAAACCCCTAAGGCTGGAATGATTTTCTTTAACAAGGAAAAAGATTCATATCTTAATCTTGTGTACCTTCCAAACAAATTGATGAAATTAGATAGAGATCTGGATAGTTCTCGAGAAGATATTTTCAACGCTTCTTCTGGATCAAAAAATAGAGCTAATTTGAGCAAATTAGGCCCCCTAGAATGTAGAAATGATAATCTATCTTTGATAGCATAAACATCAATCTAGATAAAGGAAAAAAACTAGATTAACTTGAATGAGAGCATCGGGCTTGGAACCATCTTTTTGTTGATATCTTGTTTGCCAAAAAATGATGCCTAGAGCTCCTGGTATGCCAATTTGAGTGAAACGTCCTCCAAAGAAAAAAAAATCCCCCAAAAAAATGGGTTGAAGGCTAGATGCTAGCCCCTTGGGCCTTAGTAGCTAGTCACATGTGGGGCTCTGTCACTGGCGATTAGCCACAGCCTCTAGCGGTGGCTGCAACTACTAGCAGTGACCACAACCGCTTGCAGTTAGCGGTGTCATTGGCCACTAGCGGTGGCGTGGTGGTGGTCCACTAGTTGCGTGTAGGCGGAGTGTTGGGTGCACTTTTTTTTTTTTTGAATTTTCACCTCGTAATGCATGCAGTGATTTTCCTTGGGGTTCATGCACCACAAGTCTTCCTAATTTCATTCTCCATGGATTGCATACTAGATCCTCATAATATTTCCTCTTATAGTGAAAAATAAATTGTTCATACCCTTTGATATTTGTCCATATATCACCCACATCTTGGTATCTATCCTCAATTTTATCAACCTTGGGTAAATGTTTCTTAGATTTCCTTGACCTAGGACCAGACCCCTACATCTGATCTAGCATGTCCTAGTTTAATTTTCTTATTGGGGTTTTTATTTCTATTTTTTTCTTTTTACCCCCCTTTTCACTGCTCTTTGTTGGCATCTTCTTTCCTGATTCACTTAAACCCTCCATTAAATCAAGTTAGTAGTATAAAGGCACACTACTTTAACTACATCTCTTTGTATCTTCCAATCTTTGCAAATGCAATTTTGGTGCTTTTCTTCTTCGCAAATTTGATCTCCAATGACTCCTACAAGATCTCCCCCAAATTTGATTAAAGGTACTTGATTAAATTTTTTTCATTTGACTCCTTTATTTCTACCAATTTGCATATTCAATGTGTTCCTCTATCATTTTGAATTTTGAAATATTTCTGATATGACAACTTTTATGATAACTAGAAATTTTCATGTTGTACACTAATTAAAATGTATCTATGTGCCATATATATGTTATTTCATTCAATTGATAGACCCATTCAAGTGTTCCTTCGATAAATATTTTTTCACTTTGGCATCTACATATCTTCCTTTGATCCCCTATCGACCATCAAAAAGTCTTATAATTTCTTACTCTAGAGTGACAAGTTATTACAATGACATTTTGTATATTGGAGGAACAAAGGATAAGTCTCTGATTGTTGGAACGTTTCTAACTAATCCCAGATAATGCAAAGCTCCACCAAAAATGTGATCGTTGTAACTCCCTCTGATCGCCATACTATAATTTCTAATCTTTTCATCAAGCTAACTCTTCATAAGCTCCCTTGACATCTTTATCAACATAAGTATACACTATAGGGGATCATAAATTTTCTCTCATCTGATAGCTATTGGTTCCCCTGATCATCGGTGTAACATACCCAGAGACCTTTTGTCACTTGCTTCCTTTCATCGGTACAAGTCTCATCGATGATTAAAACCCTTCATAATGCATTTCTTTGTCAATGGGACTTCATATATATTATGTCAATGATACTCATCGGGGTATCTTTGCATTATAGCATCTCCTCTTAAAATCTTCTACCAATAGTTCAGTATTCCTCTGATGATCTACATGTCTTTATTATCAAGATAACATATCCCTTACTTGTTGATGACTTTTGTTTGAAACTAAATGAGATCAGTGAAAGGCATGAATGTGTTACATTGATAGAATTGCTCCTAAGAATATCTATGTATAATATTTTCACAAATTGCAACTGTATATGGATATGATTATAATAAATATGCTTCACAATATTCACTTTATGGGCTAGGATGGGCATTCTATTTGGGCTATTGTTGTGATGAAATATTTATAATAAAACTTATGTAGCTTCAACCTTTGTGAGAGTTTATCAAATACAAAATCTTGGTGATGACCTATGAACTAATTTTGCATTATAGTCCTCTAAAGCTAGCTTTTGAATATAGACTTTGTATGTGTTGTGATCACCCCTTTTTCTTATCAAGGGTACTTTAAGTTTTGCAAAATTTGAAGTCTCAATAGTGGCTCTTTTGGGGGACATATGCCCCTTGTGGGTATAACAATAATTTAGCTATCTCCAGGAGATAAGACCAAATATAAAAGGGAATATAATGAAAAACAAAAAAAGTGAGTGACAATGTGGGATATGTACAAATGAGATGGAAAAATAAGACCTAATCTAATCTGCATGGAATAGACCTTCTCCTAAGAGAAAAAAGTCCTTCAAGAATTGTCCTTGCACTGGCAATTCTTGTGCTTCTCTTGAGGTGTTCTATAAGTAGTATGAATTTTCTCCACCTTTTCTTGTGATTATATATGGTCCAATCCACAAGGATTCAAATTCACAATGCTTCCCCTTATCCTAATTTTTGGCATTCCACATAAGTACCCAATCTTCTTCTTCAAACATCCTATCCTATGCCTTTTTATCATGTAAAACCTTAACTTTTTGTTGGATCTTTGCATTCTATTTTTTAGCATCCCTCCTAACCTCATCCAACTCAATTAGTTTCTCAAATTTGTCTTCCATAAATTCAATATCCTCAATCCCTTCCTCTAACATAAGTCTATAAATAGGAAGGAAGTTATCCAATGATAATCTAGCCTTCTTCCCATGTACCAGTTCAAAAGGTGAGTGTCATGTAGATTTCTTGATATTTATCCTATAATCTCATAGTCCCAAGTTCAATTTGGAATCTCATGCTCTCTTATTATTGGCTAACATTCTTCTAATTATTTTTAGTAGATTCATATTGCTAGATTCTACCTTCCCATTTCCCTATGGGTGATATGATGAGGCATAAGAAATAGTAATTCCATAATTTTTACAAAAGTCTGTAAACTCCTTAGATCTAAAACACATTCCATTATCAGTGATTAATTTTTTAATCTAGTCGAGATGTTCTCCATTACAAACTTTATCACTACCTTTCTAGTAGCTTGTCTAGTAGGTATTGCCTCCACCCATTTAGTAAAGTAATAGATGGCTACTAATATCCATTTATATCCTCTTCTTAATTTGTCTAAGATATCACCTATGAAGGAAATATCCCACATTTGAAATGGCTCCTCAGACTGCATGGGTCTAAGGGGCAAAGCTACTTGATACTTTAATTTTCTAGAGAACTTCTAACATGATTCATACTTTTTGATGTAATCATAACAATAATTGAACAAACAAGGCCAATAGTATCCTTCCTTCAATACCTTGTGTGTTGTAGTTTGCACTCATAAATTACCACCACATACACCATAATGTAGCTCCTTTAGTATTTATTTAGACTGATATTTATCCAAATAGAAAAGTAGTACTCCTTCATGATTCTTCTAGTACAAATCTCCCTCAGTCAGTACATATCGTGCTTCTTGTAGTTTTAAATACCTTTTTTTATTTTCATTTAAGTCATCTAGATACTTCATATGATTCAAATGATGGATAATGTTCTGGTACCTTGGGAAACTCACAATGCTTATAACGTCTTGTTCAAGTTCCACATGATTTATTCGAGTCGCTTCAAGATTAGACTAAACCATCAACCTTGCTAATCCTTTTCCTCTTACTAGTTTGGTTATTTGGATATTAATGTTAAACTCCTAAACTTGATTAATATACCTACATCTTATCCCAATCACCTTTGTCTTCCTGAAGATATCTTTCACAATTGCATTAGGAACATAAGTTGTAACCTCAGCACCAACCAAATAAGGTCTAAATGATTTCACTAATTTAACTAATGCATATGCTTGTTTCTCATTAATTTCATACTTCAACTCTGTAGCTTGCAAATTCTTACTAAAAATGCAATAGGTTGTTCATATCCTTCTTGATTCTTGAGTAACATCACTGCAGCTATTATATGAAAAGAGGCAAAAGAGAAAATTTGAAAAGGCTTAGAGAAATATAGAGACTTTAGGATAGGTGCATCTTTGGTTTATTGTTTGATATCTATGAAGGCATCTAGGGCTTTTTATGTCAAATCTAATGGCATGCCTTTCTTCAACATCTTGTCAATTAGCTTAATAATTTCTACAAAATTTGGTAGGAACCTTCTAACAAAATTTATCTAACCAAAAAATGATTGGATGACCTTCAATATTTTGGGAATAGAAATCTTGTCAATAGAAGAAATATTTTTAGGGTCTATCCTTACTCCTTCCTTATATACAATATGTCCTAAGAGCCTTCCTTCTATGACACAAAAGTGACACTTCTTTGGATTAAGTAATATATCATATTCTAGATCTTTCAAGAATATCTTTTTGAAGTTCTTGCAATGGTTTTCAGCCTTTTAGAGTATGCATTTAAATCATCTTGATAGACCACCATGATAACATCAATAAAATCTTTGAATGCAACATCCATAGCCCTTTGAAAAGTAGCTCTATCATTATTTATGCCAAAAGACATTTGAACATATACATATGTACCCCATGGTGTTGTGAAAGAATTCTTATGTTTCTCTAATTCTCTCACTTTGAATTTATTGTATCCAGAGAATCCATCCATCATAGATAGAAATCCAATCCCCGTCACATTCTACAATAGTTGATGAACTACAACTGATTTAGAACACTGAATGAAGAATCTATGATTGAAGATCACTAAAGAGTTGCTAATTAGATATGCAAGATGATTAAATCAGTATTATGTTGTCATTGATGTCAACTAGCTTGACAGTACTTATCTTGTAAGTTACTATACCAACACATCTGAAGAAAGGTGAAAGAGATGAAGAACAGAAATATCTACATGAGGAAGATGTATATATCAGATGAGGATAAGGAATACACTGAGTAACTTGTTGATGAGTCTATGACTTGATGATATCGACTTTATTATGTTGCATTCATCTATGATGAAGAATAGAGTTGAAAGACACAAAGCAGTGTTGTCGGTAAATAAAGCATTCCAGTATACACCGATGGAGTGTAGTGTATACCGAGCGTAGTGTTAACCGAGCTTGTGTTCACCGATGCATTTCTTTGTTAACCGAGAAAAATAGAAAGGAATTAAATGATTAGTTTAGCCGATAAAGTGATGAGTTGTAAAGTGTATGAAATCAAGGTAATAGATAAGGTTTGTTATGAAGATCGACGGCTAACATAATTCAAGAAAAATCTAATGGAGCAGATTGAAACGTCTTACTAACACATTAGCTGAAGAAGATTAAAGTGGAAAAATCAATGAATAAGATTAAGCGGCAAAATCTGATGGACAAAAAGAAAATGATTTACTCGTCTATATAAGAGACATTGGTTTCATTATTGAAGATATGCCAGAAGAAGAAGATATTGTAGAATTATCGCGTGAACAAGTTTTCATGCATTCTGATCATACTGGTTAATAAGAACTGAGCTACAGAACAATTACCAAGCTACAAAGAGTAATTATCGACGGACAGTAAGTTGATATAGTATTGAATCTGAAGTGATATATTGATCAAAAAGATTTGAATGAGCTGAACATTGATCTGTAAACTGCAATTGAAGTTGTTTTAAGGCAGATCATCTACTATTACATATTTAACCATTGTACACAGTCAAATCTCTTAACCAAGTGGACTATGAAAGTCTTTTTTATGTTTTATTCATAGAGTGAACATTGTTATCATGTCAACCCTAGAGTGACTGTTGGTTGGATGATAACTTCTAGTCTAAAATCCTCTAACAAGGTCACACCTAACAATGTGTTTGTAAACCTTTAATAGGGTTGGGTCTTCACTGACCTCACTTAAGAAGAGTGAATATTTTGGGTTTCCAGTCCCAAGTGGTTTTTCCCTTCACAGGGTTTCCACGTTAAATCTCTTGTGTTATGTGTTGATTGTGATATTTTCTTGTTATCATACTTTGCATATTACATGTTAGATTTGATCGATAACTACTATAAGTTTTAGACTGACAATCAGTAAAAACATAGATAGTGAAAGTATTTTATGTTTACCGAGTAACAGAAGTTGAAGAATTTGTTTTGGATTATACATTTTGTTTTGGGACACTAGATAACTGATTCACCCCCCTCTCAGTTATTCTAACAATTGGTATCAGAGTTGTGGTTGCTTAGAACAAATTTTTAAGGACTCCAGCAAAAAGGTCTCAAGATGTATAAGAGGGAAGTGCCAAAGCTTAACAAAGAGAACTTCACAGTATGGCAAAGCCAAATGAAGTTGCACATATCTGGAATTGGGAATTCTGCACTAGAACTGATGGAGAATGGCTACATTGAACTGACACCAGGTCCCCTGACACTTGATCGACTGAACGACAGGCATGAACACAATATTACTATGATGGAATTTGCTGCTGCCTGTACCAATGCCGAATTTGAAGACATTAAGGGATGCACAGCTACCAAAGCCATGTGGGATAAATTGACTCTAATATACAGAGGAGATGTGAATGTTAAGAGAGCCAGAGGAAAAATCCTAAGAGGTTGATTTGGTGATATGAAGATGAAAGAAGGTGAGAACATTGTGCAATACACAAATAGACTAAAAGAGGTAGTACATGCTATTAGAGCATTTGATGGAGTTATTGAGGATGAAATAGTGATAAGCAAGATTCTCAAAACTTTGTTGCCAGTTTATGCGATCAGGATCTCTGCAATTCATGAAACAAGGTTACATCCAACCTTACTCTTGACACACTAATCGGTAAGCTTACAACCTTTGAATTGAATAACTTTGACAATAGTGTTGTAGCTTTTGTTGAATCTGCTTCTATGTCCTCTTTGAAGATTGGTAAGTCTAGTAGCAGGAATAGTAAGAATAATGATAGTGATAGTGGTACCGATGATGAACTTGATGAGCTTGAAGCTCTTATGGCCAGAAGATTACCCAAAGGTAAAGGAAGGTATAGAGGTAAGCTACCTTTAGCATGTTTTAATTGTAAATAAGTTGGCCACATCGCTGCTAGATGTCTGAATAAGAAAGATGATGATAGATCCAAAGACCGGTCCAAAGGAAGTTATGGGAGAAGAGTCAACAAAAGCCACCAATACAACAACAGAGATAACCGAGATAGCTATGACAAAGGGAAAAAGGTATGTTACATAGCCGAAGAATTTGAATCTGAATCTGATACTGATGATGATGTAAAAGTAGTATTTGTTGCTATGAAAGATGACTCAGAGGAAGAAGAGAAACATGAAGAAATGGTACTGATCTCTAAAGTAAGAAAAAATGATACATGGATCATAGATAGTGGTTGTATACATCATATGACTGGTGATATAGAGAAATTTGATCTACTTGATGAATATGATGGAGGATCTGTAAGGATGGGAAATGATGCACCTTGTATGGTGAGAGGTAAAGGTTCATTGATGCTTAATGATAGAATAAAATGTGAAAATGCGTACTGGGTAGATGGACTGAACTATAATCTGTTAAGTGTGGCACATCTTAATAACTCAGGCCACCAACTTTCTTTTGAGAGCAGAAAGGTAAAAATCTATGATGATGGAGGAAGACTTGTCAGAACTGGTACACAATCCAGAGGTAATCTATTTTATCTTGATATTGATCAAGCTTCTTGTTTATTAATGAAGGATGAAGATGTGTGGTTTTGGCATAAGAGGTTATGCCATGTGAACTTTGATAACATGGTCAAGATTAGTAAGAGGAAAAGAGTTAGAGGGTTGCCTAACTTATCAAAACCGGATCATGCTATGTGTCATGAATGTCAGAAAGGTAAGATGACTAAGTCTAGTTTTAAGAGCAAAGACTACTCAACAAAGAAGATACTTGAGTTGGTTCATACCAACCTATGTGGTCCTATGAGAACTCAAAGTTATTATGGTGATAGATACTTTATTCTTTTTGTTGATGACTACACTAGACAGATGATAGTTATGTTCTTGAAAGAGAAATCTGAAGCTTTTAAAATATTCAAATGGTATAAAGCTAAGGTAGAAAAAGAGACTGGTAAAGAAATTAAATGCTTAAGATCTAATAGAGGAGGTGAATTTATATCTGATGAATTTACTAATTTATGTAATGAGCATGGTATTAAGAGACAGGTCTTTGCACCGAGAACACCTCAACAGAATGGGATTGCTGAAAGAAGGAACAGGTCAATCATTGACTGTGCAAGGACACTAATGCTGCAAAAGAATATTGCTCAGACATATTGGAGAGAAGCTGTCAGTACAACTGTATATGTGCTTAACCGAGTACAACTGAAGAAGGACACCAATCAGACACCTTATGAGCTATGGTTTGGACACAAACCTACTGTAAGTTATTTAAGGATTTTTGGAAGCAAATGTTTTATTCTAAAAGATGAGAGAAATGGGAAATTTGATTCTAAAGGTGATGAAGGAATATTCCTAGGATATTCTACTAAGAGTAAAGCATACAAATGTCTGAATAAGGTTACAAATAAGATAATTGAAAGTACTAATGTCCATGTTGATGAGTTTGATGACAAGAACATAGAGGAAAGAAAGGAATCAGAAGAGTATGGTAGATTCACTTACATTGAACTACCTGACTACCTACCGAAGTCAGAATCTGTGATAACCGGTTAGCAGGAAAATAACCCCGAGGAATGGGAAAGGGAAATTGACGAACAAGATGGAGCTACCAAGCAAGCACATGAACCTGAATAGGATGAACAAGAAAGAAGAAACTAAGTACTGGCTAGTTTTGTCAAAAGACATCATCCTGAGACACAAATTATTGGAGACAGACAAGCTGGCATGCAGACAAGAAGCAAAGCAAGACAAGGTACATGTCTAGTTTGTGAATTTGAACCAAAGAATGTGAAAGTTGCATTAGAGAATGAAGAATGGGTTAATGCAATGAAAGAGGAAATAGAACAAATAGAGAAGAACAAAACTTGCTCCTTAGTACCTTGACCTAAAAATAAAAAATTTATCGGTCCTAAATGGATATTCAAGAACAAACTGAATGAAAATGGTGAAGTGACAAGAAATAAAGTGAGATGGTATGCAAGGGATATGCACAGGAAGAAGGCATTGACTATGGTGAGACATTTTCACCTACTACTAGATTTGAAGGAGTTAGAATGCTACTTGCATATGTTGCACATAAGAAATTTAAGGTTTATCAAATGGATGTGAAGTTAGCATTTTTGAATGGTATACTTGAAGAATAGGTCTACATAGAACAACCTGAAGGATTCCTTAATCCAGACAACAGAGACATGGTATGTAGATTACACAAAGATTTATATGGTTTGAAGCAAGCACCAAGAGCATGGTATGAAAGACTGCATACTTACCTGTTAAGTATTGGATTTGTAAGAACTAGTGAAAATAGCAATTTGTACATGAAAGGTGATATTGATGACACTATTCTTATTGCTGAAATTTTTGTTGATGATGTTATTTTTGGAGGTCAAGATCATGTATGTAAATCTTTTTCTGATGACATGAGGAATGATTTTGAAATTTCTATGTTCGGAGAGATTAAATTCTTTCTTGGATTACAAGTGATTTAGTAGAGTGATGGGATATTCATCACACAGTCCAAGTACATAAAGGAAGTCTTGAAGACATTTGGCATGGAAGATGCTAAACCTGTGGGAACACTGATGGCTACTAGATGTAAACTGACAAAGGAAGATGAAACTACAGAGGTAAACTAGACACTTTACTGATCCACGATTGGTAAGCTAATGTATGTAGTTCACAGTAGACCAGATATCACACTGTTGGCATTAAGCAGAATTGCCACTAGTGACAACACTTATTTGCATTCTAGATACAAACCGAGCAGACAGTGCAAACCGAGCAAGTTAGTACAAACCGATCAGGACAATGTAAACCGAGTAACATCTTGTCTACCGAGTCACCAGTACTTACCGAGTTCAATACCTACCGAGTGATCAGTATGAACCGTGCCTTCACTTCTACCGAGTGCATGACGATGCCGAGTAATGCAGTGGACACCGAGTATCAGAAAGTCACCGAGTCAGTTTGAAGGAACCGAGTAACTACTTGGGCCGACTTAGTAGCACTTATGTTTATTTGTCAAGCCAACTGTGTAATTGTAATTGTAATTAATTGTTTGAGACTTGTATATAAACAATGTTGTAAAAAGATGAAAAATAATCAAGTAGAATATATGTGAAAGAAAAAGAAAGGCAAAGATAAGCGAATTGCAGAAGGCTTCAGAAGTATAAGGTTCAGCAAAGACAAATTCATCACAGAAGGTGATCAGTACATCAGAGAATCTCAATCAGCAATCCAGTTGCAAAGCAGAGATCTACTGTTTCATTCTAACAGGTGAATCAGTACTAAATCCTTTAATCGGGTAGACTTAACAGTCTTTGTATAAATCTCTTTACCGAGTGCATACTTCACTGTATGTTTGTAAATCCTTTAACAGGGTGGATTTAGCAATCCTTATTGCTCCTAACAGGGCAGATCATCAGAAGTGATCAAATTGTAAGCCTTAACCGGCCAACTTTATTCTGCAGTATTAAAGCTTTGTGGGTTTCATCCCCACCCCAGTTTTACTTTCTTTTGGAAGGTTTCTGGGTAACCAAATCTTTGTGTCATTATTGTGAATGCTTTCAAGTTTCATGCTTTCTGTATGCAAAGGTTAAAAAGTAAAATACATGTTAAAATTAGAAGAAAATTTGGAGTTACTGATTCACCCCTCCCCTCTCAGTAACTTGGTTAATTCCTGAATATTTCCAACACACACATGTTGTGGGAATTGTTGCTAGATTTTCTGCTAATCCTAGAGAATCACACATGATTGCTACTAAAAGGATCTTAAGATACCTAAAAAAGATAAAGGATTATGGTTTATGGTATCCTAAGGAAGGTAAATTTGAACTAATGGTCTAAACCGATGCTGATTGGGCTGGAAATGTGGATGACAAAAAAAGCACCACCAAAGAAGCATTCTTCTTTGGTGAAAGACTTGTAACCTGGACAAGTAAAAAGTAGGCTTGTATTTCTTAGTCTACAGCTGAAGCGGAGTATGTTGCTATTGCTACTAATTTCTCAAACATTGCATATATCAAGCAAGTGTTGGAAGGAAGGAATGAGGTAATCATTGACCCGGTGATTATATACTGTGACAACACAAGTGCTATTAATATTTTAAAGAATCCAGTGATGCACTCTAAGACAAAGCATATATCAATTAAGTGTCATTACTTAAGAGAAAAAGTGCAAGAGAACCAAGTGAAGTTAGAATTTGTTACATCTATAGAACAACTTGCAGATATCTTTACAAAGCCTCTACCGAAGGACAGATTTGAATACTTGAGGACTAGACTTGGAGTTTGTCCCCTATCTATCAATAACTAATGTGATCTGGATGTTGCATCAGCTTACACTTATCATAAGATCACACATGTTGATGCAGCATAGTTCACACTTTGGATAATGTTCAAGGTTGTGATTAAGTTTGAAGAACTGAAACAAATTGGGATATCAGTATACAGAGATACAGAGAATGTATTGGACAACAAAGAGTTACTTAGCTACTACAGAGCTGATTATTTATTTGTTTCTTTGGCATTGTTGTCAAAGGGAGAGATAAATAATATGAAAAGGAAAGGGAGAGATATGCACCGATGAGAACTACCTAAGGGAGAGAATGACAAAGCTATATGTTATAATGTTGTTTAGTAACATAGTGATTAAACATATTAAGCTAGGGAGAGCTTACAAAACACAGCATTTGATCATAGAGTTGTAGAATACATGTTTGGTATGTGTATGGTACACTTCATATTACTTGCATTGCCATCAATGCCAAAGGAAGAGATTGATGAACTACAACTGATTTAGAACACTGAATGAAGAATTTGTGATTGAAGATCACTGAAGAGTTGCTGATTAGATATGCAAGATGATTAAATCAGTATTATGTTGTCATTGATGTCAACTAGCTTGACAGTACTTATCTTGTAAGTTACTATACCGACACATCTGAAGAAAGGTAAAAGAGATGAAGAACATAAATATCTACATGAGGAAGATATATATATCAGATGAGGATAAGGAATACACTGAGTAACTTGTTGATGAGTCTATGACTTGATGATATCAACTTTATTATGTTGCATTCATCTATGATGAAGAATAGAGTTGAAAGACACAAAGCAATGTTGTCGATAAATGAAGCATTCTAGTATACACCGATAGAGTGTAGTGTATATCGAGCGTAGTGTTAACTAAGCTTGTGTTCACCAATGCATTTCTTTGTTAACCAAGAAAAACATAAAGGAATTAAATGATCAGTTTAGCTGATAAAGTGATGAGCTGTAAAGTTTATGAAATCAAGGTAACATATAAGGTTTGTTATGAAGATCGATGGCTAACATAATTCAAGAAAAATCTAATGGAGCATATTGAAATGTGTTACTAACACATCAGTCAAAGAAGGTTAAAGTAGCAAAATCAATGAATAAGATTAAGCGACAAAATCTGATGGACAAAAAGAAAATGATTTACTCATCTATATAAGAGACATTGGTTTCATTGTTGAAGATATGTCGGAAGAAGAAGATACTATAGAATTATCGCGTGAACAAGTTTTCATGCATTCTGATCATACTGGTTAATAAGAACTGATCTTTAGAACAATTACTGAGCTACAAAGAGTAATTACCGACAGACAGTAAGTTGATATAGTATTGAATCTGAAGTGATATATTGATTAGAAAGATTTGAATGAGCTAAACATTGATCTGTAAACTGCAATTGAAGTTGTTTTAAGGTAGATCATCTACTGTTACATATTTAACCATTGTACATAGTCAAATCTCTTAACTGAGTGGACTATGAAATTCTTTTTGATGTTTCATTCATAGAGTGAACATTGTTATCCTGTCAACCCCAGAGTGACTGCTAGTTGGACGATAACTTCTAGTCTAAAATCCTCTAACAAGGTCACACCTAACAATGTGTTTGTAAACCTTTAACAGGGTTGGGTCTTCACCGACCTCACTTTAGAAGAGTGAATATTTTGGGTTGCCAATCCTAGGTGGTTTTTCCCTTCATAGGGTTTCCATGTTAAATCTCTTGTGTTATGTGTTGATTGTGATATTTTCTTGTTATCATACTTTGCATATTACATGTTAGATTTGATCGGTAACTACTATAAGTTTTAGACTGACAATCGATAAAAACACAGACAGTGAAAGTATTTTATGTTTACCGAGTAGAAAAAGTTGAAGAATTTGTTTTGGATTATACATTTTGTTTTGGGACACTGGATAACTGATTCACCCCCCTCTCAATTATTCTAACAATAGTGCCTCCATATTTGGCAATACATAATTATCTTTCAAGGATGATACATTTAGGTTCCTAAAGTCTACACATAATCTAATGTCACCATTTTTTTTCTAAATAGGACTAAATTAGATACCTAAGTAGAATTTCTAATGGGCTTAATTATTCCACCATCCCTTAGTTTCATTAGTTCTACCTTCATTTTTGGGGCTAAAGTGGGATTGATTGGTCTTTGCCTTTATCTAAAGGGCTTGGCATCTAGTTTTAGTGGTATCTCATGATGGAATAAGTCTTCTTTGTAAGATTTTAAATCATCATATGACCAGGAAAATACATGCCTATACTTCCTTAGCAATGCAATCAAATTTGATCTTATTTGAGGGGTGAGATTTTTTCCAATGTATGTCTTTTGGTGCATTATTAGTCACTAAATTTATTTTTTCAGCATCTTCATCCTTGACAGGTGCTTCTTTTACTTTTGCTTTATCATTACGATCAAAAACTTTCTTTAATGTCACCAGTCCTTTAGGAATTTTCTTTGTTTTAAATTGGACAACCTCCTTTCCAAATAGAGTCTCTTTTCCATCCTTCTCCTTAGAATAAGCATTGAAGTCTATTTCTTGTGAATCATACTTGTCTTCACACATCAAGAATTTTAATATGTCACTATCATCCTCAAAAACCTTCCAATTGTAGATATTATTAAGGATTGTTGGCCTAGTCTTGATTTCAACCTTTGATATTTCACTTAATGTTATATCATTTTTTTTACTGCTACATTGGCCAAGAAGTCTTCCATAATATTTTTAGACCTATCCACCCAATCAATAGAGTAAGCATCAAAAAATTCAATCATATCCCACACCTCATTCTTGTAATGTCTCAATCTTGTATTCTTAGTAGCATATTTATCCCTTACTTGTGATACAATTAATTCTGAATCACCATAAACACTTACATTTTTATCCCATGCTTGATGGATAGATTTAGACCAAGTAGTAAGGCCTCATGTTCTGCCACATTTTTGGTGCAATCAAATGTCAAAATAAAAGAGTATTTGAAATTTTTTTCCATCAGGAGATGTAAATACCACTCCTGCACCACTTCTTCACCACTCCCTTCTTTATTTCAAGCCCCGTCAAAAAACATTCTCCAAACTAGCATTTGGTTTTTCTTAGCATGAATTCTGATTAGCTTAGTATTTTTCAACTTAGGTTTAGTAATTTGGATTGTGAAATTATCTATATACATATCACAGAATCATTTCACTTGATTAGGATCAATCTCTTCAATAATGTATGAGGATATTGGTTCTCTATTAATTCTAACTTATTTTCCATTCACCAAGATATTGGAAATTGACAGGTCTAATTGTATATGCTCTCCAACCAATCCAGTCCATTGTCTTGAAAGTAACATGCCATAGTTGGGAGAAACATCTACTACTGTAATGTCACTTCTATATGTGGCTTCTGGACCTTTGACAATCTTAAACTCAACATTATTTATAACATCAACTATTGGAAATGATCTTTTATCCATTTCATAACATTTTCCATATGTTATTTCAACACTCAAGCCCAGCTCCATAACATCACAAGGCATAATATTTATTGCAGACCCAGAGTCTATCATACAATTTCTCTCAAGATTATTTTTAATCAAAAGTTTCATATAAAATGGATTAGTCAAAGGATGATTTTTAGTTAATGTGGTACCAATATACACTTCAGGTATTGACTCTTCTTCCTTGTTCTTAGTGACCACATTCTATTCCCAAGGTACACTATTCAATAATTTAATATAACTTTTCTTGTATTGTGGGAATTTCATCATTTTCAATAGTGAAACTGACACTTTCATTTGAGACAAATTGTTAGAATAACTAAGAGGGGGATGAATCAATTATCCAATGTCCCAAAACAAAATGTATAATTCACAACAACTTCTTCAATTTGTGCTCCTCGATAAACAATAAATACTTTCACTGTCTATGCTTTTACCGATTACCAATCAACTACTATAATAGTTACCGATCAAATCTAACATGTAACATGTAAGGAATGATAACAAACAAATATCACAATCAACACATAACATAAGAGATTTAACATGGAAACCCTGTAAAGGGAAAAACCACCTGGGACCGGCAACCCAAAATTGTTCACTCTTCTGAAGTGAGGTTGGTTAAGACCCAACCCTGTTAAAGGTTTACAAACACACTGTCAGGTGTGACCTTGTTAGAGGATTTTAGACTAGCAATTATCGTCCAACTAGTATTCACTATGGGGTTGACAGGATAACAATGTTCATTCCATTAATGATACATCATAAGACTTTCAGAGTCCACTCGGTTAAGAGATTTTGACTGTATACAATGGTTAAATATGTAACAATAAATGACCTACCTTAATACAACTTCAATTGCATATTATAGATCAATATTTAGTCCAAACAAATCCTTCTGATCAATATTTCACTTCAAATTCAGTACTATATCAACTTATCATCCGTCAGTAATTGCTCTCTATAGCTCAATAATTATTCTGCAACTCGATTCTTACTTAACTAGTATGATCAAAATGCATGAAAACCTTGTT
Organism: Chamaecyparis obtusa; assembly: GCA_027943335.1. Classification (NCBI taxonomy): domain Eukaryota; kingdom Viridiplantae; phylum Streptophyta; class Pinopsida; order Cupressales; family Cupressaceae; genus Chamaecyparis; species Chamaecyparis obtusa. The sequence goes on along the minus strand of BSBK01002526.1, from coordinate 2,568,326 downwards.
CACATGATATTCCTACAGTTTCTACTTCTTCCGGCTTCCTTCTATTAAGAAATTATGTTCTCTTATATAGACTGATAAATCATTTTCTTCTCCACCATCAGATTTTGCCACTTAACCACATTCATAGATTTTGTTGCTTCAAAATTTCTCGGCACTCGTGTCAATAACACGTTTGATTCTCATCCTTTAGATCTTTCCTGAATTTCATCAGCCATCAATCTGTGTAACAAACATTATCCGTTACCTCGATGTTATACTCTTGCCAGCTCATCAATCTTATCGGCTAAACTAATCATTTAGTTCATTCTGTTCCGCTTAGTTAACAAAGAAATGCGTCGGTGAACACTACTCGATTAATACTACGATCAGTATATAATACACTTCATCAGTGTATACTAGAATTGCTTCATTTACCGACAACACTGCTTTGTGTCTTTCAGCTCTATACTTCATCATAGATGAATGCAACATAATAAAGTCAATATCATCAAGTAATCGACTCATCAAAAAGTTACTCAATGTATTCCTTATCCTCATCTATCATGTACATCATTCTCATGTAGATTTCTTTGTTCTTCATTTCTTTCACCTTTCTTCAGATGTCTCGGTATAGTAACTTACAAGATAAGTGTTATCAAACTAGTTGACATCAATGACAACATAATACTGATTTAATCATATTACATATCTAATCAGAAACTCCTGAGTGATCTTGCAATCATAGATTCTTCAATTAGATTCCAAATCAGTTGTAGTTCAACACAAATCATGTGTGATGTTAAAAGCTGATGTAGAAGTAATCTATGCTAGTTTTAGTAATTCAGTCTTATCAACATTTTCAGCCTTGGGTGGTTTGACAAGTTTAGTGTTATCATTTTTTACTTTTGCATCTGGTGGTTTGGTCATCATTATTTTAGTCCCTTTTCATTTTTTATTACTATCTTTCAAAAAATTCCATTAGGATTACCTTTCTTTTCATTCACTATCCTCCCTCTTAAATTGAAATTACTTTTATCCTGGGCTATGGCTGAAATAGTCAAAGTTTTAATGTCTCCCTCAATGGATCTTCTCAGTCTAGGAATGTCATTTAATTGTACTTGTTTCATATAACTATGGTGATTGTATTTTTTTAAGCTAACATAAATTTCACATCCATCTTCTAATGAATTATAGTCATAAGCACCCCCAAATAGTTTCATTAACACTGTGTTGATAGTTTAATCGGGATCAAAATCGTCATCTTCCATATTCTCCTCTTGCAGACTTTGTGCTATGACATATTGTTGAGGTGAATGTGGAAAATTGCAATCCACACACTAAGGAATTTCACTAACCATGTGATTACCTTGTCTACTCAAAGGATCTAGTGTATCTTTATTTATTTTAGGTACTTCATGTCTCCAATCTTTCTAAGTTGTGTTATATGGCATATCTTTTAACCTCATTCTATCGTTCATATTGAATTGCGGTCTATCATTTCTATTGAACTAAGGTTTATAATGTTTACCCACTTTTGTTGTTAATTTTTTTAAATAACTTTTTACTTTATCCAATTTTTCTTCCTCTTTGTTCTACTTTGGAGCTCTTGGATTATGCAATTTTACATCATCCCTTCTCCCCACTTTTCTAGAGGCTTTCCTATCATTTTCTATTATGAATGCAGCTCTACATGAATCCTACAAAGTGTGTGGAGATATCATAATTGGTTTTTCTATCATAAGCATCCATGTAAAACACTAAACAAATTTCATTAGTAGGCTTCATTCTGGGAGGAACTCTATTCAACAATTTAAGAAACCTTTTATTGAATTCAGCTATAGATTCATTGTATCCCTTTTTTATGTTGGTTAACTCATGTATAGAAAATAAATGTTCCTTATGGTCACCATATTCTTCAAGAAAAGATTTTCTAAGATCCATCCATCTACTAATTGAAGCATTAGGAAATCCTTTGTACCATTCTCTGACATCATCAGTCAAATATTGTACAAACAAATTCATGTAAATGTCCTCATGGGGTACTTCGTGCTTATCCATAGTATTCTCAAATGACCTCATATGACTTTATGCATTTTCTACAATACTTCCTCCAAATCTAGTAATATCAACCTTCTATTCATTCTTTATGTCGTGAGGAGCACCAAGGATTAGTGTGAAATCCAATGGTTTGTATTTGTTAATATTTATAGGGCCTCTTGTAAATACAAAAGGATCTAGCTTAAAATGAGGTTGATGGTTTTGGGGAATGTATGGGTATTGATCATTGTAATTATTAAAATTTTGAAAATAAGGAGGAGGTAGTGGTGGATTGTGCAACTAGAAGTTTTGATAATGAGGCTAGTACCCAGATTCATCATAATATCATGTATGATAGTTACCTCTTTGTTGATAGTGGTTATTATTATGAGGTGGGGGCTAATACCTTATCCTTATTGATACTCCTAAAGAGTTATTTTTTTGTCATTATTTTTTTCAAAGGCATATTGGTTAGTCAAATTCAGTCGATAAAAGAGGAAGGAGTCATAGGACTCAATTGGTAAAGCAAATAGAGAAGATGGTAAAGGAAGAGATAATTTCGGTGAAGGAAAATGAATGATAGGCACTGAGTAGTGCATAGTAATTACCGATCTGAGAGAACATGGTACTGAGAAAGAACAAAACATGTTACCAACTAACACAAGATGACATAACAGATTATGGTAGATACATTGAATCTAGACACCAAGCATAAAATGTTTTACTGGTTTCAAGAAGATCATTTGGAAAATTATTGTAAATGTAAATAAATATGATTTCAAATGATTACAAGGTAAGATCTACCAATGGAAAATGAATGGAATATATATATTGGAAATGAAAGCAATGATACCACAATTTAAGGAGATGAATCTAGAACATTTCCACCACTTCTAGATCAAGTATATAAGGAATAGTGTATGAAGATCATAGAGAGAGAGAGAGAGGATGATGAGAAGTTAGAGAATAATGTGAAGCTGTTGTGAGGGTGATGAGGTGCAGATAAGTTACCAAGTAACAAAATAGTAGGAAAATAACTATGAAGGTGAATCAGATTTGAGGCTATCGAGTACAAAAACTGAATTGTGATTGAAATGTACTAAAGTAAAGAATGAGGTAAAATGTTATTGAGAACATTGATTTTGAATTTAAAAAAATTGATGCATTACTACAGACAGATTTTATACTAAATTATACTATAATCAGAGTTGTAAAATCCCACTATTGGGTAGGCCCTAATAGGTCTTATTTTGTAAATCCTTTAATAGGGTACATCTCTTAGATTAGAGATTATAAAATCCTTTAGCAAGGTAGACTGCATAAGTCTTTGGTACTCCTAATAGGGTAAGCTATCAAAAGTAGCTAAACATTGTAGCTCTAACCGAGCAACCTTTTTACTGCAGTAGTGAAGGATTTTGGGTACCATCCCCACCGCATTCTTTCCTTCTAATCAAGGGTTTCTATGAGACCAAACATCATTTTGTTATGAGTTATTTTTTCATGTTAATTTCTATGTTCTATAGTGTTACAAGCAAATTTTATAATTTGATAAATGATCAGAATAGTTAACAAAAAATTTTGGAGTACTAATTCACCCCTCCCCTCTCATTACTTAACTTTTCATTTAGATCCAACAATTGGTATCATAGCTTGGACTCTTGAGATAAAGCTTTAACCATCTGAGAGTAAAAAGATCATAAGCCATGGAAAATTATAAGCAAGCTAAGAAGATTGATAATCTTAAGTTTGAATTGGAAAATGCACATGAGCTGATAGATGATCTGAAAAGGAAATTGGAAAATTCATTAAGGGTAAGAAAGAGTTTATCTGATGAGTTGAAATCTACACAATAACATGTTGATATACTTGAGACATCATCTCAAGGGAGTTTGAATGATGAATGTGAAACAACCATTGCAGAACTGGTGGAAAAGAATACAGCACTCACTGGGCAGTTGAATTTGATAAAGAAAGATTAAGAGGCACAAGGTATTAGAATGGGTGAAATACTTGAATCAAAGAGAGGTGTTGAAGATGAAAAAATAATGGAAGAAGAAAACAAGAGGCAAGTTGAGGAAAGACTAGTTGAAAAGGATGATGAGATCATGAGAATGACACAAACACATTATGCTATGACTGACCAAATGGTGAATGCAAATCATGAGAGAACTAGAAAGGAATCTGAGAATCAAAAATTAAGGTCTGAGGTTGAAAGATCAACAAGGGAACTAAAATCAGAAAAGGAAGCCAATGAAGTACTAAAATAGAATGAAGAAACATTAAGGATGTTGGATGAACAACTTAGAGGTCAAAGACAATCGAGAGATACAACTAGACTTGGGTTCACTAAAAATAGAACTAACGAGAAGGGAGAGTCCTCAAACCAAGCTTCCAATCAATATATTGCTACCCCACCAAATAAAAAGAAGCTAATTTTCTATCATTGTGGGAAATCTGGTCATACAGCTAATGTCTATAGAAGCAAAAGAGGTAAACCACCAAGCATTCCTAAATTTTATGGTTATTTTTATAATTGCAATAAGTATGGACATCAAGCATTGGAATGTAGATCAAGGAATTATAACAATACAAGGAAGCCAAAATTCAATAGTTATTGCAATACATGTAATAGATATGGTCATAAGTCTAAAGATTGCAGGTCACAAAGAAATAATGTCAAATGGGTACCTAATTGACAGAATACTACAAACAACTGACAAGGCTCAACAATACCATGGGACTACAACACAAGAATTTCATGTATAGCATGTGGGAGATTTGGATATATAGCAGAAAATTGCATATTGATGCATGGTAGAAATAACAGAAGATCATGGAGAAATCTTGGAATGGCATATTTTCACTAGCATAAGGTAGGTCACCTAGCCAAAGATTGTAGGTACTGAGATTAAGCTCCAATTGAGGAAAAGACAAATGAAATAGTACAAGTGAATGTTGAAGAAATATGAGACCAGATGAACAAAATATGGAGAAGGAAGTCTCTAGATGATGGAACATCATTTGGAATAGTTAATGGTACCTCATCCTCTAGATCAGGTGCACCTATCTTCACCCAATCGGTTAAAGGTATATTTGGAACTGAGTTAAGTTTCAATCATAAATCGGTTCCTAACATTTGTGCAAAGATCCATATAAGCATATTTAGATGCATTTGGACATATATTGTGAAGTTGATATATCATGTTTGATCAGTGAAAGACTATCTTATTTTGTTTCATTTGGTAAAAGGAAGTATAGTTTAGTAATTGGTGAAAAGGGAGTTAGTGACAATATTAAATGTTGAAATTCTAGCTATTGGAAACCCTAATTAATGAAAAGGTATAAATAGACCCCTTTATTATTCATTGTTACCTAACATTTTCAAAGAGAATTTGAGCACATTGAAGATTTGATTCATCTGAGAGAATTTGATTGATTGTTAAGGCAATTCTAAGAAGATCCAAGAACATTTGAAACTATTTGAGTGATTTCTGGTGTATGCCCGAGTTGTGAAAGCATGACCTAGTTGTTTCACATGAAACCCTATTTCAATCAAGTGGTGATACATTTGAATCAATGGTGCCTAAAGTATAGAATCATGTTGTTGTTGAGAAGGTTGATCTTGTCAACCTGAAATACAAGCTTCCTCCCGTGAAAGCCACCAAACCAAACAAGATAGGAGCTCTCTCATCTATTCCATCAAGAGTTATCTTGATCGAAGCCATCCGTGATTTCATCCACTCCAAAATTGAGGAAATTTGTCAAGCTGATATTGATACATTTTTCTAGAGTCTGTGTGAGAATGGGAACTTGAAGGATGAACATATCCACATGGAGACTAAGGGTTTAATACATTCCCTACATATTATGAGTGTATTCAAGACCGAGTGGATTAGAATCATGTTAATCCAAGTTCATGATTAGTTTATGTGGCTAGATCAACCAGTCAAGATCACTAAGGATGTTCTCCACATCATGACTAGATATCCAATCGGTGAGAGACCAAAGGAAAATAAGCATACCAACAAGAATAAGATATGTGAGTTGACACAAGCCAAATGGGAAGGAAGAGGTCTTAAGTTATCTACTATGGTAGACCCTAAACTAAAATTTGCATGTAATGTCATATCATACCAAATCTTCCAATCTTCCTGAGTGGATAGTATACCATGTGGAGAGCTATGGATTTAGCATACAAAATTATCAAGAAGGACATGAAGATTTATCTATGTGAAATCTTGTTGAAGCAATTTGATGACAACATAAACACTATTCGGAAAGGAAAAGACCAACACATTGAAGTTCGGTTCTCTTTTGGTGTGTGTATTCTTCTACTTCCAAAACTTCATTCCATCTATCGGTAATGTAATCTGGTATGTGAAGGAACTAATTATCTATCAGATTAATGAATTCATCTAGAGTTTAGGAGATAATTTTGATATTGTGATAAATGATTATTTCACTAAGTTTCAAACAAGAATGCATGAGAAATTTAGAATTCCACCTTAGTTAGTGGAAGACCACTGAGATACCATATGTTTTGAAGTTGATACCAACATATGTATTATGAAAGTTGTTGAGCCAAGGACTATCTAGCTCCAACCGATGGGCTATGAGATTGACATTAATACTGCATCATAGTAAATTGAAGCCCTATTAGCTAAATCTATGGATAAGAGAGATAATCAGTATGGAACATATGAGGAAGTGAAGGAAAAGATAAAACTAGGTATCCTGATACCTAAGGCTCAGAGAAAAACAAGCAAAAAGATCAATAATTTATTAGAAAATCTTGGATTTAGTATTGAATAAGATGAGGCAAGTCCATCTGAATTCAAGGGAAAGAAAAAAAAGTGAAAAAGGATCATCGCGCCCCAACGGAACAAGACCATTGAAAATTTATACATCTACACCAAGGGATAAGAGGAAACTTGAGCTAGATAATTCGAAACCTAAAACTTATGTGAGGGAAAAGAAAGCATCTAATAGATCGAGAAGAAAGCTAAAATTGCAAGAAGATAGTGACACGGAGTCTGAAGACTTAATTAAATTTAAATTTGTGCAGAACCAGCCCTCAAAACCAAAAAATTTAGATGAATTTATTGAGAATCTTAAGAATTCTAAAGGTTCTGCAGGAATTAACTATGCTAATTATCATACAAGGAGTAATGAAGACAAGGCAAAAATAGAGGAGGTAGTTGTTTTCACATTGCATAAATTTAGGAATATACCTATTGAAATTGGCAATTGACTACCTAATGATCTATATAAGAAAATTGATGCAAGATGGAAGTATACAATGACATCTGAAAAGAAAATGAGGTAAAGATCCCTAGCAGTAAATGTACCTAATTTTTTGGTACCCGATATGAAGGAAGCACTGAAAAAGAACTCTAATAGATTTCTTGTCAAAGGAAGATCATTAAGGATCATGGTCGGAGAACTAGAAGCAGTACAAAAAGAAACCAAAGATATATGGAGAAAAATCTACTTCCCACCCCAATCCACCAAGACTAAGGTATAACAAGGTATGTCTAATCCTATTGACTTGACACAATAAAAAGATGAAGTGATCATTGAAGACATCACTGATAAAGATCTAGCAAAAGAAATAAGACATGATGAAGACGTTATGGTCACCGAGGATAAGGATACAAAATACATGAAAATTGATGATCCAGCTACAACAAAGTTGATGGATGAAGATCCAATTCTACAACAAGTGAATGATTTTCCTGAGATTCATGAGATTATTTTAGAATTTGTTAAATATATCCCTACTAATGTAGAAGAGAAGACTATCAAACAAGGAAAGGAGACATAACAAAAGGAAACTGAGAAACCTAAAGTAGTTGATATAAATACAAAATTGAATACCGACCAGGTTACCTCTACTAAGACCATAAGAGAACATCAACATGAAGACAAGAAAGAGAAGGAAAATTAAAAGGAGAAAGAAGAAGAGAAGAAAGAGGAAATACATGAAGAAAAGAAAGAATATATGAAATAAGAGGAAAGATAAGAAATAACTGAAGACAGTACAACTGCTACTACATCTAATGCAATGAAGACATCACATTCCCCAAAGTTTTCTACTGGTGAAAGCATTCAAATTGAGAAGAAGAAGACAAAGAAATGGAAACATTAGAAAACCAAAGTTGACTTGAGGCAACCAATAGTCATACATAAGGTAGGCATCTCCTCACTTATCCCTAAAGAAAATTCAGAGATCTACTAAAGATGAAAGCAACCCAAGACAAAATGCTAGCAAAGAAGAAAAAGATACATGTGTTAGAAAGTGTCAAGGATATACTGCAGGAGATTGTTCCTAATGGAAATGTCAAATGAGAAGGGAAGCCTAATGAACCAACTAGAAGAGTTAGTAAAGCAAGTAAAAGAACCTGGTATAAAGACCACCAAGTACCTAATGCAAGTACACAAGAAGAAAATGGAGCATAAAATAATTGAGGATATATTGAAGCATGTTACATTGGATAAGGTATCACTTTCAGAGTTAATTATAGATTTGGAAAATAAGTTACATGATATTCTTTCATTATTTCATAAGATATTTTTAATATCAAATTTCACTGAGGAAATTAGAAAGAAATATGAGTCTGTTGAGAAAGTACAGTTGACGAATGTTACAACCAAGACTAAAACACTTCAAGTTTATTACATGAGGCTAAAACATCTAATGGGTATGAAACATGAGCTATGAAGAGAAGAGAACAATATAAGAATGGAACTTCTAGAGCTGCAAGCAATTTTGATTCCCCAAGTTGAATCATTACAAAAATATATACACAAGGCCAAAGAATTGGTCAATACACCCAACATCAGTGCTATGGATAGTATGATTGGATGAGTAGTAGATATTGGTGAACAAATTGTTGCATTGCAAAAATTGAAGGAATCATGGGAGACATCACTAAAAGATGCCAAGAAGAGGTATAAACATATTTTTGATAAGATTCAACCACCTGATCAAAGTAAGTAATTTTGTTTTTTGCATATTTGTCAAAAAAATGGGGATATATGTATATATATATATATATATATATATATATATATATATATATATATATATATATATATATATATATATATATATATATATATATATATATATATATATATATATATATATTGTACAATATATTTGTATATAGGAAGTATTATCTCATGGGGAGTTATAAGAGTTATGGAATGATAAACAGTTTATACATGGTCACAATTTTGAGCACATTTTGATTAAGGACAAAATTTTGATGAATTTGAAGTTTTTAACAAAGATGCCAAACTAATGCCAAAGGGGGACATTGATACTCCTAAAGAATTATTTTATTGTCATTGGTTTTTTCAAATTCATATTGGTTAGTCAAAGTCATTTAGTAAAAGAGGAAGGAGTCATAGGACTTAGTCGGTAAAGCAAAAAAAGAAGTCAGTAAAGGCAAATGAGTGATAGGCACCAAGCAGAGCAAGGTAGGCACCGAGCAATGCATAGTAGCTACTGAGCTAAGAGAACATGTTATCAAGAAAGAACAAAATGTGTTACCAATTAACACAATCTAACATAATAGATTATGGCAAATACATTGAATCTAGACATTGAGCATAAAACATTGTATTGGCTTCAAGAAGACTGTTTGGTAAAACATTTGAAATGTAAACAAATATGATTTCACATGATTACGAGGTAAGATCCACTAATGGAAAATGAATGAAATTTATACATTGTAAATGAAACCAATGCTACCACCATTTAAGAAGATGAATCTAGAACATTTCCACCGCTTCTAGATCAAGTATATAAAGATTGTAGCTACTGAGGCAAAGCTCCAAGCAAGGAAAAGACAAATGAAATAGTACAAGTGAATGTTGAATAAATAAGAGACCAGATGAATAAAATATGGAGAAGAAAGTCTCTAGATGATGGAACATCATTTGTAATAGTTGATGGCACCTCATCCTCTAGATCGATTGCACCTATTCACCTAATTAGTTAAAGGTATGAGTAGGAACTGTGAGTCAAATTTCAATCATAAATTGGTTCCTAGCATTTGTGCAGAAATACATATAAGGATATTTAGATGCATTTGGACATATATTGTGAAGTTGATATATCATGTTTGATCAGTGAAAGACTATGTTATTTTGTTTCATTTGGTAAAAGAAAGTATAATTTGAAAGGAAAGTTGGTGACAATATTTATTGCTACTTTTCTAGCCGTTGGAAACCCTAATCAAGGAAAAAGTATAAATAGACTCTTTTGTTATTCATTTTCACCTAACATTTTCAAAGAGAATTTGAGCACATTTCAAATTCAAGTCACCAGAGAGCACTCAAGAAATTATTGAGGTAATTCTATATAGATCTAAGCACATTTGAAATTATTTGAGTGATTTTTGGTGTATTCCTGAGTTGTGAAAGCAAGACTGAGTTATTTCACATAAAACCCTACTTCAATCCAACAGTTATACATCTAAATTGATGACACCTAAAGTACAGAATCTTGTTGTTGGGAAGGTTGATCCAGTCAACCCTAAATACAAGCTTCCTCTTGAGAAAGCCACTAAACTAGACAAAATGGGATCTCTCTCATCTATTCCACCAAGAGTTATCTTGATCAAAGACATCCATACTTTCATCCATTGCAAAATCGAGGAGATTTGTCAAATAGACATTGTTTCATCTTTCCAGAGTCTGTGCAAGATTGGGAAATTAAAGGATGAACATATCCACCTCGATACTAAGGGTTTAATGCATGCCCTGCATATTTTGAGTGTTTTCAAGACTGAGTGGATGAGAATCATGTTAAGATGACTCCATGATCAATTTATGTGGCTAGATCAACTTGTCAAGATCACTAAGGAAAATAAGTAGCCTGACGAGAATAAGCTATGTGAGATGACAAAAACCAAATGGGATGGAAGAGGTCTTAATTTATCAACTATGGAAGATCCTGAAATAAAATTTTCTTTTAATGTCATATCATACCAACTCTTCCAATCTTCCTGAGTGGACAGTGTACCATGTGGAGTTGTGGACTTAGCATACAAAATTGTCAAGAAGGATATGAAGATTGATTTATGTGAAATCTTGTTGTAGCAATTTGATGATAACATGAACACTATTTAAAAATCCAAGACCAACACATTGAATTTCAGTTATTTTTTGGTATGTATATTCTTCTACTTCCAAAACTTCTTTCCATCTATCGGTAATGTAATCTAGAATGTGAAGAAACCGGTCATCTATAAAATTAATGAATGCATCTAGAATTTAGGAGATAACTTTGATATTGTGATGAATGACTATTTTACTAATTTTCAAAAAAAGAATGCATAATAAATTCAGAATTCTACCTCAGTTAGTGGAAGAACACCGAGATACCATATGTTTTGAAGTTGATATCGACACATAGATTGTGAAAGCTATTGAGCCAAGGACTATTTGGCTATAACTGATGGGATATGAATTTAAAATTGATACAACATCACAACAAATTGAATCCCTATTAGCTAAACCTATAGATAAGAGAGATAATCGGTATGGAACATATGAGGAATTCAAGGAGAAGATAAAACTAGGTATATTGATGCCAAAATCTCAAAGGAAAACAAGCAGAATGATCAATGATTTATCAAAAAATATTAGAGTTAGTATTGAGGAAGATGAGGAAAGTATGTCTATAGATAAGGGCAATAAAACAAAAAGTGAAAAATTAATCAATGAGCCTCAAAGGAACAAGACCACTAAAAAGGTCTACAACTACACTGAGGGAGAAGAGGAAACCTAAGCTAGAGAAACTAAAACCTAAAAATTATGTGAGGGAAAAGAAAACAACTACCAAACCAAGAAGAAAATTAAAATTGCAAGAGGATAGTGAAATAGAGTCTGAATATTTGAGTCAATTTAAAGTTGTGCAAAACCATCCCCCAAGACCAAAAAATTTAGATGAATTTATTTAGAATCTTAAGAATTATGGAGGTTTTGCAGGAATAAATTATGCCAAGTGGTGCAGTAGCACCTAGCACAAAAGCATAAAATGAGTCTATATAAGGATAAAACTAAATTCATAATTAAATACAATCACATTTTCATTTTTAATGTCATTTTGAGTCAATATGTAAGGCTAAAAGAGCCCATTATAAAGAGTTGTCCAGATTGTCCTAATAAGGTCTTGGATTAGTCATTTGGTAAAAATTTGTATAAAAGAACCATGTAGGGGTAAGATGGTGATAAAAGGTCATTATTAGTCCATTTTAATATTTTTTTAAGGTTCTTTCAAGGTTTGGATTCATTTTTATTAAAGATGCAAAAGTTGCATAAAAGTTTGCACAATGCAACTTTTCAAAAGTTGTAAAAAGACAAAAATAGGAAGTTGTATGGTCATAAGAGGAAGTTGAGTAGTTGTAACTTCCATATAAAGATGTAAAGGCTATAAAAACATATATAATTGTAGTTCATAGGAATTTTGTAAATTTGGAGAAGGCATTGGAAAGCATCAGAAGCATTTTGGTATCATATTTCAATTGTTTCAATCTATTGTTTTGTTGTCTTGAAAGTTTTCCCTCTTGTTTCCAGACCTTGTACGACCATGTACATTTTGGAAACAAGTGTATTTATATTATGATACTTTATTACATTCAATATTCTTTCCATTTATTTTTATTGGATTTTATTTCATGTTGTTTTGAGAAAGTTATGAGGGTTTTGGTGAAAACCATTTGTAACTACCCAAAACCCTGATTCACGACGACTACTCTTGGTGGTGCGGGAGCACCTAGGGTGAAAATACCTTCTTATTTTTGGTTGTGTTCTTTCATAGTTGTTTAATTTTATTAGGAAATATTACAAATATTTTGAAGTGATTAGGGTTGTTAGGTTTAGATTTGGAGGCCTTTTGTTCAATCCATTCCTTGTAATGTCCTAGAGGACACAGTGAGTCAAAAGGTGGAATGAAACCTCTAGATCCTTAGGAGGTGAATTTTGAAGTTTTTGGAGTCTTTAAAGGTAAATTTAGGTTTTATGTGAATTGACCATGGTGGAAAAAACTAGCCAAGTCAATTTGGTTAAGAGTTGTAAAAAAGTTTCTCATAGAAACTTTGCAACTTTGCAATTTTTGAAAAGTTTCTCGACAACTTTGGCCAAAAGAAGGCTTTCGACCTAAATGGAAAAATGGGTCAGTTGGATTGGTTGTTTCAAAGAGGAAAAGACTATTTAATCACCTCCAGGTGATATCAAAAGGTTGGATGAATTTTACATTGTTTTTCTATTGACTATGAAGTTGCAGACAGTGATTGTGACTGTTCCAAGACATTTTGGATTGAATAGAATTGTTCATGGCATAGTTTGATTGGATTTCCAATGTAATTATCTTTTAATGTAAGTCTAATAGCTCTGTGTGTTGATAGTTTATTACAAAGGTTCCATTTTGTATCTTCTTTTTTAATTTTCTTTAAGGTTGACTTTCATTGGTCTAGTTTGGACTGTACATAGCAAAATGGCCTCTCGAGCTTCTTAAATCCATGGAAAACAAAATGGGCCTGGATGGAATGCTAGAGGATTCATTGTACATATATTTCCATTTTTTTTGTATTATAAGTGATAATAATTAATTTTGAGCTCTTTCCCTAGGCGAGCTTGGCCATAGCCCAGCTAGGGAAAAAGAGAAACAGAGACCTAGAAGTTGCAGGGTTGGATTGATAAGAGAAATCCAAGGGTTGGAGAATGTTGAACCAATCAAGATACAACACTCCAATAAATGGTGGCACTTGATGAAAAGTTTTCATCAATCCAAGAAGACAAAATCAGTGCAAAGAGCAATTAGCCCTATTTGTAATGACTGAGTCCCTAAAGGTGTGAAGGTACTATACAGAAGATTTAGGGAAACCTTACCTTGAAAATAATTTGTATTTTTGAAAAGGATATCTGGATCCTAAACTAGTATTGGGGGTTCTTAATCAAAATTGTGAGGAAAACCATATTTTGTACTTGGACAAGGCTATAAGGGCCAACTAGGCCTAATTCCTATATTTTAGGAACTCGATGGGAAGAAAGTTGAAGAAGGGATCCAAATCTTCAAGTAAGTTGTTCTATGACCTAAGGTGATTGAAATTCAACCCTGCAATCTATGATGAGCATGTCGACATAGGTTGCTAGAAATCACTGTGTAAATCAGTGAGCATTGAAGTACCTTGTTGATAGGGTGGAACTTGGTTAGAAGAGTAGAGATCTTACTGACTTGTCCTTGATATTAGGGTTAGATAAGTCCCTAAATAGGTCTATTGGAGAGTCCTTAAGAGTAAGTCAAATTGACTCCAAGTTGAGAACCACCACTCCTATCAGATTGGTAGGAAAGCCTAAAGATTGGGCTTGTATAGTTTGGATGTTGTATTCACCAGAATTAGTGGATTCAAGAAAGATGGTGACTAATATTGAGTTTGAAAAGGATGTTGAAGACTAGAGAGAGGAGAATAGAGTCCTAAAGGAATAGTTGGTAGAGATGGAAACAAAGTTGGAAGAAGTACAACTCTAAATAGCTAGAGTGAGTGAGTTGATGAAAGAAAATGAAGAGAAGGGTAATTCAGTGGTAGAGGAAGATGTAGTGCCACAGCTTGACCCTATACTCCAAGAAGCACCATTCTTTAAATATTTGAAAGAAATAAGTCGTAATACATTGGAAGGTGTTCCTCTATTCAGTGGAAAGAAGGAACCAGAAGTGGTCATGGAATAGATAGAAGGACTTGAGAATCACTTTGAGTGTGATAGTGTCACAGAAGCCCAAAATGTAAGAGTAGCCAAGACAAGGTTGAGAGGAACAACTCTCACTTGATGGAAATTTATCCAAGATGAAAGAATCAATGAAGGGAAGAATCCTATAACCAGTTGGAAGGGTATAGTGGCCAAGATAAGGAAGACTTATTTACCAAATGACTATGAGGTACAATTGCACAAGAAGAGGCCAAATTTAAAAACAAAAAGACCTTGAGGTAAGTGCCTACGCCAAGGAATTTCACAAGCTTTGTTTGAGCTCACATGTGATGGAAGAAGAGAGTTTGAAAGTGGTTAGGTACCTTAATGGATTGAGATGGAATATCCAAGAGGAAATTAGTCTCCTAAGTCCTAATAATGTACACAAATGCTATCAATTAGCCCTAAAGGTGGAGGATAAGGTTAGAAAGAAACATGACTCAAGCATTAGGGGAAGAGGTAGAGGGAGAGATGGAAGAATTCAAAAAGGAGGCTTTGGAGGAAGGAACTTGGGAGAAAGAACCCAAGTTGAGTCCAAGCTCATAGAGAACCAAGGAGAATCAAGCAACAGTAGAGGGGGTTATAATAGAGGAAGAGACCCTAATAACAACTCAAGGGGAAGATCCAATAGTCAAGGAAGAGGGTATTTTTTTTCATCTATGAAATTCTATAACTCTCACCAATATGGACACCATGCATATAGGTGTCCAATAAAGAGCTAATCATCCCAAGGAGGAGAGAAGAGGGTAAATTTTGTGCAAGAAGAGTCTTCAAGCATAAAGAAAGCAGAGGTGGCATTTGATTCAGAGATAGGAGAGAACTTAATGATTAGGAGAAAACTCATAAAAGATCCCATCAAAAAGGAACCAAATCAAAGAAGGTCCCTATTTAGAGTCAAATGCAAGATTCTAGGTAAAGTTTACAAAGTTATCATAGATTTTGGTTCTACTAATAACATCATTTCCATGGAAGTAATAGAAAATCTTAAATTTCAAAGAGTCCCTCATACTAACCCTTACAGAGTTACTTGGTTAAATAAGATCAACATGTGCTAGTTAATGATCAAGCTTGGGTGGAATTCTCTATAGGGAGATACAAGGACAAGGTGTTGTGTGATGTCTTTCCCATGGATGCTTGCCATATTTTTTTTGGAAGACCTTTGAAATTTTATAGACTTTCCATACATGATGGGGCCAAGAACTCATATACCTTCAAGAAGGATGGGGTGACCTTCAAGATTTACTCAATCTTAGAAGAAGGGGAAATGAAGAAAGGATGACCTAATATACTCTTAGTGAGGGAGAAGGAATTTTTGAAGACACTAGAAGAAGTAGATGGAGTAGGCTTTGCCTTAGTATTGAAGCCTAAGGATGAAAGGGTAGACAAGAAGGAAGACCTACCTTTAGAGTTACAAGATTTACTGCATAAGTACAAGGACATTGTTAGTGATGGTCAACCACCTACCCTACCCCCTGAGAGAGCCATTAGTCATCAAATTGACTTTATACGAGGAGCCTCACTCCCTAATAAAGAAGCCTATAAGATTACCCCACAACAAAATGTTGAAATTTCCAAACAAATTCAAGAGTTACTTGACCAAGGCTTGATTAGAAAGAGCATAATCCCATGTGATGTTCCCATAGTCTTAGCTCAAAATAAAGGTGGTACTTGGAGACTTTGTACTGACTCTAGAGACATGAATAGGATTATCATAAGGTATAGGTTTCCTATCCCTAGGATTGAAGACCTAATGGATTGCTTAGGAGGAGCAAAGTACATTTCAAAAATAGACCTTAAAAGTGGATACCATGAGATAAGGATCAAGAAGGGAGATGAGTGGAAGATAGCTTTTAAGACTACTAAAGGACTCTATGAGTGGCTTGTTATGCCATTTTGGCTATCTAATTCTCTAAGAACCTTTATGAGGTTAATGAATGAAGTATTGAAATACTTCATAGGGAAATGGGTTATTGTGTACCTATATGACATCTTGGTGTTCAGTAAGACAAAGGAGGATCATCTAAAGTATCTACAAATGGTAATGTAAAGGCTGGATGAGGAGAAGTTGACAATCAACTTGGAAAAGAGTGGGTTCTTAAGGAAAGAGTTAGTGTACCTAGGCTTTGTGATCTCTGAAGGGAATTTGAAGATGGAATCAAGAAAGGTGGAAGCAATCTTGAAATGGCCTACACCTAAGTCTGATATAGAGATTAGAAACTTTCATGGCCTCGCACAATTTTATAGAAATTTTATTAGGCAATCTAGTGAGATATGTGCACCAATTTTGGATACCATTAAGGGAGGTATAAAGACTAAATTCAGTGGAATGAGAAATCTGACAAGGGGTTTGAGACCTTGAAAAAGAGAATAGCCACTCAACCAATATTGGTATTTCCTAGTTTTGATAAAATATTCACTGTGGAATGTGATGCCAGTCACACAGCTATTCGATCAGTCCTCAGTCAGGAAGGAAGACTAGTATCCTTTCATAGTGAAAATATAAAAGATACAAAGAAAATGTACTCCTCTTATGACCTGGCTTTATATGCACTGGTGCAAGCATTAAGGAAATGGAGACACTATCTCCTCCCTAAAGAATTTTTGGTCTACACTAACAACCAAGCCTTGAGCTTCCTTAACTCACATGACAAACTAAGTCATAAGCATATGAAGTGGGTGGAATAAATCAAAAACTACACCTTCACCATCAATTACAAGAAAGGAATCCAAAACAAGGTGATAGATGCATTGAGCAGGAGATTGCTCACAGTCCAAGAAATGTAGTTAAAGAGCATTGGCATAGAGTTTCAGAGAATTATATCCAGAAGATGAGGACTTTTCAGTAGTTTACAAGGTGTGAAAGGACTTCCAAAATCATTTACGTGGTGAGTACTCTAACTACACTATTCAAGATGGTCTTTTGTTTAAGGGAGGACAACTCTTTGTACCTAGAGGTCCAACGAGAGAGAACCTAGTGCAGGAGAAACATAATGTTACACTAAGTGGACATTTTGGTATTCACAAGACCTTAGAGTTAGTTAAAAGATATTAATTTTGGCCAAAGATGAATAGGGACATCCAAAAGTATGTAGAGACTTGCATAGTTTTTCAAAATTCTAAGGGGACTTCATCTAATGTAGGGTTGTATCAACCCCTCCCAATTCCAAATAGGCCTTGAGAATGCCTCGGTATGGATTTTGTAGTTGAACTTCCTACGACTAAGCAAGCATTGGATAGTATCTTTGTGATAGTGGATAGGTTTTGTAAGATGGCTGACTTTGTGCCATGTAAGACTACCCATGATGCATCCTACATAGAAAATCTCTTCTTTAGAGAGGTAGTGAGAATACATGGTCTACCTATGAGCATTGTATCAGATAGAGACTCTAAGTTTATGATTCATTTCTAGAAGACCGTATGGCACAAGCTTGGTATAAATCTTTCCTTAATCTCTACATATCATCCACAAATGGATGGACAGACTAAGGTAGTCAACACAAGCTTAAGAAACCTCTTAAGGTGTCTCAGCAAAGAATATGGACAAGAATGGTTTCATTTACTTGCTCAAGCACAGTTTTCTTATAATGACACAATCAATAGGTCAAAAAAAGAGCCCCTTTGAAATAGTCTATTGGATTCATCCTAGGGATATATGTGAACTCAGAGATCTTGGAAGTAATGTAGAGAAGAGTGGTTATGCTAAGGATTTTTCCAATTCTATGAAAAAAGTCCATGACACAGTGAAGAAGACCCTAATAGAGACTGCTACTCACACCAAGAAAAATGTAGATGCAAGCAAAAGAGAAGTTCAATTCCAAGTTGGAGATCTGGTTATGCTACACCTAAATAAGGAAAAGTTACAAAAAGGTGTTCCAAATAAGCTTCAAATGAGGAGAATAGGTCCTTCTGCTATTCTAGCTAAGTATGAACCAAATACCCATAAAGTTGAACTATCGGCAGACATGGGACTTTCACCATTCTTTAATTTTGTAGATTTGGTGTCATATAAAGGACTAGATCTAGAAGGAGATCAACAACAAACAAAGAATGCAGAAGAGATCAAAGCACTAAAGCTACCTCTCACACCAAGGCTCAAAGTAGAGAAGATTTTGAACTCAAGGGTTGCCAAGAAGACAAGAACCAAGGTACAGGGAAAATTTGGTTAAATGGCATGGTAAGGAGGATTTAAAATCAAATTGGGTCTGAGATACAGAGTTTCACAAGTTAGGCATAGATCCTAACTTTATTCCATCAAATGAAGCATAACTTCTTTTTGTTAGGGGGGAATGGTGCAGGAGCACCTAGGGCAAAAATCCCTTCTTATTTTTGGTTGTGTTCTTTCCTAATTGCTTATGTTGATTAGGAAAGATTAGGAATATTTTGAAGTGATTAGGGTTGTTAGGGTTAGATTTGGAGGCCTTTTGTTCAATCCATTGCTTGTAATGTCCTAGAGGACACAATGAGTCAAAAGGTGGAATGAAACCTCTAGATCCTTAGGAGGTCAATTTTGAAGTGTTTTGAATCTTTAAAGGTCAAGTTAGGGTTTAGGTGAATTGACCATGGTGGAAAAAACTAGCCAAGTCAATTTGGTTAAGAGATGTAAAAACATTTCTCATAGCAACTTTGCAACTTTGCAATTTTTGAAAAGTTGCTCGATAACTTTGGTCAAAAGAAGGCTTTCAACCTAAATGGTGAAATGGGTCATTTGGAGTGGTTGTTTTAAAGAGGAGAAGACTATTTAAGCACCTCCATGGAAATATCACAAGGTTGGATGACTTTTACATTATTTTTCTATTGATTGTGAAGTTGTAGACAATGATTGTGACTGTTCCAAGACATTTTGGATTGAATAGAATTGTTCATGGCATAGTTTGATTAGATTTCTAATATAATTAGCTTTTCATGTGAGTCTAATAGCTTTGTGTGTTGATATTTTATTAAGAAGTTTCCATTTTGTATCTTCTTTTTAATTTTCTTTAAGGTTAAAGTTCATTGGTCAAGTCTGGATTGTACATAGCAAAATGACCTCTCAAGCTTCTTAAATCCATAAAAAACAAAATGGGCCTGGATGGAATGCTAGAGGGGTCAATGTACATAGATTTCCTTTTTTTTAGGAGTAGAAGTGATAAGAATGAATTTTGAGCTCTTTCCCTAGGCAAGCTTGGCCATAGCCCAGCTAGGGAAAAAGAGAAACAAAGATAAAGACATTGAAGGGTTAGATTGGAAAGATAAATCCAAGGGCTAGAGAAGGTTGAACCAGTGAAGATACAACACTCCAAGCAATGGTGGCACTTGCTAACAATTTTTCATGGGTGCAAAAAGGTAAAATCATTACAAAGAGAAAGTAGCCCTATTTTTAAGGACTGATTCCCTAAAGGTGTGGAGTTATTGTACGGAAGATTTAGGGAAACCTCACCTTGAAAATATTTTGTATTTTTGAAAAGGGTATCTGGATCCTAAACTAGTTTTGGGGGTTCTTAACCTAAATTGTGAGGAAATATTTTGTACTTGGACACGGCGACAAGGAGCAACTAGGCCTAATTCCTATATTTTAGGAACTCAATGGGAAGAAATTTGAAGAAGGGTTCAAAACCTTCAAGTTAGTTATTATATGACCTGAGGTGATTAAAATTCAACCCTGCAATCCATGATGAGCATGTTGGCATAGGTTGCTAAAAATCACTATGTGGAAATTAGTGAGCATTGAAGTACCTTGTTGATAGGGTGGAACTTGGTTAGAAGGGTAGAGATATTAGTGACTTTCCCTTGAGATTAGGGTTAGAGAAGTCCCTAAATAGGTCTATTGGAGAGGCCTTAAGAGTGAGTCAAGTTCAATCCAATTTGAGAACCACCACTCCTATCACTTGGGAAAAGCATCATAACTTTTTATTTAACTGTTGGATCTTTCTATAAGTTGGACAAAATTTATGTAACTAGAAATTATTGAACCTAGCTAGAGAGATTGGATTGGTTAGCAATATTTTGAGAGTTATTAACGACTATTTATGACTATATTTTCATGACCAGAATACAGTAAATTTCATAGTTGGACAATTCTTGGTTTTGTTTTGCAAGTAATGAATAGATGAAGGATTTTAATGATTCATATTTCATGAATAATAGATGGATATACAAGTATAATGGTTTTATATCTATGGATAATATTTTTTATTGGTGATTTGATGGATGATTATGATTGATTGTTAGTGAACATGTTATGGATGAATATGTATGCCTCTAAGAAAGTGAAGAAACTATGTTGTTGTTTGGATCTTATGATGGACTTGGGATCCTAAGATGTTGGTTATGATGGATGCTTCACATCACTAAGTATGATACAAGGAGTGATGAAGAAAAAGTAAAGATAGAGGAGGCAATTGTTTTCACATTGCACAAATTCAGGACAATACCGATTGAAGTTTCCAACTGACTACTTGATTAACTCTACAAGAAGATTGATGCAAGATGGAAGTATGCAATGACATCTAAAAAACAAATGAGGGAAAGATCCCTAGAAATAATTATACCCAATTTTTCATTACCCGAGATCAAGGAAGCACTGAAAAAGCACTCAAATAGATTTTATGTCAAAGGAATATCATTAAGGATCATGGTTAGAGAACCGGAAGCAGCACAAAAAGAAACTGATGAAATATGGAGAAAAATATTCTTTCTAGACCAGTCAACCGAGACTGAGGTACACTAAGGTAAGATTGATTCTATTGATCTGACATAATAAAAATATGAGGTAACAATTGAAGATATCACAAATAAAGACCCAGCTAAAGAAATCAGATGTGATGAAGATGTCATGGACACCTAAGATAAGGACACCGAGTATATGGAAACCAATGATACTGTTACTCCTAAGTTTATGGATGAAGATCCAGTTCTACATCAAGTGAATGATTATTCTAAGGTTCATGAAGTTATTTTAGAATTTGTTAAAGATATCCCTATTGATGCAAAAGAGAAGACTACCAAAAAGGGAAAGGAGACAAAATAGAAATCAACCAAGGAACCTAAAGCAACCGAGACAAATACAAAACTGAATACTAAGTAGGTTACCTCCACAGAGACTACAGGACAGCAACAACAACAAGAAAAATAGAAGGAGAAGAAAAATGAGAAATAAGAAGAAGAGAAAGAAGAAGAAAAATGGGAAGAGAAAGAAGACAAGCAAGAAGAGAGAATAGAAGAAAGAATAGAAGATACTACAACTACTACTACATCTGATGCAATGAAGGTGTCACGTTCCCCAAAATTTTCTACTAGTGAAAGTATTATGGTTGAGAAGGGGAAGACAAAGAAAAGGAAACATGAGAAAATTAAAGTTGACTTTATCCAACCAATAATAATATCCAAGGTATACATCTCTTCACTTAGTCCAAAGGAATTATCTAAATTTGGAGATCTACTGAAGATGAAAGAAGCCCAAGATAAAATGCTACCAAAGAAACAAAAGACATATGTGTTAGAAAGTGTTAAGGATATACTACAGGGAATTGTTCTTGATACTAATGTCAATAAGAAGGGAAGCCTATAGAGTCAACTGGAGGAATTGGTCAAGAAAATTAAAGAACATGGTATAGAGACCACCGAGTACCTAATGAAAGTCCATGAGAAGAAAATGAAACATAAAATCATTGAAGATTTACTGAAAAATGTTGCATTGGACAAGGTAACACTTTCTAAGTTAATTACAGAGTTGGAAAATAAATTGAATAATATTATTTCATTATTTCATAATATTTTCTTAATATCAAATTTCACTGAGGAAATTAGAAAGAAGCATGATTCTGTTGAGAAAGAGCTGACCGAACAGCTGATGAATGTCACAATCGAGCTTGGATCAATTCAAGTTTACTACCAAAGGCTGAAATATCTGATGGGAATACAACATGACCTTAGAATAAAAGAGAAAAAAATAAGAATGGAACTTCTCGAGCGACAAGAAATTTTGATTCCCCAAGTTGAATCATTGCAGAAACACTTACACAAAGACAGAGAACTTATCAATACCCCCGAGATTAGTACAATGGATAGTATGATTGGATTAGAAAAAGATATTGGTGAACAAATTGTTGTACTCAAAACATTGAAAGAATGATGAGAGACATTACTGGATGATGCAAAGAAGAGGTATAAATATATTTTTGATAAGATCTAACCATCTGATCAAAGTGAGTAATTTATTTATTTTGGCATATTTGTCAAAAAAGGGGGATATACATATATATATTGTACAATATATTAGTATTAGGAATATGCATATAGGGAGTCTTATTACAAAGGGAGTTATAAGAATTATGGAGTTATCACAAGTTTATAAATTTTGAATGACTTTGAGTCTTTTTTTAACAAAGATGCCAAATCAATCTGAAAGGAGGAGATTGATACTCCTAAAGTGTTATTTTGTTGTCATTAGTTTTGTCAAAGTCATATTGGATAGTCAAAGTCATTCGGTAAAAGGAGTCATAGGACTCAGTCGGTAAACCAAACAAAGAAGTCGGTAAAGGAAGAGACAATTTTGGTAAAGGCAAATGAGAGACAAACACCAAGCAAAGCAAGACAGGCACCGATAAGTGCATGATAGTTACTAAGCCAAGAGGACATGTTACTGAGCTATAACAAAACGTGTTACCAAGTAACACGGGACGACATAGAAAATCATGGAAGATATATTGAATCTAGACACGAGGTAAAGATGTTATTGAGCACAGTGAGTCTTAATAGCATTTGTTGATGAATTATTACAAACATCTTTAGTACTTAATTATATTGTAATCATAATTATAAAATCCCATTATTGGGTAGGCCTTAATAGGTCTTATTTTTTAAATCCTTTAATAGGGTACATCTCTTAGATTAGAGATTATAACATCCTTTAGCAAGGTAGAGTGTATAAGTCTTTTGTACTCCTAATAGGATAAGCTATCAGAAGTAGCTAAACATTGTAGCTCTAACTAAGCAACCTTTCTACTGCAATAGTGAAGGATTGTGGGTACCATCCCCACCACAGTTTTTCCCTCTAACCAAGGGTTTCTACGAGACCAAAAATCATTGTGTTATGAGTTATGTTTTCATGTTTTAATTTCTATGTTTTATGGTGCTTCATGCAAAGTTTACAATTTAGTAAACTATCAGAATATATGATTAAAATCTTGATAACAGTTCTTGGAGTACTGATTCACCTCTTCCCTCTCAGTACTTAACTTTCCACTATAAATCCAACAATATTCTTTCAGTTTGAACTTTGCCAGTAACTTTCTTCGTATCAATTCATAAGTTTTGGTGGAGACCATAGTGAAATCCCCAAAATTCAATGTGTCTAACATAAATGATTGTTTATGATTTTTACTAAGATGCATATTACTAGAATAATCCAGTTCTCTTACAATTTCTAATCCACTCTATCTAGTACCATCTTTGGCAATTTGTAGGGTTTTCCTTCAAAACTACAATCCCTAATCACGGTGAAGTCGTGATGAACATACCAATCACCCCCATTGTGATGAACCAATCCTCTTTCATCAAACTCTTTTGGTCTTAAGAATCTTTTAATTTCTATTAAATTGAACAGTCACATGGGACGTAATTATACATTTTATAAATTGTTTTCACAATCAATTATTCAAATTTCACATAATGAGTATTAGCATACCTTGAATCCCAAATATAATTCCACAATTGGATCGGTAACTCCTCTCTTGGTTTCCCTTTGTAGGAAATCTTTAATTCTTGTGGTTGTATCCCTCTCATTGATCCATGAAATGATAACATATGCATTAACACCAAGTAATTTTTGAAATGGGGATGATCAAAGTCATCCCTAATGGGAACTAACTATGCATCAATCCCTTCTACTAAATATTGAGCGTAATCAAAAGACCTAGGGAAATTTATTTGAACATCTGCTACCAACACCATAGGAGCTATTGTCATAAAATATGGAGCCTATGTTCCCACAACTTATTGAGAATAATAATAAGTATATTTCAAATACAACCTGAATAAATCCACATTAAATAGAGGGCCAACTTCCTCGGTAAGAGGAAATGGCTTACAATCCTTCTTGAGTCGATGAATTGGTAGATTCCATTCGTTGTAAACAATATCCAACCTTGCACATTTACCTTCTAATTCCTCTAATGACAATGGGAGATCATGTGAATAATCCAAAATGAAAACCTCCATTAGGGAATTTTTCGATACATACACAAACAGTTCACCCTTAGGATCACCTATTACCTTTTTCTATGAATTCTAATTTTTCCAAGAGTTTGAGAAATTCAATGTTTATAAATACATTTAGCACCACAAGTCTTCCTAAGTTCATTCTCCATGTATTGCATACTAGCTCCTAATAATCTTTCCTCTTATAGTGAAAAATAAATAGTTCATACCCTCTGATATTTGTCCATACATCACCCACATCTCAATATATATCCTCAATTTTATCAGCCTCGAATAAATGTTGCTTAGATTTTCTTGACCTAGGACTAAACCCCTACATCTGATGTATCATGTCTTGGTTTAAATTTATTATTGGAGTTTTAACTTCTTCTTTTTTTTTTACCTCCCTTTTCACTACTCTTCATTGACCTCTTCTTTCCTAATTCACTAGAACCTTCCATTGAATCATGTTAGCAATAGAAAGGAACTACATGAACTGTGTTTCTTTGTGTCTTCCAATCTCTGCCAATGTAATTCTTATGATTTTCTTCTTCACCAATTCACTCTCCAATGGCTCCTGCAAGATCTCCAAATTTGATTAAAGGTGCTTGATTAAATTTGCTTTGTGCGACTCCTTTATTTTTACCAATTTACATATTCAATGCATTCCTCTGTCATTTCAAGAATTTCAAAATATTTATGATATGACAATCTTTGTGATTGCTAGAACTTCTCATGGGGTACACTGATTAAACTATATTTACGTGCCATATATATGTTATTTTATTCAATCAGCAGACCCCTTCAAGTGTCCCTTCGATACATCTTTTGTCATTTTGGCATCGACATATCTTCCTTCGATCCCCTATCGGTCATCAAAAAATCACAATATTTATTGCTTTGTAGTAACAAGTTACTCCGATGACATTTTGTACGTTGGAGGAACAAATGATAAGTCTCTGATCGTTGGAACATTTCCAACTGATCTCTGATAATATAAAGCTCCACCAAAAATTTGATCATTGTAACTCCCTACGATCACCATACTATCATTTCTAATCTTTTCATCATCTCAACTCTTCATAAGATCCCTCAACATCTTTATTAGAGTAAGTATAAACTATAGGGGATGGTAAATTTTCTCTCATCCAATAGCTATTGGTTCTCCCGATCATCAGTGCAACATACCCAAATAGCTTTTGTCACTTGCTTCCTTTCATTGGTACAAGTCCCATCAATGATTCAACCCTTCATAATGCATTTCTCTGGTGGCGGGCCTTAATATTTGGTATTCTGATGATACTCGTAGGGGTATCTTTTCATTATAGGCTCTCCTCTTAAAATATTTTGTCAATAGTTAAGTGCTCCTTCGATGATCTACATGTCTTTATTATTGGGCTAAAATATCCCTTACTTGCCAATGCATTTTCTTTGAAACTAAATGAGATTGGTGAAAGGCATGAGTGTGTTACACCGATGGAATTTCTCATAAGAATATCTGTTTATAATATTTTCACAAATTGCAACTGCATATGGAAACGATTAGAATAAATATGCTTTATAATGTTCACTTTATGTGGTAGGATGGGCATTCTATTTGGGCTATTGCTGTGATGAAATATTTATAAGAAAAATTCTATAGCTTCAACCTTTGTGAGGGTTTATCAAATATAAACACTTGATGATGACCTGTGAACTAATTTTTCATTATAGTCCTCTAAAGATACCTTTTTAATATAGACATTTTATGTATTTTGATCACCCTTTATGCTTATCAAGGGTACTTCAAATTTTACAAAATTTGAAGTCCTAACACAAGATTTCTCTAGAAAGACCTTGACCGCTTGAGGCATATACAAGATGGCTAATGAACATGGAAACAAAGTACCTAAGTTTTATAGAACAAATTAGAATTTTTAAAATGAGAGAATGGAATCACAGTTGGATTATATGTCATATGGAGTTCTTGATGCTATCAAAAAATGTTATGTTCCTCCAGAATCTATTGCTCCTCCTACACTAGATGATGTTAGGATTACAAGATAGAAATTTAATAGTTACATGCAAATATAACTAATAACTCAAAGGAATAAAGTACACATAAGTAGAACAAGAAGACAAATATTTAACGTGGTTCACCCAATCTTTGGCTATGTCCACCAAACATAGAGTCCAATCTTATTATCCAATAATTTCAACCTATTACAATCTGCAATCCCTTGCAAGTCAATACTGCTGCAAGAAGCTGAAAAATTCTCATCATAAGAAAACCCTAACCCTAAGCCATATTTAACAAGGCTTATGTCGATTAATAAGATAACCCTAAAAAATACTTGACAAGTCAACCTAGGGAAAAGCTTGACAAGTCAACCACGATAAATGATAAGTGTATAGTACTTCCCTGATCATTCACCACAAACTAATTGATGAAATCAAAGCACGTGAGAATATAGAAAAGGAAAGGATTTATATTATTAGTATTTTTGGTTATTTATAATATGTTGAAAAACATGGGTTGCAAGAATATATTTAATGTATAGGAGAAGCTTGGTAGCATAAATGAAGTAAATGGAAAGATCAATAAAATTAAGTTGCTAAATCTAAAGCACAAATTTAAGACTCTAAAAATGTTTGAGGACGAAAAAATTAAAGGTTGCGTGCACAAAGAAAATGATATTTTCAATTATATCATAGGCTCCGATGAAACCTTAGAGGACAATGAAGTGCTACTAAAGGTAATGAGAACTATGATGAAGACCAATAAAACTTTGTTGATTGCCATTCAACAGAGTTGTGATATGGAGAAATAAACTTTGAAGGAGCTCTATCATGTTATCTCTACTTTTGAGGTGTAAAAAATTTAGGATAACTAATAGGAGAAGAAAGATGATGCTTTCAACGCAATTAATAATACTAAAGATGAATTTGATCTAGATGAAGAAGTAAATTTTGTCAGAAGACTAAATAAAGGATCTAGAAAATATAAAGGTAAGTTGCCCTTGAAATGTTTTACTTGTAGAAGAGTAGGACATTGTGCTACTAAATTTCCTTTTAGGTAAGTGTTTAATAAGAAATGGTATGCAATACTAAGAGTTTCTAGATCTCAAATATCACATACATTAGAATATAAAACCTCCAATAAAGTAAATTTGATTAGCACAACCAAGAGAGTAAGGGTGCCAATGTGAGATCTACACAATGTAGCGTTTTGAATTCCTTATGTAGAAATCATAAGGAAATGTAAATCTAATAAATGATTAAAGAAAAGTAGATATGATCTATGAAAGTAAGTGCAAGAAGGAAAATAGGAAGAATGAACTTACCTTTAAGAAAAAAAAGGTAAGTTGACCTTTGGATCTGAATTTGATTATTGTTAGAATGTCATAATTAGTTGTAATTTTGGACTTGGGAACCTAATGTCTATAACTATCCACTGTGCAATTTTTAGCCAAAAAGTGCAAGACTATGTCAAGATCTTGACTTAGTCCCAGTATCTCCAAATCTGATGAAAACTTTTGAGGACTTGGAATTACGTTTGAGCCTTCCAAATCCAAATCTACAACACCAAAAATTGTTCCTACATATAGAAAACAAGGGAATACGGTTGAGGGGAGGGGTTTTCCTCAGTCAAACCCCTGTTTAGGAGTCAATATTGAAATGAAATAAATGAAATGGAAAGATTGTTGTTATGTAGTAGATATTAGATCTAAACAATGGAGTATATCATACCATGCAGATGAAATTGTATCTTAGAATGTGATCAAGTATGTTGGTGCAATATCTTTGACTCAACACAAAAACCAATAAGGAAAACATATAAAATAAAAACCTCATGTAATAGATGGTTTAGCTCACCAAAATGTTGGATTAAGGAAGGAAGAGAAGAAGAAGAAGAAGAAGAAGAAGAAGAAGATATTATGGATGAATGTAGATCTCCTCCCTTGATTGTAGACTTCTTTTCTTGACCTCTAATGGGGGAAAGAAGCTAAATCCAAATGCCTTGAATGCATGATAGAAATAAAGACTTGGATGGCTTCCTTGCACTTGAATTCTTGGCTGGATTGAATGATTGATAATAAATGCCTTTACTAATGGATGCTTGCTTGCACTTGACTCTCTTGAATTCATAATGGATAGTATCTTGCTTGTAGATCTAGTTGTAAAAATGAGAGGGAGAGGTCTTCTTTTATACACATTTTGGGGGTATAATCAAATCCAAGGAACTGCAATTTCACACCTTGGAAGAAAATCCCACCATCAGGCTCTAAGCCAAATTTGGGCTCAAAAACCTAGGACTAAGTTGAGATGTCGACTTGGTCTGAGGACTAATTCGAGAAGTCAACTTGGTCTAGGTAAAATCACCTCAAAATTTGTCAGGATGTCATGGAAAGTGATAAGGAGTGGTGGTAAAAATTATAGCCTACTAGGAGATTAGTGTAGATACTAAAATCCAAAAATAAATTCATAGGTCCTAGGTGGAAAATGTATTATGTGATTGGATGGAAAAATGGGAAATCATACATAGAAGTTAGAGCCAAAAACAAGATTAAATGAGGAGGACCTTTATTTGAATAAAATATGCATTTAGGTGCAATGTGAGGTCCTACCATAAGAAAAACACTAAAGTAGGCTTAAAATGATCCGAGGATGAGCACAAGTGCTTACTTTTTAGGATGATATAGTAAGATAGTAAGAAACTTGATGATGATAAAAGGAAAGATAGTTACAAAAGATATAAAATAAATAATTTGGTTGATAACAATGATAATAGTGAGAAAAAAAATTTCTCTGCAAAGACTCATACATCATAGGATGAAGATGGAAATTATTCAAATGATGAAGTATTTTTTCTTGGGTATTAAGGAGAATGACAATGATAAATCTAGGATTTTGAATACTTAAAAAAACTATTAGGACTTATCTACATGCAAAAGAAGAATCCATATCCTAGATCATTGATTCTGGTTGTTCACATCATATGACAAGAAACAAAAGATATTTTATAGAACTTGAAAAATATGATGGATGATGAGTCACATTTGTTGGTGAAGGATCTACACCTATATGTGGTATGAGAAATGGTAATGTCTATTATCTAAAGAAGAACAATGGAGACAATTGCTTATTGTTACAAATAATTGAATTTTGGCTATGACACAAAAGAATAAGACATATTAACTTTTAAAATCATATTTAGATCAATTCCTCTAATTTTTAAGAGGCATGCCAAATATTATTAGGCCTACTAACATCCATGCAGGGAATTTTAGATGAGAAAGGAAACCAAGAAAACATTCAAGAATAAAGAATATTCAATAACAAGGCCCTTGGAGCTCATACATATTGATCTATTTAAAGCTTTAAGAAATAGAGAAATCAATGGTGAAAGGTACTTCTCACTACTAATTGATGACTATTATAGTGTGACATGGATGACAATTTAAAGATAAAATTAGACAATTACAAATAAATTTAGAATTGTCAAGAATTTGGTTGAGAATCGAATGGATGCTATAATTAAATGTTTGAGATTTGATGGAGGAAAATGATTTACATCATATGATTTTGATAGTTTAGTGTCATAAATTGTATCCCTATATAATTTATTGCTTAACTAGATCTGATTTTAGCATGGGTGGCCTCCCTCATACAATTTTGTGTATCACACCTTGATTTCAAACATATTTCCAACATCCACATACCAAATTGGACCCTTGATCCAAAAGTTAGCTCACATTGGGTGGTTAAGAGTTTCCCTTGACTCCAGTAATTGGCCCCAAATTTTAATTCCGGAATGGTTATTTGGTTTAAGAGGGATTCCAAAATCCATGTCATCCTCCTTTAATTATTCCACCCCATAATAACTATGATAGGTATATAAACAAAGTTTCCTCCCTCATCTTAGTATTCATTTAAAATCAATCCATCTCATCAATAAGAAAGGTGATCAAACTACCAAAGAAACAATAATCATTCGAGGCATTTCATCCCACCATATCCTTCATTTTTTAAAGATTAAAAAACCTTCACTCAAGCGTGTTGTTTATGATTTTTTTTAGGTTTTTGTGGATTCATGTTATTTCATCAATATTTGTAATCACATTCCAATAGCATTTTCATTTTCAAGGTCTAAGACATCTTGTTTCTCAAATCTAGCCTCTACAACATATCAACACATTTTTTTTATGTATATTTCAATTTAATTTTATGGTTGATTTTAAATCTAGGGTTTGACTTAGGCAAACCCCTTTCTACAATCCATTTTCCTCTTTTTGTTGTGTGTAGGAATAGGTGGTGCCCATGCAAAAGGAGAAACAAAAAGGTCATATTAGGAGCTAAATTTTACAAGTCATTTCATCAAAAAGAGTTGGGTCAAATGTGACTTTGACTCTTTCCTTGTCCATTTACTCTCCTCTGACCCTCCAAGTCACCCTTGACCTCCTATTTTTGGGCTAAATTTTATTTTATAGGTTAATTACTATTTTTTCTTCCTAGACCTAGTCCCAAAATTGGTTTCTTAGTTGATAATATATCTTTACATGCAAAAAAATCCTTTCTCTCTCCATTGAGGCCTAGATCTTACATTTTCCAATTTTACTTGCACAATCATCTTCTATAACAGTGAAGGATTACTACATCTACTTAGTACTTGAGCAATGTTGATCCTAATGGATCATCTTCCTTCCAATATATGAGAGGAGATAGGTTTTATCTTCCTATTTTATTAATACATCCTAGTGAACACCCCTCACTCCTATTTTCTTTCATTACATTTTGATGAGCCCAACTCTCTTACATAATAATTATGATTTGGTATCTAGATCTAATTTTTATTCATTTCCTTGATACATTTTATGTATTTATAAATATAAGTTCACCTTCATCTCATTTTGGTGGACCAAAATCTTATTTCACTTAATTTTGCTTGCATTCCTTCATGGTGCTTTTCCATATGGCATCGTTAGGCTTTCAAGAATTTTTCCTTCTTGCAAATCATTTCTCAAGACTTGTATATGTCTTGCATGTGGCTTTATAATAATTCTCTGAATGGAATAAATGTAATGTGTATCCCTGATAAAATTATTTGTATAAAATGATAATCCTAACAATGACATTGGTATGAACAATATTAGTACCTCTCTTGAGTTATCTTTTCTCTATGAGGATAGATTCCATACTCCTAACATTACTATAGTAGAGAGTAATAAGTTATCTCCTATCAAATAATAAGTTCTCTCCTATTAAAGAGACCTTAGTGAAAGAAACTAAAATAATTTTATAAATGCCTCTTTAGAGACTCTTCATTCTCCTAGGTCTTATCCTCTTTATCAAAATATTTTAAACCAAGATTATGTTATGCATTTCCTTCATGATTTATCTCCAAAAATAAAATCAGGGATGAATATCTAGAAGAATATTCTTCCTCCCAACCTAAGGAGGATGTGACTAATGATGATATGATTCAACATCTCCCTAAAGAGAGAAATCCTCCTACCCATCCATACTCAACACACTTCATAAACCTCAAGATGAAAGTATTCTCCCCCTCAAATAAAGGCTTATTATAAAGTAGGATATGACATTACTTCTCAAAAAGGATAAAGTGAATAAGGTCTTGAAATTTAAGAATAGGGAATAAAGGTCCCTATAGATCCTCTTACACGAGTCACTAGAAAGGGTATAGGGTTTATACCTCTAGACAATAGTGATCCTTCTTCCTCAAATCATATTTCTCTATCTTCCTAAAAACCAAAACCTCATTTGTCAACACAAGAAAATGTTAGAATGTATGTAGATGATCATTTGGCCTTGGCTAAAGGAGCCTTTTGGATGCTTAGATAGAATACCAAGAATCAATTTCCTTTGTCTTTTCCAAACAATAAAAGATCTTATAATGGTAAATTCCATTATCTTTTTCATCATACCAATACACATCCTCTTTCTAAGTGCATTTAATTTAGACAATTTGTTCAAGATCTAGTAGGTAGATGTTTTATTTGTTTAACAACAAATATTAAAAACATTCTTGATATTAAAAATGTTGTGCACTAGCATTTCATTTTTCTATCATGTTTCTCCACACCATGTGATCTTAGTGGTCTACTTTATTGGTGGCTCTTCATTTTGCATGGTGTTATACTTTCATATTCAATATTTCTTTGTGAGAAGCATGATAGGTCTTTTTCATTGTATTCATGATTGGGGATGCAATGGTTCTCTCTTTAATTCCCTATCTTTCTAAAGGATTCATTTTCTCTTTATTGAAATGTATTTTTTATAATAAAATTTCCTTCCTTGCATGGACTTATTTGTTTGGCATGAGGATTTTCTCTTCTTTAGGAGATATACATCCTTGTTTACAACCTCTTCCTTTCTTGGAAGTGTATATATATTTTATAAATGATCTCTCACTTAGGGTAACTAATGTGTTACTCTTTTCCTCATCTTCATACTTGGGCAGAAAGAATTCCCTTTCTTAATCTCTTACCCTTTCTAAGGATAAACTTTCCTTGGTGTATTTTTGTGTGTTTGTCATATGATACCCTTTCTTACATGGAATTTTTTTTTTTAATTAGGGATTCTCCCTTATGCAAGATGTGTGTATATTTGATCACAACCTCTTCTTTTTTGTGAGTGCATGTATTTTATAAAAAAATCCTTTACTTGGGGACTTAAGATGTGTCATCTTTGTCAAGAATCACTTTTTCCATAGCAATAGGGGAGAAAGGTTAATTCTTGTTCTCCTTCCCCTCTTTTGGTAAAAGATGATATTTTTTTTCAAGATATTCTCTTGGAGGTAGATGTGTTTGAGTAAACATCTCTTCATCCTAAGGATCAATTTACACTTGTTTCAAGATATATTTTTAACAATTATTTTTCCCTTGACTTAAAAATAATTATACCTCTTTGGCAAGGGTTGCATGTACTTTATTTCTTAAAGGATATCTTCTTGGTGTTGAAGGTGGGTATGCTTGTTATTATTTTCCTTAAGATGTCATTTTGGCTTTATTTTTCCAACTTAAGGAGATGAACATATATATGGCCTCCTTGTGTATTATATTGTGGATTTACTTGAAATAATGATTTACTTAGTTTTTCTTGTGCACCGATATAGAGGTTTTCCTTGGAGACAATGCTTTCTTTGGCTACCTTTTTACACCATTTTTAGTGGATTTCCTATGAGACAATGTTTTCCTTGTTTATCCTTTTGTATATTTCCTTGGAGAAAATTATTTCCTTGGTTATATGTTTGCATCATTTTAGATAAAGAATAATCAAACATGGGAATCGGTACTTGGATTGGTGCACAACAATGTGATTGAGATTAAGTGGGTGATCTTGAATAAGCTAAATGAAGATGGACAAGTCATTAGGAGAAAAGAAAGACTATTATGTAAAGGATATACTCAAGCTGAAGGAATAGATTTTAAAGAACTTTTGCTTTGGTAGCTAGGAAAAAAGCCATTAGAATGTTTCTTAATTTTGATGCTTATGAGAATTTAGAAGTATATCATACAGATGTTAAATCTACATTCTTAAATGGGTATTTAGAAGAGGTTTATAAAGAGAAACCTAATGGTTTCAAGTTATTAGAAGATCCATATATGGTCTAGAGACTCAAGAATGTATTATATGGACTAAAACATACCCCTAGGGACTGGTATACAAGATCATTAGACAAATATCTATTACAAAAAAAGTTTGAAAAATGTATGATAGATAGTAATATTTACTTAAAAATTAAAGATGATATATTACTTGTAATGCCCTACCAGGGAACCTAGGAGAATTTAACCTAAAACATGTTGCTATGTTTATAGAATTTTTTTTCTTAATAGTTTACAAAACAATAATGATAAAAATGTGGAAGCAATACAATCCTAAGATATAAACAAGTACATAAGTACAACTCAATTACATTTAACAATTATCAAGGGTCCCATGATGTAGAATTACATATTACTAATTAAATATTTTAGATTAGGTATAATTACAAATATCTCATATAAAAATTAATAACAAGTACATCCAATACCATAAGGTATAAACACAATGAAACAACATCCTCTACACAAGTCGCAGGGTTTGTCATAATAACCAAATAAAAATTATAGTACAATATCTGAAAATAATCACATCTGATACACTGATACAAGGTACAAATATAAACACCATAAGATATATATATATATATATATATATATATATATATATATATATATATATATATATATATATATATATATATATATATATATATATATATATATATATATATATATATATATATATATATATATATATATATATATATATATATATATATATATATATATATATATATATATGAACAAGCCTCCAATGAAGAACAAGAAGAAGGTAAAGTCAAAAAGCATCATCTAGCACTACTACAAGAATGTCATAATCTCAAATGGTAAAAGAAAACATTACCACCTATTAGAAAGTAAAGTCCACCAAGATAACTGAGAGGGGGGGGTGAATCAGTTATCAAATAAATACAAAATTTATCACCATTAACAGATTTCAACCATGTAATCAATGTAAGAAACAACCATAGAAAGATAAACATACACAGCAACACAATTACACAAGATATGTTGACTAGGGAACCTCTTGATCAGAGAGTAAAGCCCGGTGGGAATGATGCCCACAAAAGATGTACCAATATTAAAATTCCTTGTGAGAGCATAGAATTTTTTAAGAGCCTTATGAAATACATTTAGTACATATGAATCCATGTTAGGAGACTTTGAATTCCTGTTAAAAGATTCTAACCCAAATAGGAGTTATGGAAGACAGAAGGACCCACTATCCAAACAGCTTCAAGGGAAAGATCACTAAACGCACTATCTAACTAATCTTTGTATTACTCAAACAAAATAATAACAAATAATTACTAATCTCAGCAACTCATTTTTTCTCCTCTGTCTGTGCCAAACCGTACCAACTCTTTCACCAGATCTCAATATCAAATCTCTCTAATTCGCATATCTTCAAAAATGTATATTGCTTAGTTCCGCAATTCCTTAGACATGTATTCTTAAAACAATAAAGGAAAAAAAAAATTCCTTTATACCACACTCAAATAATTACAAATGAGTCATCCTACAAGGCTTAATGAATTAAAAAATATAAACCTTCACACGTTACACAATATTTCACAATTACATAAAAATTGTCAGCTTCCAAACAAAATAATTCTTCACTCATGTGACCTCTAACCATGATGTCAATTCCATGTCACTATCATAATTTCTTTATCAACTGTACAACTTTGCATGCCTATATTCTATCCTGATTAGGAGATATCATCTAGTTACCACAAGCTGCTTCTCAGGAACACTGCCTAAATACTGCTTCCATTGAATTACACATAACTATCATGAATAATTGAATTTACGTACGCACTCTTGACCATGATCTCAAGACACAATACAGAGTAAGTCCTCAACTCTACATAGATTTATCTTCAATACTCCATGTGCTCTAATTCAAACATTGTCTGCTTCTCTGCTAATCTCCAGTAGATCACCGTGTTGACATCAATGACAACCATAGTCATGAATGCAACATAAAACTGCTATATAATGGCTCTGAATACTCCCCCATAGGACATATTCATCATTCCTTCCTAACAATCTCCCCCATTGGCATTGATGGCAACATAGATGAAAAAACATATAAGCTCCATAAATACCAAACTGCAACACTACTACTCTGAAATATTTTCAAATTCTCTTCATCAATCAAATCAATCAATATTTTCACATCCTCTTCATCAATAAAATCAATCAATCTTTTCACATCCTCTTCATCAATCAAATCTTTTCAGGTTTTTCCATTTTATATTGTTTTATCTCCCCAACAGATGTTTGTATCCTTCTCCCTCTTTTTATTCTTTTCTTTTCTCTCTCTCTTTTTTTTTTTGTTCTTCTCTTTTTTTTGTATCCTTCTCCCCATAGATTATTTTTTCATATATATTTTTTTTCATGTATACTTCTCCCCCATTGACATCAATGATAAAATTAAGCATCAATATGTCAATCATCAATGTCAAAAGACACTATTCAGAAAATACATTCACTAGAGTCCTTCATGACTCAGCTCAAAACACACACACTCCCCCATAGAGGAAGTACCAACATCCAATCTAGAAAAGATAGATCTCATATACCACTGCACTGATGCAACAATCTGCATTACTTCTCAAAATTAGGTTGGGGTATAACCCCAAGAATATCTCTCAAATACTCAAATGTATCTTTAGGTAAGGGTTTTGTAAATATATCTACAATCTGCTCTTTTGTACTTATATACTTGAGTCTGACTTCTTTCTTTGCAACTTTCTCTCTTACAACATGATACTTTTTTTCTATATGCTTTGTCTTAGAGTGCAATACATGATTCTTAGACATACTTAATGTATTGGTATTGTCACAGTGTATAACAACAGGCTCATCAAATTTGATTCCAATGTCCTTCAACATTTGTTTCATCCATATTATGTGATTACAAGTGTTTGTTGCTGCTACATATTCTGCTTCTGCTATGCTCTGTGAAATGCAATTATGTTTCTTTCTTAGCCAAGAAACCAATCTTCCTCCAAGAAAAAATGCTCCACCACTTGTACTCTTTTTGTCATCAACACTACCTCCCCAATCTACATCCATATATGCACATAGGGTAAAGTCATCAGATTTTTCATACCATAATCCATAGTCAACTGTGCCTTTCAAATATCTGAGAATTCTTTTTACTATTGCATAATGTGATTCTTTAGGATCAACTTGAAATCTTGCAATAATTCCAACTACATGTGATATATCTAGTCTTGTATGAGTTAAATATTGTAATCCTCCAATCATAGATCTATACTTATTTTGTTCAAATGCAGGTGTTTCATCTGTGCTAGATAACTTATGACCAATTACCATAGGTGTGCCAACTGGCTTACAATTTTCCATTCCAAATCTCTTCAATAAGTCATTCAGATACTTTGTTTGACATAATAAAATACCATCACTATTATGTGTTATCTGCAATCCTAAAAAATATTTCATCTCACCAATCATGCTCATTTCAAATTCATTCTTCATTTCATCTACAAATTTATCACTAGCTTCATCTTTTCCACCAAAGATAATATCATCAACAAAGATAACTACAATCAATAAACCATTCTCAATTTCTTTTAGATATAAATTACTATATGTTGTGCCTTTAGGAAATTCCAATTTTATCAAATACTTATCTAGTCTTGCATACCAAGTTCTAGGTGCTTGTTTAAGTCCATATAAAGTTTTGTTCAATTTACATACCATGTCTCCTTCATGAGTTAAGGGAAAACCTTTAGGCTACTCAATGTAAACTTCTTCTAATTCTCCATTCAGAAATGTTGACTTCACAACCATCTGATATACTTTGAATTTATTATAAGTTGCATAAGCCAAAAACATTCTTACCGCTTCAATTCTTGCAACAGGTGAAAAAATTTCTTCATAATCAATTCCTTCTTGCTATGAGTATCCTTTACATACCAATCTTTCTTTGTTCCTTACAAATTCTCCTTGTTCATTCATCTTGTTCCTGAAAACCAATTTAGTTCCTATAACATTCTTATCTTTAGGTCTAGGGACCAACTCCCAAGTCTTGTTCTTTTTAATTTGATCTAATTCTTCCTTCATTGCTTTAATCCAGTTTTTATCTTTACAAGATTCATAGTAGATTTAGGTTCAATTTGAGAAATTAAACATAGTTCTTCTTGTACCTTATTCTGTGTCAGAACTCCTTTTTCTATGCTCCCAATAATTTGGTCAACAAGATGATTTCTTGCTAGATTCCTGTTAGGTGTCACTGTCTCAGTTCTTGTTTCACCTCCATGTTCTGCTCTAGGTTATTCTCTTATTTCCTCAATGTGACTCTCATTTTGCAAATCGTTGTCAATTTCATAAAATAATTCAATATTTTCTTGATCAATTCTAGGACCACTTCCTTCATCTGATTCATAATCAAGCATTCTTTCCTGAATTTTGAACTTTTCATCAACTTTAACATTTGTGCTCTCAACAATAGTTTTAGTTCTTTTATTGAAACATCTATAAGCTTTTCTTTTCAATGAATAACCAATAAATATACCTTCATCACTTCTAGGATCAAACTTTCCACTGTCATTATCTATTTTAATATAACACTTACTATAGATCTCTATAGTTTTGTTGACTATTAGTGACCCACACTTAGTCATTTATCTAGGCAATGATGGTCGGTCATCACTGCGACCGAGTCATTATGTATAGGCCGAGTTATGTAATGTATACTTACCAAGCAGTAGTACTGCCGAGTAAACTTATGGTCACTATGTATTTTTGTATTATGTCAAGTCTAGTTTTGCGGAGTCATATATGCAATGATTACCAAGCAACAGAGATATCAACATATGTTGAGTACAGTGAATGCCGAGTATCAGGAACTGCATTTTCCAAGTTAGCCAGGAATGACATATGTGTTTGTTAGGGAATAGTGATCGAGGTAAATCATTTTGGGCGACATTCATGTTTTCTATTTTTTTTTGTTGAGATAATTACGGAGGTGATTACGCATCTATTTTGCAATCATTTATCCCTATGTAATACCTAGAGCCAATCAAAAATTAGTAAGGCTTAAGCGGCAAAAGGAATTAATCTAAACCGTAGATCTTGAATCATGAAGATGTTTTGTTGATTATATAAGGTTAAGATCTAAACCCTAAAACATGTAGGAGTGAAAGATAGTGAATGTGAAGGGAATGAGCAAAGATGCACATTCAGTGAAGTGAAGTATTCATACAGAATTCAATGACCGAGCTAAGTAGTGAAAGGATAGAATAGAGATAAATCTAATAGAAGAGATCAATACAATACAGTAAAGAGAAGATCTGTAATTTGCATATAGTACAAACTGAAAGATCATGTACTGAGACATTCTAACCAGTGTATCAAGGTAAATCTCTTAACCGAGTAGTCCTAACAGACTTTTTGTAATCTCTTAACCAAGTGCTTACTTTGTTGTAAGTTTCAAATCATTTAGCAAGGTAGACTATATAAGTCTTTTACCTCTTAACAGGCCAGACCCCTCACAAGGTAGATCATGTTTTGATCAAATTTTGTAAGCCCTAACAGGAAAATTTATTACTGCAATAGTGAAGATTTGTGGGTGTCATCCCCACCCCAGTTTTACCTTTCAAGGGTTTCTGGGTAACCAAAATTATTGTGTTATGAGTACTTTCATGGATGTTGCTTAGTATGTTAGTTATTTTGTTATGATCAAGTATTTTTTATGCTATGAAAATGTTTTATTCATATCAAAATGAATTAGTAGGTGATATCTGATTCACCCCCCCCCCGCTCTTAGTATCACATTTCCCAATTATATTTCCAACAATAAGTATCAGAGCTGCAAGGTTTCTCATAAGAAAGTCTAACCACTTGAATAAAAAGATCTTGAGATGGAAGTCTATAAGTTGGGAAAGGCTATAGAGAATCAGAAGATTGATGTACAACTGGCATTACAACACTTTGAAGCAGCCAGAAGTGAACTAAAGAAATCCTTGAGTAGAAGGAGAGAAATTGCTATTCAACAAAATGAGTCACAATATCAAGAAGAAGATACCACTGGACTATTTGATAAAGGAAACTCTGTAGAAAGTGACAAACCCATAAAAGAGCTATTGGAGAAAAATACCATACTAAATGATGACATCAGAAATCTAAGGAGAGAACAGGAAATTCAATCTTTCAGACTTTGTGAAGTAGTTGAACAGAAAAAGAAAGTTGAAGATGATAAGATAATGGCTGAAGAAAACAAAAGACAAATTGTAATAAGACTAGATGAAAGGACAAGTGACATGCAAAGGTTGACTAATAATCAACTAGACATGATAAATCAACTGTTGCTGGTTAATCAAGAGTTGGGCAGGAAAGATATGGAAATCAACCAACTGAGGTCTGAAAATGATCAATTGAAGAATGAACTAAGATCTGAAAAGGAAATCAATGAAAGGATGAACAAACCTAATGAATCTA
Organism: Chamaecyparis obtusa; assembly: GCA_027943335.1. Classification (NCBI taxonomy): domain Eukaryota; kingdom Viridiplantae; phylum Streptophyta; class Pinopsida; order Cupressales; family Cupressaceae; genus Chamaecyparis; species Chamaecyparis obtusa. Next base: position 2,527,293 of record BSBK01002526.1, on the reverse strand, counting down.
CAAAATATTCTAAAGAACTGTTAAGGTCACCTAGAAGATCTAGTGATAGATCTGGACTTGGACTAAATGAACATGCATCATCTACTGAAGAAGGAGAATTGTCAAATAATGGAGAACAGAAGAATGCTAACCAAAGAACAACAAGCCCACATGCCATCACTCTGGAAAGCCAGGACATACAGCCAACATATGTAGAAGCAAACATGGTAAGTTTGATCCTAAACCTAAGTTGAATGGGCATTGCTTCAACTATAAGAAACATGGACATCAGGCACATGAATGTAGGTCTAAGGTCAGTAATCCACCTACCTCACCTAAATTTCAAGGCAATTGTTTCAACTGTCAGAAGTATGGGTATAGAGAATTTGAATGCAAATCTAAACCTAGATGGTCATCAAATGAACAGACTAAGTCACCTATGAAGAATAACTCATACAATTGGGATTATAACACTTGGTAAAATTTTCATTACTGTGGAAAATATGGACACATTAGAGCAAATTGTATGAAGACTCATTTCAGAGGCAAATCTAAAAGCTGGATGAATGGAAGCATGGTATGTTACAAGTGTAATAAGATAGATCACCTAAAGAAAGATTGTAGATCACCTATGCCGAACAACGATCAGAATAAGAATGAAGATATCTATGAAAATTTGAAAAATCAAATGGATAAGACATTGAAGAGGAAAGAAGAAGAAAGCACAAGTGAAGCTAGCACATCTGAGGTCACCCAATCCGATGGATCAAGTGATCACACTTCTTCTAACTAAGCATAGAAGGTATGTTTGGAACTAAATCTTACAAAGCTTTATCTTACATCAGTTCCTAACATAAAGATTGAGTAAAAGTCCATATCTGCATAGATAAAGATGCATTAGGACATATCTGAGCGAAATAGAAAATTTATTTTTTGATGTTGGGCGCTAGTGTCTTGACCAAGTTATCAATGTATGTCAAGCACCTATTATGGCCGAGATGCTATATACACTAAGCTGTGTCTTAATGGTTATATTGATCGAGCTTGTGTTAGTCAAGGTTAACATGAGTTTGTCAAGATAGTTGTATTCCACTTAGAAATTTTGTATGGAGCATTTATGAGGCCCTAATTCTACTTTTTGGAATCTATAAAGAGGAGAGTTGCCACCCATTTCATTTCACCAAGCGAATTGATATTTCTTTGAGCGATTCGGTGTGCGAGCAACCAGTTTGTTAAAGGTGATTCTAAATCTTTTCAGCGTGTCGTCGGCAAAAATCATCTACAAGACACTTACAAGAAAAGGTACATTACCAAGCAAACATTTCTTTTCAAAAATTTTAAATTAAAATGGCATCATCATCATCTGCTACAATGAAAAAACAAGGGATGGAATTTTTCAACACACAATTGGTGAGAAACAAAGTTTGCAAGCCACAAACATTTAGGGCAATTTCAAAAAGCACAATAAAAGGAGATTTGACCAGCACCCTATCTTCAATTCTAGAAAATTTGTTGATAATGAACAATATTAGGTCATGTTACATGTGCAAAATTAGAGAAATCAAAGATTACGAGATCAGGGAGGCGTATGACAAATTATGTGATAATGGAGTGTTGAAGTCGGAGTATAAATCAGTTGTTGAACAAGGGTTAGTGCATGCCCTAGATTTCCCATAGAATTTCAAAGTTGAATGGATAAAAATAGTATTGAGTTGAGTACATGATATGCAACTATGGCTGGAAGATGGACCCATGAAGATAACCAAGGAAATGATCCAACGAGTTACTGGATACCCTACAATTCAAGGAAAAGGACAATGAAGTGTTCAAGCAAAGAAGACATTCAAGAAAACACACAGGCAGTATGGAACAAGCATGGAATGAAGATCTCCACCATAATAGATCCATAAATTGACTTTGTTGTTAGGGTTATCTTGCACAAATTCTACCAATACAGTTAGTTGGACAGTGTCCCCTATATGGCAGTGGACCAGGCATCGAAAATCATTAAGAAAGGACACACGTATGATCTTGTAGAGCTCCAGCTGACTTGGCTTGTTGAGAACCTTAACTCAATCCGGACTGCAAAGAATTCAATGTGTAAGTTTGGCTCTTTGCTAATTTGTCTATTCTTTTATATACATAAGTGTTTTCCTACTCATGGAGGTGTGATATGGGACAAGAAGAGACCCATTACTATTCAAATCAGTGAGTTCATAGGTCAGATAGGAGATAGTTTTAATGGTGTGATGGATAACTATTTTGTTGAATTCAAAAATAAAATGAGAAAGAGTAGAGTCCCTGTGTCATTAGTTGAAAAGTACAGCAAGGATATATGTTTTCTAGTCGACATAGACTTCACTTATGCTCAAGCAGTCTTGCCTAGGGCTTCATGGTTAATGCCATTACCCTATGAATTAAATATAGATGAAACTACTACCGCTATTACAACCCTCTTAGCTGAAGAAATTAATAGCAAAGCACCCTACTTTGGAACATATGAAGAAGCCAAATCTAAAATCACTATGGGTTTAATGGCTGCAACTGTAGAAAGAAAGAGAAAGAAACTAGTAAAGAATTTGGAGAAATATGTGGAGGAAACGGAAAAAGATGCACCACAAGAATTAACCCAAGGACTGGGAGAAGATGAACAAATTGACTCTAGTGATAGTGAAGAAGAAGAAGAGGCTAAAATAGAAAAGAAGAAAGGTAAGAAGCCAGTGATTGTCAAGCCCCCAACCAAGAAAAGGATATTGAAACCTAAAGTGTCATCGACACCTATGCTGAGGCCTAGAACAAGGGGAGCTGTTGATGAGACTCCAAAGAAATCCCCTGCATCTGGTAAACAAAAACTTGTATAGCCTAAGGCTGTGCCGAGAAAAAGGCCTAGAAGGAAACTTGTTTTGGAACAAGAAGATGTTGAAGAAACTGAAAGTGATGAAGAGGTGAAGAAGAAGGTTGCATTGCAAGATGTCAAACCTACTATGGATTACATATGTCACAAGATAACAAACTCTGTAGGAGTGGAAGACTTGAAAGGATTAAAGTTTGGAAACCTGAGTATAGGAGACAAAGAAAAGGTTGAAGATGTTATTCTTGAAATGCTTTGCATTTTCAAGATGTTACCTATTCAATTGGAGAACTGAATCCCTGAGTTAAGCAACAGGGTTGCACAAAAATGGGAGTATGCTCTTAATACATAAAAACAAATAAGAGAGAGCACCCTAGCACAAGTGGAATCAAACCTCACCCCTTCCAACATTAGAAAAATTGTGGAACAACACCGAGCTAAATTTGACCCTAAGCTTAGAGCTTATTCAATCCTTCAACACAAGGTTGAGGATGTTGTATAGGAAATTATCAAGATTTAGAATATGGTGTTTGGTTTGTTGACTAACAAAGATGAAGATAAAGGTGCTAGTACATCTAAGGATGTCGAGCCTGCAACAAAACTAAATGTAATGGAATCACCCATTCTAGAGACTGAAGCTCCTAAGGTAGAGGAAATTAAGAAGGTTTCAAAAGTACACATTGTTGATATAACAGAGGTTACCCCAATCAAGAATCAAGTATTGACTGAGGAAGATATATGGGCCAAGGAAGAAAAAGACACATCTTTGCCAAGCAATAATACTATACTTTTTCAAGTCAAATCCTATCCAACAATTGATGTGACATCAACTGTTAACATTACCCCCACCAAACCTGCAATTGTTACAGTTGACATGTCAACTAGTACAAGCACTACTGAGGCACAAGATAAGTCAGCACCAGCAAATCAACCCACATCTACCGAGGAGTTACAATAAGATAAAGAAGAGAAGTTTGAATAAAAAGCTACTAGTCCTCATGTGGAGGATAAGGGAACAGAAAGAAAAGAAGTAAAAGACAAAGCTATTGAGGTATAGGATCCTACAGAACAAGAGGCAATACAAGCTCTTATACAAATGTCGAGTGGGAGCACACCGAATAAGGCACTAAAGAAGGAACTGGAAGTCTTTTCCCTAGAGGTAACCATTGATGAAGTTATTGTTATTCCTAAATGGGATTCTAATAACTTATCTTATAAGCAGATGCAAATATTGAAAGATTTATTGACAAGGAAAAGTAGACAGGAAGAACTGAGAAGAGAACATCAGCAGAAATAGGTTCTATATGAAATTAAAGACATATTTAATGATGTTTATGAGTTGTCAGATGTAAATAGTTTCACTCCCATATTGGAACAACTTTTACATATTGTTCAAAAAGTAAATAATGAAGCAAGTAGCGCCAGCAATAAGCTGTTTGAGTGGTCGGAAAGAAAGTTTGAGACCAAGATGTTGGAGAAAGTATCTGTTGAGATTGTAGTAAAGCAAGTCACACTTTCCACTTTGGTACTGAAGAAGTAGTTACAAATGCACTCTCTTCTTACCAAAATTTTTAATGTAGAATAGTTCACTGAGGATAACCAACAACTGGTTGATCAACTACAGCAAGAACTCAAATCCACTAGTCAATCCTTAAATGTGGATGCACAAAATAATTCCAAACATTATGTCAAGATCATGCATACACAAGGAAGGATAGTCGAACTAATGGCTAATGATGGAAAGATTAGATCTTGACTACTTTCTATGCAAACAATTTTAACACCTCACCTAGAGGCCATATAGAGAAAGTTGGTCAAGGCTAAGGACTTAACCCAGAGGGATTCAAATCTGGCTATAGTCGAGAGTCTAATCAATCTAGCTATCGAGCTAGAAGTGCAGTCAGAAGTTTTAATTGTTTTTGCCAAAGGATGGGAAACTGCACTACACATGGTTATGATGCTGCACAAACCATTTCTGGAGAGATACTTTGAGATCCCCACTCCAAAAGAGATTCATCATGTCAAAAACAAGGGGGAAATCAAATGACATGACATGACAAAGGGAAGGTAACAAAATTTTGAATGTATATATATCTTAGGGGGAGTATTCTACTAATACTATGTACTTTTTTGAATACAAGTGTAATATCATGACAAAGTGTTTTTGCCACTAATGTCAAAGGGGGAGATTGTAGATCTCTATAGTTTTTTTGACTATTAGTGACCCACACTTAGTCATTTATCTAGGCAATGATGGTCATTCATCACTGCGACCGAGTCATTATGTAAAGGCGAAATTATGTAATGTATACTTACCGAGTAAACTTATGGTCACTATGTATTTTTGTATTATGCTGAGTCTAGTTTTGTCGAGTCATATATGCAATGATTATCGAGTGACAGAGATATCAACATATGTTGAGTACAGTGAATGCCAAGTATCAGGAACTACATTTGCCAAGTTAGCCAGGAATGACATATGAGTTTGTTATGGCACAGTGATCGAGGTAAATCATTTTGGGCAACATTCATGTTTTGTATTTTGTTTGTTGAGATAATTACAAAGGTGATTATGAATCTATTTTGAAATAATTGATCCCTATGTAATACCTAGAGCCAATCAAAAATTAGTAAGGCTTAAGCGGCAAAAGGAATTAATCTGAACCATAGATCTTGAATCATGAAGATGCTTTGTTGATTATATAAGGTTAAGATCTAAACCCTAAAATGTGTAAGAGTGAAAGATAGTGAATGTGAAGGGAATAAGCAGAGAGGCACATTAAGTGAAGTGAAGTATTCAAACAGAATTCATTGACCGAGCTAAGCAGTGAAAGGATAGAATAGAGATAAATCTAATAGAAGAGATCAATACAATACAGTAAAGAGAAGATCTATAATCTGCATACAGTGTAAACTGAAAGATCAAGTACTAAGACATTCTAACCAGTGTATCAGGGTAAATCTCTTAACCAAATAGTCCTAATAGACTTTTTTTAATCCCTTAACCGAGTGCTTACTTTGTTGTAAGTTTCAAATCATTTAGCAAGGTAGACTGTACAAGTCTTTTAGCTCTTAACAGGGAAGACCCCTCATAGGGTAGATCATGTTTTGATCAAATTTTGTAAGCCCTAACAAGAAAATTTATTACTGCAGTAGTGAAGATTTGTGGGTGTCATCCCCACCCCAATTTTACCTTTCAAGGGTTTTTGGGTAACCAAAATTACTGTGTTATGAGTACTTTCATGGATGATGCTTAGTATGTTAGTTATTTTGTTATGATCAAGTATTTTTGATGCTATGAAAATGTTTTATTCACATCAAAATGAATTAGTAGGTGATATTCGATTCACCCCCCCCCCCCCCTCTCTCTCAGTATCATATTTCCCAATTATATTTCCAACACTTACTACCAAAAATTCTGAAATACTTAACTAATGGTGTATGTCCAAACCATAATTCATAAGGTGTCTTGTTTGTGTCTACTCTGGTTTATACTCTATTCATTGTATATACTATTGTATTCACTGCTTCTCTCCAGAATGTCTTCACCAAGTCATTCTCAAATAACATAGTTCTTGTTGGTTCAGTTACTAATTTGTTCCTTCTTTCTGCAATACCATTTTGTTCACGTGTTCTAGGGGCTGAAAAATTATCTCTTAATACCATTCACTTCACAAAAAGTGTTAAATTCCCTTGAAGTAAATTCTCCACTTCTATTTGATCTTAAGCATTTAATCTTCATTCCAGATTCATTCTCAACTTTGTTCTTAATTACTTTTAACTTATCAAATGCTTCAGACTTTTCTTTAAGAAATGCAATCCACATCATTCTTGTAAAATCATCAACAAGAATCATAAAATACCTTTCACCATAGAATCCTCTAGTCCTTGTGGGACCGCTCAAATCTGTATGAACAATTTCCAAATTCTCTGTTGATGTAAACTTCTTACTCAGAAATGAACTTCTCTTCTTCTTAGCCATCACACATTCTTTGCAAATCATGTTAGTAGGTTTCATAATCTTACACAAATCTCTTACTGCAAGTGTAGTACTTACTTTCACAATGTTATCAAAGTTTATATGATAAAACCTTTTGTGCCATAACCAAATGTCATCAATTTTTGTAATCAAACATGTCATCTCTATAGGGTTCAACTAAAATACATTACCTCTGGTTCTTGATCCAGTTCCAATCAAATTGTCATCCTTATCCTTGATCACACAAGTTTTCTCAGTAAACCAAACTTGATATCCCTTATCCACTAACTGTCCAACACTCAAAAGGTTATGTTTCAATCCATCCACAAAATAAACATCATCAATGTTAGTCTTTCCATCAAGAGTAATAGATCCTATTCCTTTCATCAAGCAAGGTGCATTGTTTCCAACTCTAACAATTCCTCCATCATAATTGTTAAACTTTATAAACTTCTTCATGTCACTAGTCATATGATGTGAACAACCAATTTCTATAATCCAGTCAGATCTCTTTTCTGGTTGGGAAACTAAAGCTTTTTCTTCTCTAACTTCAGTTTTGGAGTTTTCTTCTTTTATTGCTACAAATCCTATATCATCATTCTCATTATCACTTTCACTTAGGGATTTCTCAATACTAGCCTCAAATTCTTCATCATTAGCATAGTAACATTCTTTAGATCTTCTAAGTTTAAAGTTCTTATACTTCTTTACTCTCTTAGGATATTTAGATGCAAAATTACCATATTCTTGACAAGTCCAACATTTAAAGATTTTCTTACCTTCAGGTTCTCTTTTCACAAGCAAGGCAATTCCTTCCTCAATCTTTCTATCTTCTTCGGTCTTAAATCTGTTGCCACTAGCATAGTCTCCACTTACACTAATGCTTCTTGACAAGGTAGGGCAAACACTAAGTGCATTGAATGTTGTCTCAATTCTAGGTAGGTCTCCCAACTATCTCAAGCTTATCTCTACTGCTTCTAATCTTCCAAGAAGATTTTCTCTAGTAAAGTTCTTATTACAAGGTATAACTTGTTCAATCATCTACATTTTATGCTTAAATATAGGATTTAATGTCTTTAGAATCTTCCATATCACTTAATTCTCAATCGTATTCCCTTTACAAGATTTGATACCTGCAACAATCTCTAACATTCTACCAATATAACTTCTAACAGATTCATCTTCCATCATTCTTATATCTTCAAATGCACATATCCAATTATGTAATCTAACTCTTTTTGCATGTACATCACCTTCAAAAGTAGATTGTAGAGCTAACCAAATTTCATGAGATTTCCTTAGATATTTTACCTGACTGTATTCATTCTCTGGAAGGGCTGACAAGAGTGCTTCTTTGGCAAGTATGTTACACATGAACATATCTATTTCCTCATTATTACATTCTTCAATTTTGTCTTCTTCAATGGTAGTCTTCACATTCTTTGTGATTAACCAATACCCTGGTCCTAAACATAGAAGATGTATCTTCATCTTTTCTTTCTAGCTGTCATAATTTACTCCATCAAACATAGGGCTTTCTTTCCTAAAATGATTCATCATGGATCTCCTTAAGTTGTTAAACTTTTCTTTCAAGGACCTGCTTCTCTGATACCAATTGTTAGAAAGTAAAGTCCACCAAGATAGCTGAGAGGGGGAGTGAATCAGTTATCAAATAAATACAAATTTTATCACCATTAATAGATTTTAGCCATGTAATCAATGTAAGAAACAACCATAGAAAGATAAACATACACAACAACATAATAACACAAGATATGTTGACTAGGGAACCTCTTGATCAAAGAGTAAACCCTGGTGGGAATGATGCCCACAAAAGATGTACCAATATAAAAATTCCTTGTGAGAGGATAGACTCTATTAAGAGCCTTATGAAATACATTTAGTACATATGAATCCTTGTTAGGAGACTTTGAATCCCTGTTAAAAGATTCTAACCTAGTTAGGAGTTATGGAAGATAGAAGGACCCACTATCCAAATAGCTTCAAGGGCAAGATCACTGGACAAACTGTCCAACTGATCTCTGTATTACTCAAACATAATAATACTAAATAATAACTAATCTCAGCAACTCATCTTTTCTCTTTTGTCTGTGCCAAACCGCACCAACTGCTTCACCATATCTCAATATCAAATCTCTGCAATTCGCATATCCTCTTACAACATATGTTGCTTAATTCTGCAATTCCTTATACATGTATTCTTACAAAAATAAAGGAAAACAATCCTTCCTTTATACCACACTCAAATAATTACAAATGAGTCGGCCAAGAAGGCTTAACCAATTACAAAATATAAACCTTCACACGTTACACAATATTTCACAATTACATAAAAACTGTCAGCTTCCAAACAAAATAATTCTTCACTTGTGTGACCTCTAACCATGCTATCACATTCACATCACTATCATAATGTCTTCATCAACTGTACAACTTTGCATGTCTAGATTTTGTCCCAATTAGGAGATATCATCCAGTTACCACAAGCCACTTCTCAGGAACACTACCTGAATACTGCTTCCACTGAATTACACATAACTGTCATGAATAATTGAATTTCCATATGCGCTCTTAACTATGATCTCAAGAAAAAATACAGAGTAAGTCCTCAACTCTGCATAGCCTGATATTCAATACTCCATGTGTGCTAATTCAAACATTATTTGCTTCTCTACTAATCTCCAGTAGATCACTGTGTTGACATCAATGATAACCAAAGTCATGAATGCAACATACAACTACTAAAGAATGGCTCTGAATACTCCCCCATAGGACATATTCAGAATTCATTCCTAACACCACCCAGCCTTGTGGAACCAAAGGTTCACTCCCACCATGTTGAGGAGATAATAACAAACCCCACTCAAATAACAGACCCAATGCAATAAAAAAAACTAAGCAATAGATCCTGAAGACTTTCTATTTGAAAAGGTACCACCAACTAATGATAAAGAAAAGATAATAAATATCAAAATGCCAATAAGTACCAAAATAAAATACTAGAATACCAAAACATACCACTAGATAATACTGAAATAACCAGGACACACCACCAGATAATACTCAAATAACCAAGACACGCCACTAGATAATACTGCAATACCAAAGACACACCACCAGAGGCAAATACAGAAAGATATGGAGGAGACTTAGGATACATACTATGGGAGTGTCATCACATGGTCATCTACTTGAGTTACTCTAGACTGGTCATACCAGACCCTAGACCCTCAAGCATTGAGCTACCCTGGATTAGCCACTCTAGCCCTGGACCCTCAATACGACCCACACAAAACTAGAATAACCTCTCATGAAAATAAGGAATTCTAATCATACCTACTCTCTAGGTATCATCCCATTCCCACCATTAGCCTATACAAATGGTCAAGGCATGGGTGAGACATTATCACTAATTATCTTTTTAATGAACTCTCCAAATTTTAATTACTATGTTATCACTTATTAACAAACTTACGTTAGGTTACCTTGGTACTGACCACTTTGGGTCTCGGACCCCTATTGTAAGCCACTCCCCTAAGACCCTTGGCTATACAATAGAAAATATACCCCTAACGTGACCATTTTTTAAATTTATTAATTAAATTAAAAATCACATAGCCACTATTATGTTATTTTTAATTTAATTAATAAATTTAAAAAACGGTCACATCAGGTGCATATTTTCAGCTGCATAAATGCTTCCTCCTCTAAGATGCACCTATTAAACCTCCCCTAGGCTCACAAGTCATAGATAGCCACATAGGTCTCATAAAAGTATAATGATCAAATTCGAGTCCACAAAAAATATCAGGGACATATGTTGGTCCTCAAACCAAAATATCATAATCACTCTCTCAAAGAGTTCACATAAACATGAGCTTAGGTCTCAACAAGGTTGGGTAGAAATGATCAAAATGATATAACATCATAATGCATAATAAATAACCACATAAGCATTAATAGAACAACTCACCTCACCTCTGGTATACACACCCTAAAAACAACCAACATAAACCCCCATCCCATAACAAATTACACAATAAGGTTCAAGTAATAATCCTCAAAATACAATTTCATACATACAAGAACATCTTATATTTTAAATTAAATATTCTAATTTGACTTAACAAAAACAACCATATGTATATAAACTCACTCAAAATAAGTCAATTCATATAAAATTCCCAATTAATTAAATATATCCACATAACCCCATCTCAAACAAAAACTAAATAAAATAACAAGAAAAATGAAACAATGTAATTAACTAATTAATAAATAATAATAATAAATTTAATTGTTAAATATTAATATTTAATAAATATAATAATACTAATTAACATTAATAATAATATTAATTTAATAAATTTAAATTTAAATTAAACAAAATTTTAATGCAAAGGGGGACCCACAGCCCACCACTACTGCCACGACAGCTTAGGCTGTCTTGAGCAGTCTAGCTGTCATGAGTATCTTTGACTGTCACGATAGCTCCAAAGCTGCCAGGGGTAGAGGGAGGAAACCCCCGCCCCCTTCCAATTATATATATATATATATATATATATATATATATATATATATATATATATATATATATATATATATATATATATATATATATATATATATATATATATATATATATATATATATATATATATATATATATATATATATATATATATATATATATATATATATATATATATATTATTTAAATTAAATTAAAAACTTTATTTTATATTTTTTTGTCAGATTTTTTTGAGCCAAAACAACAAGCTCCTTTTAAAAAAAATGTTTTTTTATTCAATAGATTTCAAAAATCAAACTCCTATATTTGTTTTAGAGGAATATCCTTTATTTGAAAGCCTATATTTTCGAACCTCTAATTTTCCAATAGTTTCCTTTCTCCATTAAATGAAGACTAGGGTTTTTTCCTAATAAGACTATTTTTGTTTGAATAAGACTTTCACATAAAAACCCATATTTACATATATATCTATCTGCATGCAATTATATATTAAATAAATATCCATGCAAATTATTGAGGTAAAATATCTATCACTGTAAATATCTTAACCAGGAAAAATGCACATGTTTTCCGAAAACCTCTTCCTAGATTTTCAAATAATCCCAACAAAATACTAGATCTAATTTTTCATCAAAACTAATCCAAAATTTCTCAAAGAAACAAACTTGATTAAAAATAGAAAACCATTTTCAATGCATTCACTCAAACAATTCCAGACACGAAGCAAACAATCTTTTCAAAGGAATGATTTTACAAAATAGAAAGTTTCAAACCCTACCTCAAACAATGTTTGGATTTGAAGACAAGAAGAATCCAATTCAATCTTCAAAATTTTAAGCTTTCAATAATCTTTCAAATTCACCTAAGAGAGCTCCTCCAATACCTGATAGATGTCCCTGAAATAATACCCAGAAAACCTCTCATAAAGAAATCGTATTCCCCTTAGGATTTCTAAAACATGCGATCCCTAAAAATCAAAACTCAACTCTCCACCTAGTTTCTATCAACTCTCTTTGCAGGATTAATTATAATTTAATAATAAAATATGCACTTTTTTCTAATTACAACTCCTAACTCAACTTTAACTTTAAATTTCTAATTCACTTTTATTGAAGTGAATGTACAACTTAAATTGCATATTAATATTTAATTAATCAATTAATATTTTAGCACATTAATAACTATGCAATTGATAAATTAAATATTAAATTAATTAATTATGCCTTAAATTTCATATTTGGACTTAATAATTAATTAAATCCTTTTATTCCAAATTAAGTCTTTTAATTAAACAAAGGTATTTAATTAACTCTTAATAATTAAATATCCTTATATTTAATATTTCCATATTCATATGATATAATTATTCTAATCTCATAATTAATCTTAATTTAATTATTTTAAATCAAATAATCCACACAACAAACTTACTTGACCCACAACACACGAAAATTAGCTAACTCAAAGAACAAACAAACAAGCACTAAGGAAGGGCTCACCAATTCACATCACCTTGACGAATTCGGATGGGTAGAAAATAGATACTTGTCCATTATTTTAGGAAAATCAATAGCTTGGGTCGAGATTTGGATCTATATGTTATCTCTTCTCTCTTACCATTGAGATATTGCGATAGGGCACACTCATTCTGGCAATTTAGGGAAGTTGATGTCCGGTACCTACAAATTTGCATAAAAGATGAGCATGTACATACATGTATAAATATATAACAAACAATGGCAGGATCAGTCGATCGTGTGGATCTCACAAGCAAGCAACTACGACTCTGTCCCTCAACCACATCAGGCATGTCAAACAAAAAGGTAAAACATGCACGCTAACCATACACATGCAAGTATGGGGTCAGTATAACCATAAGCACCAATGATATCCTAACATATAAATCATCATGAAATAACCATAACATATATATATATATATATATAACATCATAATTTGTATTTAATCAACATGAAAATAACCAAAAATATCTAATTGTAAATACATGATATCTCACAATTATCTAATGTAATGTCATACATTCATATCCTCAAGTATCTATGAAATAATCAATGCACACATGAAAGTGGCCTAAAAGGAGTTTGGAAATAAAAACTAAAAAGAAAACTATGGGAGGGGTATTACATTACTGATAGTAATTGTATATATTGATGATACCATATTTAGAGGTAATGATCATTCTTGCAAGAAGTTTTTTGAAGAGATGCATATATAATTTTAAATGTCCATGATTGGTGAGATGTCATTTTTTTTTAATTTTCAATTCATGGAGAAGGAAGATGATATTTTTATTTCTCGGACCAAGTATATCAAATAAATGTTGAAGAAGTTTGGAATGGAGAACTCTAAACTAGTCGCAACCCCTCCTGCTACTAGTTGTCGATTGAGAAAGGATGATGAATATTTGGAAGTTGATCAGAAGTTGTATAGATCTATGATAGGTGGACTGTTGTACTTAATCACTTCAAGATTAACTATCATGCATGCAGTTTACCTGGTTGCTAGATATCAAGCAAGTCCAAGACAGTTTTCATAAGGTGGTAGTAAAAAGGATATTTATATACGTGAAAGGAATTTTAGCATATGGATTATGGTATAGAAGGGATGGTAATTTATCATTTAAATATTTTATTGATGCCAACTGGGTCAGATGTGTAAATGAAAAAAGAAGTACAAGTAGTGGTGCATTATTTTTGGAAGACAAGTTGGTCACTTGGACAAGAAAGAAACAAGATTTCGTTACATTATCTACTACAGAGGTAGATTATACAGTAGTAGCATCTTGTTGTACTCAAATAATTCAGATAAAGTGGACTCTTAAGGATGTGAAGGTAGTTTTTTATGAATCCATTTTGATTGTGTGCGATAACACTAGTGCTATTAATATTTCAAAGAATCTAGTGATGCACTCAAGGACAAAAACACTTTTCTATCTTGTATCACTTCGTAAGTGAGGAATTTGTTGAGAAGTTAAGATGGAGTATATACCTACTAAGGAACACATTACATATATTTTCACTAAGGCTTTGGCTAAGGACACTTTTGAGTATCTTAGATAGATGTAAGGGGTTATTACCCCTCCTTTTTTATACTAGATGCATAAGAGAAGTGCATCATTCTAAAGAAGAATAATTATTGGCTATCTTTTGTCCCCTAGATTGATATAGTGACTGCTCTTGGGAGGAGTAGTGTAGGTAGTGGATTGAAAAAAATGTTGTAGAGGTTTGGTTTCCTTGACAAGAGGAATTTTCATAATAGATATATTTTTAAGCTATATATTGAGGTTGTTGGTTGCATAATGAAAGGGGGAGAGTTTTTTATGACACCCCTTGTTGTTGATAACAAAGGGGGGAGAAGGAAGTTCATCCTTTTTTGTCATTGTTGTTGTCATCAATGAAAAAGGATGATATTTTTATCTATATTATTAATTTTTTCATTAATGTCAACTAATGGTTGCATTGATGTCAACCAACTATGGTTGAGAAGTTGGTGTGATTAAGAATAGGTATGGGTTGCATTTGATGAAGAGTTATGTTATGCATAAAAGAGTATATGATGATTTGATTTGCAAGAAAGAGTACTTAAAGGATAATGTATGTTTTTCATTGAGTGTTTAGATGTTGTTTTGATGTTATGATGATAATAATAAGATAGTATGAGTTATATCTAGAATATTAAAGTATGGAAAGTTGGAATTTGTAAAAAAAGAGTATTTAAAGACCTTATGGGAGAATGCTTTTTATTTATCTACATAAGATGATGGTACTTGCAATTTTGGTTATAATGGCTAAGTAATATGAATATTATACTATCATGTTTTCAAGTCCCCACCTATTCTTATAAAAAAGTTATGATGCGTCATTGGTTAAAAGTAAGGTTGGGTATCAATAATGGATTAGATATGCTCAAAAAATGCTCCACATAGGTATCTCAAGTTATGCAATTTGGTGGACATGGTCAAATGGTTCATGTAGTATTTCACTTCAATTATCTTTTGAAAAATTGCTCCACGAGTGAAGATTTGTTGTCACAAGTGTGATGTTGTTGTTTGTGTTAGTTTCAAGCTTACTAAACTATTGGCAATTATTAGATTTGAGTCCTATTGGACTAGATATAGGATGAGGAAAGATTTAAAAGGATAAGAGTAACTTTATAATCACATGTTGTGTTTTGAATGGTTCTATGTGCTTTAGACAATTTTATTGAATTAACTAGTAACATGCTTTTAATGCCTTTCTACATGTTACTTTTGGGACTAGCTTTGGAGAATGATGCAAAATCTATGCCTTGATAATATCATTTGGGGAAGATTTATTGTGATGTATTTGGGCCCCCTTTATCTCTTGGGGTAGATTGCATTTAATATTTATGCTCACAATGGCTAACTTTGTACTAATATTTCTCATGGATGACCTTGTTGATGTTTTTTATGAAAAAACCACTATATATATATGTGCACAAATAGATCAGTAAAGTATGAGAGTGTGTGAGATAATTGTGAAGTATGTATGTATCAAATGTGAAGACAAAGTAATGCAAATAAGGAAGAGCGGAAGTGTTGAGAAAATGGTGTTGTACACCTTGCATAACAATGTTTATTATTATATTATTTCATTTTATTATGTAAATCTTGCACCTAGATGGACATTCAACATGTAGGGATTCCCATGGAATATTCTTTGTGAGTTGTATTGTAACATTGTGATATTATTTGATGTAATTATTTAATATTGGGGAAATAAAGTAGATAAAGTACCCAATATTAAATGTGGATCAATAGGGTTTGGTAGCACATAGTTTTAGCACATGGTTTATGTAATACCACTTGGTGGTTTTGTGGGAGCTTGTTTCTATAAAAGCAACCACAAGGGTAGTTGTTGAGGTAAGACAGGTGGAGATAGATTAGCCAAGGTAGCATTTGTGAATGTTGGAAGCATGGCATGGGATGTGTGGATTAATGCATGTTCACATGGATTGTTTGGTTGTGGCTAGGGCTTTGAAGACTTCCATGGTTCTATTGCAATGGTGTTTTGTTGAATAATACATGGTGATGGAAGCTTTTGGAGGCTGGATTTTTCCCTCATGAGGGTTTCCCAGGATATATCTTGTGTCACATTTTGTGGGTATGTTGTCTATTCTCTTGCATGTGGATTTTAAGTGTTTATTTGCTTCGTATCTATAATGGGTTATGTGGAAATGTTATATTGTTGTATGCAAGTTTCCTATCAAGTGGTATTAGAGCTATGGTTGTGGTGTTGTAACCCTAGGTTGAATCCATGGGAATGCATAAAAGAATAAAAGAAAAGGGCAAGATATATGGGTGTCGTAGGTTGTTTATTGCAGATCTGAGGGTTTTGGGTTTGCTGTTATGATGAGTTGTTGGAAATTTTTTGGGCATGAGAAATTGGTGGTCAAAAATTTTTTCAGATGTTTTCATTTAAATGAGGGTTTTGGAGGGGAGTTTGTAGAGATGACCTCCTAAGTAGAAATGGACCTCACCATTGGATCTGAGTTGGCCTTGCCATGAATTTTGATATAAAATGTGCCCTAGTTTGGCCATGTTGATAGAAAATGCAAAAGATTTTATAGTTTCAGCCCGTGACTGCCATCAAATTTAATCCCATCGGAATTTTCGTCACAAAAAAAATATATCGCAGTGAAAATGGTAAAAAAACTATCTTGGTAAAACGAACATAACTTTCTCTCAGGATATCAAATTTTGGACTTCTTATAGTCATTGGAAAGCTAATTCAAAGCACTACAACGTGGTGTAGGTTTGATTTTGTGATTTTAAAATTTTGTCAGGTTTGAAGAGCCCAAAAGTTAGATATTATTTATTTTGAGCACATATTTGGGCATAACTTGGGCATACAAAGTCAAATTTTGGACTTTGAATAGTCAACGGAAAGCTCTTGGAGAGCTCTATGAATTTGTTTAGATTTGGTGTAGATTTGTCATGGTTTATTTACTGATATATTAATCTAAACAATTTTATGGGTTCTTTTGACTATGGTGACATTGTGAGTTTATGACATGGTTTATTTTGGAGATTTGGATTTGATGTCATTGTATACTCAGCTTATATTTAAGATTGGTCTCATGATGATATGGTTATCAGTGTTTAATTTGGATATGTATGATGACTTGTTGGATCTACAAGTTGTGCAGTGTTTTAAGCAGTCTATACTTACGGGTTTCATTTATCGCTTAGATATGGGTTGTCTTTGCTCATTGATCTTTCATTATTGATGCATATTAATATTTGTGGCTTGGATTTGGGTTGTCTATGCCCTTAGTCACATTATTTTCTAATTTTTCTTCATGTAGAAGGGATGATATGTTGTTACCAAGTACAGTCATGGTGGAGGATTTTGGTTGACTATTTTATGTTGGCGGGTTAGACATTTTGAGATTCAGATGCTTAGTTCATGGATGTGATCATGGTTACATGGATTTTGGCATGACATGATTGGATATACAGGTAATTAATTGGTGCTCATTGGTTTGGATTCCTGATTTAGTTATGGTGGTATATCTTCTTGGTTGAGGATCATGGTTATTTGGTTTCTTTGAGGAGCTCATGAGGTGCACTTTGATTTCTTTGATGATATGATGTCTTGGTTGATTCTCATGGTTAGAGGATGGTTTTTTTCATCATGATATTATGGATAGCTTGGATACACAGTTTAGTGAGAGCTTGTGACAATGATGAGGTGGTAGTGCAGGATTGGTTCTTGGTTTTGTATCTTCTTGGTGTAGGAGATGGATATCATGATACCATGGGTGACTCGGTACCATGGTTGAGTGGGAGTTGTTGGTAGTGATATGGATTTAGTGCTTATAGATGTTGGAGGGTGTCTTAGATCTTGTTTCTACATAAGCTTCTTTGATATTTGCATGGTGCACTTGTTATCTTCATGGTGTATGAAGATTGTTCTTCATGGTGTGTGGAAATGGTTACATCTTGAAGACTTGTGGGGCTCTTGGTAGAGGTGTGGTTTATGCTCTCATTTGACATGTTATCCTTGGTTTTAAGATGGTTTAATTATTATGTCATGGTATACTATTGATATGTGTTTAGATTTTTGGCATGTTATGGTATGTTCATATGGAGCATGGTATCTCTTTTGTTGAGATAGTTTAGATCATGGTTGTCATGTTTATAATCCTAATTCCTAGGTTGGATTTGTGACATTAATCTTGGTGTAGTTTCTTGGTATTGAGTACATTGATCATTTATTGGATACTTCATGTTATTGCTATGTTGCATTTAGAGTTGGCATGGATTGATTGGTTACAGGTGCTCATGGATACATAGTGACAGAGGTGATGCTATTTTTCTCTTAGGATTAGAGATGTATGTGTTGGGATGGTTGATGATTTCAGCAAGAAGACCAAGGAGCATTCACCTAATATGGACTTGAGAGGAGAGTGTTCTTAGATTAGTCTTGGTTGGAGAATTGGATATCTTGATGAGCATTTGCATTCCCTACTCTTGGTCTACTCGGTAGTTTACTACTTGAGAGGTATAGCCCTTTAGTTTCTTCTCGGGTGCATTATGTTTATGCTTACCTTTCATGAATATGGATCTTGAGCTATGGTGTGAGTTAGTTCTGGAGGGTTCATTTGAGAGATTTTTTTGGCATTGGTTATCTCCTTGTGTATATTTTGTTATTATAATATCATCATGGTTGAATTTAGGAGATGGTTTTATTGGGCATGTTCCTTAGACTAGGAATGGTTATGAGTTTGATCTTCTTGTGAGAGGCTTACATCCATGATTGGTTATATGGTATGGTTTGAGTGTTTTTGTTTCTTCTTGTTTGGGGTTTTATGTAGGAGATCATACTTGGCACAATTGACATCTAGAGGTGTGTGTAGAAGGACATGATACAGTTTATGATTTGCATGGTCTCTTTGGTATTGGTTATCTTCCTAGATGTTTGGTTTCACTTACTTTGGGTTTGAGATTGGTTGGAGTTTGTGATCACTAGTTTGTGTCCATGAGTTTCATGTGAGAGATGGCATGGTTATTCCTTTATCTCTTTGCTTTGTTGGTTTTGGATAACTTGGGAGAGTGTTAGAGACTTGTTGTGAGAGTTGTTCTTTTAGGATATTGGTTTATATGTTTCACATTGTTGTGGATGTCCTTGATACTACATGGATTCAATTCTATGAGATGTTGTGAGTGGATTGATTTCAGATTTGACATTACCTTTGTAGTGGGAGCTTCTTGGTTTATATGTGGCAGGTATTTCTCTTGAGGCTTGTGGTTGCAGGTTACAGGTTGGATATGTTGATTTGGGATTCACTTGGTATACCTTAGAGGTATGGATAGTTAGATGCGTTAGCACTTGTTGTGGGTTCTATTTCAGCTATGGTTTTTATAGCTACGGATACATGTTATTACCTTTGTACTGAGTGTATGTGCTTGGGATATCAATTGGTATAGAATTTATGTTTCTTATGTGATAGGTGTACACACTAAAAAGGTGAACTTCTATGAACCATTACATGCAAGGTTGCTCAAGAATGAGGCCTCACAAAGTGGCTCATAGCTCTCTATGCATGGAGTTGCAAGGGACTATGATGTATTTGCTCTCAGCTAGAGCTACAAGCTTGTGACCTTGCTAGTCAACCACACAACAAGAGATTCAAATGAGGACAAGGGAAAGAGTGCCAATCTCCTCAAGAATCACTATGAAAATGCAATGCAAACTATTCTATGAAAATGAAAATGCAATGCAACTAAGCTATGAAATGGAAAGAACCAGTGTTACAAATCCCTCCTATTAAGCTATGTGAGTTAAATCTATTGCATCAAAGGAAAATAAGTTATGAATGAAGCTAAAATGCAAGAATGAAAGACCAAGAACAATAAGGTTTCCAAAAGCTCCAAAAAGTCTCCAAGAATTCCTGCAGCATAAGATTAGTATTCAAAACATGATATGAAAATGGAGGAGAGAGCTTTCTTTTTATAAGAAATGCAAAGGAATGGACCATTGAGATTAAGAGGCAAAAGTCTTAATCGATGGTGGAGGTTGAAAGAGGAGCAATCCATGTGCACAAGTATCCTCCAATGAGAGTGAAGTGTTGACTTTTGAGCCTCATGTGAGATAAAAAGTACTTTTTTCCTTTTTGTGAAATAAGAATAATGTTTTATTTGTGCAACTTAGGATAAGAGGAAAAGTGGGGCTTTTTATTTAATCAAAAGGGGAGGAAATATTCCTTTTAATCAAATAAAGACTTAGGATAAAATGGTTAGCCCATAGGATAAAAATCCAAAATGATAAAATTAAGACTTGATCAAGAAATTGATAATGTTGAAAATATTAATTATTGATAAAACTGATTCAGGATAAATAAATCGAATAAATGGGGCCCAAAGTCTAGGTGACCATTTTAGGGTGCATACATTTGCCCTTCTTTGACTAATGTGTGATCAATTTGGGAACACATGTAGTCAAAGAATGAAGTTGCAATGTGAGATCGATTTAGGATCAAAAAACAACTCAGATATGAGGTTGATTCGGGATCATATCCGGACAAAGCATAAACAAAGGCCTTTGAACATGAGGTCGATTCGGGATCACATTCAAAGTAAGAGATAAGAATCTCAAATTTGAGCAAAAGCTCACAAAAGATGTCTGAATTAGGAAAATCAAGGAATCGGGGATGAGAATCCCATAAATACTGCCCCCTCGGAATCGAAATCGAAGTCAAGTAGAGGAGAGATAGAAAATCGATAAGGTTGATCAAATCATAATAAAATCACAATCAAAGGTAAGGGTCAATAGGTTAACCATTAGGCAATGAAACATGCCCCAGTGAGGAAGTAGAAGAATAGAAATAGAAGACTAGAAATAGAGTGGATGAAAGACTAGAAAATTTGAGAGACATGGAAAGAAGAAATTCCACCGAAAATCAAATTATGCCTCAAAAGGTCAGTCAACTGCTTAGAAGAAGGGGAAAATTTTTGAAACGCGACTCGGATTTCAATTTCGAGTCTGAAAATGGATAGAAAATGATGTGATATGAAAGATCAGAAATGAAGGATATGATCAAGAAGAATCAGAAAATGAGCACAGTTGACCAACAGGTCCACGTAAGATGAAAAAAGGAGAGCTCTCTCCATATGCAAGGTGTAGAAACTAAACTAACATGAACCTAGAAATGCAAGCTACTATGAAAGTGGTTGACTTGCAAGGTCACAATGCTTATAGACATCTAATTATCATCATCGAGTGTTAAGTAACGTCGTAAGATCATACAATGCACACTAGCATAACTATGTGGATATGAATATGATCTTTATCAGAAGAAAATGTGGAAATCTCACCTAGGCATCAAAGACATGGAGGTCAAGATGACTAATGCAGTTAGATCACCTAAGTTTTGATATGGCAAGATTATGCTTGTATCAAGACACCTGAAAGTCAGGATAACTAGAAGCATGCACTTGCAAAAATAGTCAAGGATAATACCTTGTCAATCCATAGGGTCAAGTAAGACTAGCATAAATTCTCATGACAGTTAGGATCAACAAAATATACCCACAAGCAGATAAAGAAATAAAACATGTTCTCATACCCTTAGTCTTCTAGCTATGCATCATCGAAAACTTCTCAGGGAGAGACCACTCATCAAAGAAATCCTCATAGACAACACACAAAGAAAAATAAAGTCAACATATCTCAAGCGAGTTGATTGTTTAAGTGCGTGTGTGTTGGTCATAGAGTCAGACTCTAGTTATCATATCTGCTAATGAGAAATATCACATTACACTTGGACTATTGGGTAAGACATCTGATAAGTGTTAAGAAACACTCGACGCAAGGGTAGTGTTGGCAAACACTGTTGGGGTGGTGTTGAAAAACACCTGATTGTGAAATGCCCCAAGAGACAAACGCACCTAAAGGACCAATGCTAATAGTTATGCCCCCTAGACAAAGAGAAAGACCAATTCCAGACCAAGTCAAATAAGGTCAAGGCATGATGGAAAGGCTCAGTGTCGAGGACGCATGCTAAGAAATAGGGCTGCAAAGGCCTCAAGTAGCGCCTGTTTCCAGGTTTTCACCACTTGGATTCTTTTTTCATTTTTTCATTTTTTTCAATTTTTATTTTTATTTTTTGATTTTTTTTTATTTTTTTGTATTTTTTCAGGACATTTTATGATTTTTAGAATTTTTGACAATATATCATTTTTTTTGGAATGTTTTTCAGGATCATATATGAATTTTTCTGGTATTTTTTTTCAAGATCATAAAATATATACAAAGAATGCCCCCAAACAGAACGGGCATCAAACTCTTTAAGCAAGATGACATCGTGTAGTCCTAATGTCAAGCAAGGTGGAGAACAAGAGGGATTAGCAAGTTGGTGGAAGAGATGGAAGATAAGAGAATGAAGGAGAATGAAGGGAAGAAATCCTCAAAGGAAAACTTCTCAAGAGTACCCAAGCTAGGAAAAAATTATCATGCAAAGCACATTTGGATAAGCAATGAAAAGCTAGCATAGGATAAGCCTCAAAAGCGTAATGCAAAAGAAGGAAAGGATGCAGTCCAAAGGAGTAGACATGTCAAGAGACTTCATAGCATCGTATTTTACTCTTTTTATTAGATCAAGACCAAGGGGGAAAAGGATAGCGAAAGGCTAGAATGAATGGAGGAAAATAAATATGAAGGCTAAACATGAATGGAATGAAAGCAAGATCATCGGAAGATAGCTCACAAGATAGCGAAATGTTCGGGTATAGGTCAACATTGCCAAGATCAAAGATGGAATGGATGAAACATGTAGAAGAACTATGCATGATGCCTGATTACCAGGTTTTCATCATGGTACTTATCTAAGGCACCACAAGGGAGTGGTTTTCACCATAGGATGAATTTATTTCTTTTTACTTTTGCTACCAAGGTGCTTGTTTCCAAGTTTTCACCATGGCACATTTTTAATTTTTTTTCATCTCTTTCTTTTTTTCTTTTTGAATTTTTCTATTTTTTTGATAGTTTTTCTATTTTTTGGAAGAAGGCAAGCTTTTTAGATAATGCTCCTTGAAAGGATAAACCATGATATGTCAAGGATTCAAAATGATATGCTCAAAGATGCTGAAGGGGAAAGGAAGATGCAAAAGGAATAGACAAATGAGGAAAAATGATAGAAGGTAGAAGGATAATGAATGGAAGGAATGTGAAAAGGTAGATGGAAAGAAAGGTAAGATCAACGTCAATACACACCTTGAAGGGTGATGGGAAAAATGGAGGAAACGTAAACCATATTCTAGTCCAAATGTGAACCATATTCTGGTTCATTATTGCTATCTGACTCCTCGAAGAGAGGATTGGTGTGCTTGTTATAATTCTCAAATGTGAATGGAGGAATACGAGAAGGAATATGGAAAATGTTTAGTAAAGGTTGTGGTTCAAGCACATGGAATGGAAGAATGTTTTTGGAAAAAGATGAAGTGGAAGCCTTTGGAAGCTTGAATGTCAACTTCACTTTTTGCTCAACATGAAACTTTTTCAAGAGAGACTTTGGAATCCATATAGCTTTAAGCTTTTTATTTTCTTTTGATGCATTAGAGAGAATATCTTCAATGATAGATTTTGGAACCCATACTTGTCTTGTAGTTTTCTTCTTAGATATCTCTTTTGACTTTATGCCCCCATGTCGATTAGAGGAGACATGGTGATCTTTTTTTTTATGGATTCTTGTATTGCTTCTTTTTCTTGTATTGAACATTCAAGTTACTTCTAAAAGACTTGGGACTTATGGAGGAAGAAGGATGATATGACTGGTTTAGATGGGTGGATGGATGAAAATGATTCAAGGGTATGCATCTATGTTGATCTTGAGGGAAAATAGGAGATGGAGGGACGTAAGGACCCAAAATAGATGATGAATTAGGAGAGTTAGGAGGGGAAAGTGAAGGGACATAAGGACCCAATATGGAAGGAAGATATGAAGCCCTTAGCAGTGGTGGAGGAGGTCCAAGGATGGACATGGAAGATGCAAAAGGATAATCAATAAGTTCATCAACGTCTATATGACAACCAAGGATATCAGCATCTTTGGAGTGAGCACTAGAATTTTCAATAGAATTGTGGACATCTTGAATAGGAGCATCTTCCTTGATAGGATTGTTCAAAGCTTGCGAAGACTTAGGAAGAGAAGAAAGTGGAAGTGAACATGAAGTGGTAGAACATGAAGATGGAAGACTTTGATCTTGACAAGGATCGTTGGGTAGCATAAGCATATCAACTTTCTTTCGATTTTCAATAGGCTTTACATCAGAAGTAACAACACCATTTTTAATAACCTTAATGGAAGTATCATCTTTGGAAAGCGCAAGTATGGTAAGGTTATTTTGATTATCAATAAGCTCAATGGTGTAAGTAGTAGCTTGATCTTGCTTAGGAGATGGTGGAATGAATGCGGAAGAGCGTAGAGGATCAAAAGAACCATGCAATGGAGGAGATACATCATGAAGAGAATTAGATGATATAGAGGGTTCCTGATCTTGATATTTATTTATATTTTTTTCTTTATCATTTTTAGGGTCCTCTTGACATGGAGCCACTTTTAAGGACAAGGAAGCATGTTGGAATTGTATGAAAGATTTTGGAAGAGATAGTGAAGAATTAGCTGAAGTAGGCATTATAGCATATAAAGGCTTAGGCTCTTTAGGTTTAGCATTATTGGAAGTATTCACATCCAAGTGAAGGTTAGCTTGAGTATCTTTAAGAGGTGGCTCTTGAGAATAACTATAGGGAACCGCATGGAAAGCCTTAGGATCTTTGTTGGATGAAGGATTTGTGAAAGATTTGGATGACTCAGAAGCTTTAGGAAGTGTGTGGGTATTGGAGAAAGTAGAGGATGGAAGGGAACCATCACAAGACAAAGGTTCAACATTAATATGATCTTGCTTGAGAGTGCAACCTTTATTTTCAGCATGAATGTCCTTAGAGGAAGGATTCTTATAATATTTATGTTTCAAATTAGCACGGTGCATTTTATAGTCCTCAGTAGTAGTAGATGGATCATAATCAAGGTATTGTTCACAAAAATCATTAAAGAATTCTTCAAATTTAGAGTCATATGGATCACCATCACAGTCTACCCAATACGACTCCCCCTTAGAAATCACAAGTGTACCATGAGGATGATGCTTAGGAATAGAAGTTTCATGGGCATCACTACATTTTCCATCATCATAGTCATCATAGTCATCATAGGTGGGTGTATCACTCTTTGTGGAAGAGACATCACAAAGACTATCACGTTGCTCTTTATGGTATGTCTTCTGAAGAGAAGTAAGACTCTTGGGAGAAGTAGAAGAAGAACGAGATCTTGAAGAAGAGGAAAATGAAGACCTAGTGGAAGAAGAATACTTGGATAATGAAGAATTTGAATGATGTTTAGAAGAGTCATGATAAGACTTGGAAGGCGAAGAAGAATGAGAAGATTTAGATAATGAAGAATGTTTGGAAGAAGAAGATTGTGATATGATCATGTTTATGATTCTAGCAAAGGCATCTGATTTAATCATCTTTTCTTTTATTTTTGCTATAAATTCATCACTCATGAGAATTTTGGAGGAACAACACTTTTCAAATATGTCAATGAGCTCAAGATCATCTATTCTTAATAAAGGTTCCAAAGCTAGATAGTCAAGATTCATGGTTCCAAAAGAGGAGAAAGCAAGCATAGGAATGATAGAAAAATAGAGGAATGCG
The DNA here is from genome assembly GCA_027943335.1 of Chamaecyparis obtusa. Classification (NCBI taxonomy): domain Eukaryota; kingdom Viridiplantae; phylum Streptophyta; class Pinopsida; order Cupressales; family Cupressaceae; genus Chamaecyparis; species Chamaecyparis obtusa. Next base: position 2,501,176 of record BSBK01002526.1, on the reverse strand, counting down.
AACTAGATAGTAGGAGAAAAAGAATCAAGAAGAAGAAGAAAAATTTCCCATGGGAATAGAAGACTTTAGAAGAACATGGGAAATGGAGAGGAAAGAAGAAGACTAAGAGTCATCTTGTGCAATTGATACCATAACGTTCATTGAGATGTTGAGCAACATGACAACACCTAGGATCTAAGATCTGGACTAACCAAGGAAGACTGAAAATAGAAGACCCTTGGTAATAGGATGACCTCACAAAATGTCAACACCAAACTAGGATAATCAAAGTTCTCTATTGTCCAAAGAGAAATGAAAAGATAGAAGAAGGGGCTTTACCAACACTGTCAAAGAGGTGCTTCAAATCAAAGGGTGACTACCCTTGCACTTTTGAACCAGGAGGTTGGGCTAGGCCAAAAGATAATTGAAATTGAGATTAAATGAAAATTATTTGGACAATAAGAGTACGAGAATTTCCCAAGAATGTAGCTCACAATTTTAGAGATAAACTTTCTCACCAAGAACAACCTTCTAATGCGATATTTCTCTTTGGCTAATGTGATACTAATGTTGATCTTGACCAATTTGTGCAAAATTTTGAGTTTTAAGGTCTGATTTTGGATTTTCTGAATGTTAGGGTGAAAATGTCTAACGTCAATCACAAATTTAACAACATTTGGACAGGTTTGCAAATAGTAGAGGATCAAACATGTCTTCAAACACTTGAAACAAGGGCAAAAGCAACCTTTCCAAGACAAACACTTATGATATCAAAATTGAAAAAAACACCCTATGAATGCTACCGATTGTTTGTATGTAAGAACGTTTACACTGGCATCACACAACCGAAGACAATTCAAGCAAATCTATCCTAAAAAGGTCAAGGCTCAATACTTACCAACTTAGCCCACAACTTGATGCCCCCTTGCCTCACACCAAGTGGTTACCCACAAGAGATATTGGCTTTTTCGTGGAAGTGTCAAACAACACAACCAAAGGGACACATATGGTGAGTATCTTGGGGTGATCCGGGTTAGTCCACTTGGATCAATCCTTGCACTAAGAAGATAAGCGGCTAAAATAGGTGGTCTCTAATCCTATGGTTCTTAGTAAGGGCTTCCGTTCATAACACCCCTCTTGCTCCTCATAAAAGACTAGGACCTCGCAGCCTCAAGAATACCTTAAGCATTTTGCTCAATGCTTTCCCCATGGTCGCGATCCCATGAGCTACTCACATCAAGCGAAGACAAGTGTTATGTCTACCAAGGTTTTGTGTCCTCGATAGCCTTGAGATTATAGTGGGTTAGAAGAGCCGGCAAAAAGCTTGTCCCCACTTAGGTCGTTCCTCTTGATTGCTCAAGAGCAGGCCCGCTAAAAGATTCTAAATCTAAACAAAAAGTGGATTAACTCTTGAGGTTCAAGGTTTTTGGTTCACCACAAGGGTGAAGAGCATACTCCCCTATCTCAAGAATCTCTCCCAAACACACCAAGCAAAGATTCAATTACCCCCTTGCTTTCAAAATTCAAAGATGGGTCAAGATTTTTTGGTTCACCAAAATGGTGAAGAGCATACTTCTCCTACCACCCAAGAATTCCCACAACAAGATCTTAAGTGCCTAATAAATGAAACAACTAGTTTTTACCACACTTAAAAGGAAAGCAAATAAACAAGCAAGATTTATTTTTTTGTTTTTTTATGCTTGGACAGCCCTGCAAAAATGTTAGTAGCCCTCTTTGACATGCGATTTTGACAAAATATTCAAGCAAGAGGCACCTACAACCACAACTTGTTAGACTAACAAGGTTAGCAAAATCTAAAATCTAACAATGGTTAGCACATGAAAAATTAGATAATCTGCAAAAAATAAATGATCAAATGACAAAATCTGAAAATGAAACCATCATGGTTGGATTAGGCATGGAAAGACCTTTCCAACAATATATCACACTTAGATTTTCGATACCATTTGCAAAAATTTCTCAAAAATGGGTGCCCGTTTTCCAGAGTGGCACGGATTTGAAAATGCTAAAATTTTCAAAAAAAATTAAAAAGTCAAAAACAGCAAGCAAACTGATGAATCTAGAATTCTGGTCTCTGTCTGTCACAAAATTTCACGCGAGACAATACAAAGGTCACGCGAGAAAGTACAGAAGCCCGTGCGAGACAGAACACAGTCCCACGCGAAGAAGCACAGAAGCTCATGTGAGACAAAGCACAGGGCCACACGAGGAAGCACAAAAGCTCGCACGAGATAGAATGCAGGCCCACGTGAGGAAGTACAGAAGCTCGCATGAGATAGAATACAAGCCCGCACGAGGAAGTACAGAAGCTCACACGAGATAGAATACAAGCCCGCACGAGATAGAATACAGAAACTCACGTGAGGAAGTGCAGAAGCTCACGTGAGACTTTGTGACAGTGATGCATGAAAGTACAAACAGCGCACGAAAATCACAAAAAAAAATTAGAACAGCCGAAACATGCAGTAGAAATGCAAGAAAAAAAGGACAAAACAGAGCTGTCTTGCCCCATGGTGGGCACCAAAAATGTACACACTAAAAAGGTGCGCTTCTATGAACCATTACATGCAAGGTTGCTCAAGAATGAGGCCTCACAAAGCAGCTCATAGCTCTCTATGCATGGAGTTGCAAGGGACTATGATGTATTTGCTCTTAGCTAGAGCTACAAGCTTGTGACCTTGCTAGTCAACCACACAACAAGAGATTCAAATGAGGACAAGGGCAAGAGTGTCAATCTCCTCAAGAATCACTATGAAAATGCAATGCAAACTAGTCTATGGAAATGAAAATGCAATGCAACTAAGCTATGAAATGGAAAGAACCAGTGTTACAAATCCCTCCTATTAAGCTATGTGAGTTAAATCTATTGCATCAAAGGAAACTAAGTTATGAAATGAAGCTAAAATGCAAGAATGAAAGACCAAGAACAATAAGGTTTCCAAAACCTCCAAAAAGTCTCCAAGAATTCCTGCAGCATAAGATTAGTATTCAAAACATGATATGAAAATGGAGGAGAGAGCTTTCCTTTTATAAGAAATGCAAAGGAATGGACCATTGAGATTAAGAGGAAAAAGTCTTAATCGATGATAGAGGTTGAAAGAGGAGCAATCTATGTGCACAAGTATCCTCCAATGAGAGTGAAGTGTTGACTTTTGAGCCTCATGTGAGACAAAAAGTACTTTTTTATTTTTTGTGAAATAAGAATAATGTTTTATTTGTGCAACTTAGGATAAGAGGAAAAGTGGGGCTTTTTATTTAATCAAAAGGAGATGAAATATTTCTTTTAATCAAATAAAGACTTAGGATAAAATGGTTAGCCCATAGGATAAAAATCCAAAATGATAAAATTAAGACTTGATCAAGAAATTGATAATGTTGAAAATATTAATTATTGATAAAACTGATTCAGGATAAATAAATCGAATAAATGGGGCCCAAAGTCTAGGTGACCATTTTAGGGTGCATACAATAGGTTGGGTGGATTTCTCTTTGGATGGCTTCTATGTATGTCATATGGATTTGGCATAATAGGAGCTGGGATCATTCATTTATGAGATGGTGGATACTTTGATTTTTTTGTGGGTACCTAGATGGAGCACATGGTGTACTTTGGTTCATGATGGTGTATGTGCTAGGAGGGATTGTTCCCTTGTTCATTTATGTGGCTACGTATTGACCCTTATGCAATGTATACAACAAGTGGGAGATTGTTGAGAAAATGGTGTTGTACACCTTGCATAACAATGTTTATTATTATATTATTTCATTTTATTATGTAAATATTGCACCTAGATGGATGTGCAACATGTAGGGATTCCCATGGAATATTTTTTGTGATTGTATTATAATATTGTGATATTATTTGATGTAATTATATAATATTGGGGAAATAAAGTAGATAAAGTACCTAATATTAAATGTGGATCAATAGGGTTTGGTAGCACATGGTTTTAACACATGGTGTATGTAATACCATTTGGTGGTTTTCTGGGAGCTTTTTTCTATAAAAGCAACCACAAGGGTAGTTGTTGAGGTAAGACATGTGGAGACAGGTTAGCCAAAGGTAGCATTTGTGAATGTTGGAAGTATGGCATGGTATGTGTGGATTCATGCTTGTTCACATGGATTGCTTGGTTGTGGATAGGGCTTTGAAGACTTCTGTGGTTGTATTGCAATGGTGTTTTGTTGAACAATACATGGTGATGGATGCTTTTGGAGGATGGTTTTTTCCCTCATGAGGGTTTCCCAGGATATATCTTGTGTCACATTTTGTGGGTATGTTGTCTATTCTCTTGCATGTGGATTTTAAGTGTTTATTTTCTTCAAATGTATAATGTGTTATGCGGAAATGTCATATTGTTGTATGCAAGTTTCCTATCAAGAAGTGTAAATTTTTTAATCATATGGAGAGATTGCAAAAGTTGATCAAGAGATCCTACATGTATTCATAATTTATTTGTCTCTACCAAAAGGTTGTGTGTTCTTTTAGAATCCTTGTGTAAATCTATATTTTTTGGGCAGGTTCTCTTAGGAATAGTGAGTTACTTGGAAGTATGCCTAAACATCATAGAAAATATGTTCCTTGGCTTCTAACCTAACACTTGGTAATCAATTATTTCATATGGTGAGTGATATTTTCATCATGGTTTTTCCTACATTGTGATTCCATGTAGATTTGGTGTTCAAATATGTGTCATTACAATATTTTTGTTGATAATTAGTTGGATATGTTTAGGGGGAAATTGGTGTTGATGAATTTAGTAATGTAAACTATGTGAGATGTATAAATTAATTAACCATTTCCACACTAAACATTCAAAATACAAGAGAAAGAGGGGCTTCCAAGCATAACTCTCAATATAACTTAGTTAGGTTAGCAAAACCCAAGGAGATAAAGGGATGCCAATTCTAAACCTAAATTATACTAAGTACACAAGGAATTCCTCTTTCATGCAATGTAATATTTGATTAAGGTTTTATAAATGTACTTATAAAATTGAACTAATTGATTTAGAAAAATAAGTAATAGAGATATAGGTGTTAAATGTAAGTAATCAACCCAATTAAGATGTAAAAATAGATCTAAACTAATATATGAAATAGACAATGAGGTACTCACCTTGAAGTATGAAGAGGAATATAATTTTGTGCTCTGAAAATTGTTGTTCTGGACCTATGACTGAATTTCTGACTGTGGATCTGCGATCACAGTTGAAAACCTAGAAAATGCTAAAAATAGCAAGCTACCAGGAATAGATAAACCATGTCACCATGTTCCAGAATAGGTTGACCAAGTCACCATGTTCCTGAGGCACTTTTCTAAAGTCGCCCTAGATTTTTCTAATAGATCTATGTCTGCAACTTCCAGATCTATACTTGCAATTATGAGATCTTGCTCCTACATATAAAAAACTAGGTGTTGGGCATTGGGGTGGATAAGAGATTTCCTTGGTCAATCCCTAGATTGAAGAATCAACCTTGAATTGAAATGTAAATGTATAAATGGAACAAGACAAATGTAAATATTCACCTTACTCGAAGAAACCCTTGTCAATAAGAATTTTGTTGTGTTTGTATGTTGATCAAGAACTTGCAATGTAATAAATCTCCACAAATGTTATGGATCTACCAAAATCACATCATGGAGCCATAGATGTAAGTGTGCATCAAATGAAGAAGATTATAAATGCCTTAATGTAGATCTACTCCCTTGATGGCCATCAATATGCTAGATCTTGAAGAGGAAAGATGCCCACAAAGGATCCTTGAATATTTGAATGCTATCATCAAATTGTCCTCCCCTTTTCTTCTCCTTGCTTTCATACTTTCTTATGTTTCTCTCATGCCTTTCAAAATGAGGTGCCTAGTGATGCAGTTAAGGATGGTGGATCCAATTAAGGATAGTACAAACCTTGTAGCCAACAAAACAACACAGCAAAATACTCAATGAAACAACAACAAGTAATTATTTAACTCTGATTTTCATTAATATGCCCAGTTGTAAGGCCTTTCGGGTTAGGGCCAATTATAATAAAAAAGAATTATGCAAGATCCAAATAGATCCAATACAATCTCAGCTAGTTCATCTCTGAAGACAATCAGAAGCTGATGGAAACCCTAAGGCAGATCTAAACTTGAGCTCGCAAGCCTCCAAGCAATCTCCTTGTCTCCAAGTGTGCAAACCACTAGCTCTACAATTACAAACTATCAAATAACAATATGATTTGTAAGATCATGCAAGATATTTTCCACAACTTCACCAACTCCAGCTTTCAGAACCTCAGATCTGATTCGCTAAGTCCTCCAAGTCATGAACTTCTATGATCTCCTAATAAACATCTACCCAAACATCTTATAAATACTAATCATCAGCCACAAGTCAGTTGGATGAAACCATTAACTCCCTCCCAACAAATATTAAATTTAATACAAGTCAGAATCAAAATAGCCTTACAAACATTTAATCTAACATGTCAGCCTATAACAACATCTACCCACAATAAATGAACCAAGTCATCCCAACAAATCACACAAAACTCCAATCGGTAAACCAAAACTACCGAGCAACAATGAAATAACTGAGCATGCCAGGGATCGTCGAGCACCAGTGTCGACCAAGCACCATAGGCATCATCGAGTAACACTTTCACCCAGTGCCAGAGGTTACCGAGTTCCTTCAGTGACCGAGCTTCCTTCAATGACCGAGGCCGTCGGTCAAGGCTACAACTAAGTAACACCAGCCAAACATATACCTCCCATGAAGATTGACCAAGTACCCTAGAATGCCCCTGCATCAAACACCCCAGGTTTGAAAAGATGTTCATATGTGAGAATAACATCTTCCGGGATTTAGCACATAAACCCTGAACTGGTTCTTCACATACAAGTCCTCCACCTTTTCAACTTGCATACTCTTCCACTTCAGCTTTCTCTGTCTCTTCAAGTCTTTTCTTGACAACACAGGTTGGTTCTCCATACTGATCATTCATTTTCTCTGGATCCACAATCTCAACTCGGATACCAATACTCAGGTTTCTCCTACTGAGTGGTGTATCTAGTAAAGGCATCAGGGAAAACTTCCTGTCATCCTTCTCAACAGTAAACACATTCCTTACATAGTCATACATAGATCTACAATAATATTGCCAAGGTCTACCGAGAAATATATCACAACTATTCATCTTCACAATGTCACATAACACAATATCCTTATACTGGCCAATCTGAACATCAATAAAACATTATTCTCTTACTTCTAGAGCATGAACATCTTGTAACCAGCCAATCCTATAAGGACAAGGATGATTCAGTCTATTCAACCCAAGTTTATGAACCATGTCCTCAGCAACAAGGTTACCAGTACTACCACTATCAACAATAACATCACAAAGTTTACCTCCAAACTTGCATCGGGTCCTAAACAAGTTACTCCTCTGACAAGGTTCCTCCTTTGTACTGAGCAATGTTTGCCAAAATAGCAAGTTCTCAGATTTAGATTCATTCTCATTCACCACAGTAGTTCATCGGTCACCAAGCTTCTTCTGTGTACATTCAAAAGAATGGTGTCCTTCCTCTCCAAAGTTATAAAAAGTACCCTTAAAGATAACTCTACATGTCTTCTTCTTCGATTCCACAGGTTTCTATTCATCTTCTGCATCAGTCGATTTATCCTTCACCAAGTGATCAATCTTTTCCTTCCCTCGGGGATTACTATGATGTTTCCTCTTCAACTTATCTTCTACCTTCAGAGCATACTAATAAGCATCTTCAACAGAATCAATCTTCAGGATACCAAGCTCATCCTGAATATTGAATCTCAGACCATTCACATACTGAGATACCTTTTCCTTACCAAGCTCTCGGTGTCCAAACCAAATAGTAAGTTTGTAGAACTCCTTAGTATAATCTTCAATAGACAAATCCTTCTATTTCAGATTCTGCAACTTCTTAAACAAGTCAAGCTCATAGTCAGAAGGTATGAACTTAGCTTTCAACTTAGTCAGCATCAACCTCCACCGATTGATCTTTGTTTCTCCTTCATCTTCTCTATCTCTTTGTAGTTCCTTCCACCAAAGAGTAGCATGTCCTTTCAACTTTGTCTGTGCTAATCTCACCCAAAGAGGATCTTCAATTTCTTCCAGCTCAAAGAAATCTTCAAGTTCACCAATCCAATCAATCAAGTTCTCGAGCTTCAAAGTACCAGAGAAAGTAGAAACTTCCATTCAGTAACTACTACTTAACTAAGCTCCAGACCTAGGTAACCGAGTAGTTTTGTCTTCACCAAATCTATCCCTCTGGTCATCACCACTAGATCTAGCAAGTTCAAAGTCTTCAATAGCTTCCTCATAACCATCTTCAATACCAACATTCTGAGGTATACCAGTAACAACTCTCATGATCTCGGTGACCATGTCATTCTTCATCAACTCCATCTCAGATCTAAAACCTGATTTCACCTTCTCTATGATCTGAGATTCCACAGTATCACAAAGATTAGAAATAACTCTAGGCTTCAATCTCCTTGGAGGCATCCTTAAAGATATGCAAAAACTCTCTGCAACAAACCCTCACTGACCACCTTGTGATAATCTCCAAGTTGTGTACAAGTCAGATCTCAACCTGCCACCTTGAACAAACAACTAGGGCAAGATCCATAAGTTCAATGCTCTGGATTTTCAATCTAGATCATATGATCTCTTCACCAACAAGATCAACTTCATAAGATCAGCCTTGCTAGGTAAAAGATCAACTCTCAACTCTGATACCACCTGATGCAGTCAAGGATGGTGGATCCAATAAAGGACTGTCCAAACCTTGCAGCCAACAGAACAACATAGTGGAATACTCAATGACACAACAACAAGTAATTGTTTAACTCTAATTTTCATTAATATGCCTAGCTGTAAGGCCTTTCGGGTTAGGGCCAATTACAATCAGAAACAATTCTACAAGATCCAAACAGATCCAATACAATCTCAGCTAGTTCAGCTCTGAAGACAATCAGAAGCTAATGGAAACCCTGAGGTAGATCTAAAATTGAGCTCGCAAGCCTCCAAGAAATCTCCTTGTCTCCAAGTGTGCAAACCACTAGCTATGCAATTACAAACTATCAGATAACAATCTGATCTACAAGATCATGCAAGATCTTTTCCACAACTTTTCCAACTCCAGCTTTCAGAACCTTAGATTTGATTCGCTAAGTCCTCCAAGTCATGAACTTCTACAATCTCCTGATAAACATCTACCCAAACATCCTATAAATACTAATCATCAACCACAAGTCAGCTGGATGAAACCATTAACTCCCCCCCAATAAATATTAAATTCAATACAATTTGGCATCAAAATAGCCTTACAAACATTTAATCTAACATGTCGACCTATAACAATAGCTACCAACAATAAATGCACCAATTCGGCCCAAAAAATACATAGAACTCCAATCGGTAAACCAAAACTACTGAGCAACAGTGAAATAACCGAGCATGCCAGGCATCACTGAGCACTAGTGTCAACCGAGCACCACAGGCATCACTGAGTAACACTTTCATTGAACACCAGAGGTTACTGAGTTCCTTCAATGAATGAGCTTCCTTCAATGACCGAGGCCGTTGGTCAAGGCTGCAACTGAGTAACACCAACCAAACATACACCTCCCATGCAGATTCACTGAGTACCCTAGAATGCCCCTGCATCACCTAGGCTTCCTTTTATACTAGTTTCCACACTGGAAAACAAAGAAAGTTGATGGGACCACCATATTTTGAGAATTAAATCCCTGAGACAACACTCGGCCTGAGGCTCACAACCCCTAGGAAAGAGGTCAACTTGGTTTACATGTTCTAGGGTTGGCCCATTGGGATCTAACCTTGAGGTTGTTTCATAAACTACATTGTTGAAAAGGGAGAATATGGGACCGAATAGGAGAAAGAGGTGATTGAGCATGAATCCATCCATGGTCCAAGAAGTCAATAAAGGATGGGAGATAAAAGGTCTTAAATGGGAAGTGCGTCCATTTTAAGATTGTATATTTAGCCCCCACTTTAGCAAGAGTATGATTTACCTCAAAATAAAGTAGATCAAAAAGCAAGAGTTGATCTTATCATGACTAAGGAAAAAAAGAAATCATCAAGCCCACAAGAGACTTGAGTCTTCATCACATACAAAGATAAAAATAAGAGAGATGTCACCAATAAGAAAGTGTAGCCAACTTGTCCAATAAGGCTTGTGTTCCTTACTGTGAACTACATGAAATAAAAGAAAAAGGGTGCAAAAAAAGATGGCATTGAATGGTCTAGCAAGTGTGTGGCATGATATTCAACCCATAAAAGATGAATTGAATGGTCTAGCAAGTGTTTGTGGCATTCTAGTCAACTCATCAAAGGATTAAACTTCAAGGGAACTCCCTGTCCCAAAAATGAAGAATAAAAAAATGACCCAAGCATAAGGATGTGTATGTCCTTAAGGGATCAAAAGGCAATCAAGATTCCCAGACTGTCAATAGTCCTAGGAAGGATAAAAAAAAGGATTGGGCCTCCCAGACTATCGGTAATCCAAAGAGAGATCCAAAATAGAAAAGAGCCCCCAAGAACTGTCAATAGTTTGGTAAAGGAGACAAAACCACCAATGTGCATGTGTGTAAAAAGTGAGTGGAGTGTATGTCCCCACATTAAAGCAATTTAAAATGCCTCAACAGGACCAATGTATTTAAAAAAAGTGTACATGCATCCATGAAGAACATTTCCACTATGAAATAGCCCAGGAGAGAACATTCCAAGGGAAATGAACACATAACAAAAGAGAGAACATGAAGGGATCCACTAACTTTGGGCTCACTATGATCATATGACAATATGTAATATTATATCAAGTATGAAATGTCATCATTCCCCAAAGGAATTAGAACTACAAAACAATGGAGGAAAAACATGTAAGATATACAAAGAAGAGTCTTTTTAGGCCTACAACATAGAGACCAAAAAGAATCGACACTACTATGTCACAAGCATTCAAGTAGACTACTCAAGGGCACATTTACGAACAATAGCACATATACAACACAAAATATAATGAAAAAATAGAAGGAGAGAGATACAAATAAAATAATCGTACATGTTCAACTACTTTATCATGATGTGCCAATGGAGCAGTCAAGAATCATGTAAAGCAATCTAGAAAACACATATAACAAAAAGAACAACATGAGGGAAATACAACACAAACACATAAAGAACACCATGCTAGAAAAGTCCACATCAAGCATTTTTCATGCCCCCCCCCCATCTTAGTCTTAAATGTTAGGGAAGGGTTAGAAACTCACAAGAGGAACAACCTCCAACACAGTAGGAACCACTGCCATATCCAAGCAAGGGCTCTGGTGGGAGTCATTGTTCTCTTCACTAGGAGTGATTGTAAGATGCATAGAAAGCATGTTAGGTAAATCATAATCCAAATCAATATTCTCATATTCATCATCACTAAAATGTACATTATAATCTTCATCAATATTATCTTCCATATCAAGATTAATAGAATCTAAAATATGAATAGAATCATGATGTTTATCCTTTTTCTTATTTTTATTTTGATTAACTTCCTTTAAAGGCTCAAGCATGGGTTGATCCAAAGGAAAAGTTTGAGAGGAAGACGTGGTGCAAGAATCAATGGCATGGCACTAGCCTTAGCTTGACAATTTTTGCAATTTTGACGAGCATGTTGGTTACGAATGGTTTTATGAGATAAACTTGAAGGATTGGGTTCCACAATCATAGGTTCCAGGGAGGGAATGACTATGGGTTGAGGAATGATAGGAGGAGGAATCAATGGATTAGGTAAGATAGATATAGGAGTATCATCCTTAGGAAGGCCAAGCTCATGAATCTTTTCTACCTTGTATTGTTGATAGGATTGAAAGAGATGATCGGGACAACTAGGTGGTTTTTGAGGGAGAGATGGCCAAATGAAATCTATATCAGAACAATCTTGAGGATGTGAAGGTTTGTAAAGGGAATGATTAATTGTGATAACTTATCTTTTTTGGGGAAAATTTATGCACTTATGAACAAGAGAGGCCATAGATTACATGTAGGAAAGCCATGGAATGCGAAGCTTAACCTAAAATTGATCCAAAGTAAGAATGACAACAAAGGTAGTGTAAACAACCTTACCAAAAATAGTCACAAGAAGATTAATAAAACCTTGAGGGCGATAAAGAAAACCATTACAAGTTTGAATCAAAACACTAGATGTATCATAGGTATTTGTATGAAATCCTTTACTAAAAAGACGTTCTTCAATGATAACATTCACAGCAGAAGAGGGATCAATCAAAATACCATGAGAAGGGATATGAGAAATCCTAGCAGTAATGTAAAGAGGACCATTATGTGCTTTAAACAAATCAAAGTCATTAAAGGTGATAGGAGATGAATTTTTAGGCAAATTTTGAGGTTGTGAATCAACATGATTAACCACATGATTAGCTTCTTCTACCTTATCATCACAACTAATGTTAGTAACCAGAGAAGAAGGTTAATTAATGACATTTGTTGAATGTGAAGGAAAATGATTGGTGTAAATTTGTAAATTTTGGTTAGGAGGTGCTACATAATTATTCATAATATTAACCTCAGCATCAATAGATATAGCATTGGAATCAATAAGGTATTGAATAACATTCTTCAAAGCATAACACCTGTGTGTATAATGACTAGGTTGACGATGGTATTGACAAAAAATATTTTGATCAAATGAATTAGGCATTGGTTTTCTAGTGTCAATAGGATGGATAGGAGGAAGTTTAAGAATGTTATCATTAATTAAATTCATCATCACCACATGAAAAGGTTCTAAAAAAGTAGTATACTTATGATTAGGATGATACATAGAGGAAAAAGCAGTCATACCTTTGGATGTAGCAGCCACTTGATCATCAACTATATTTTTTGACTTGTGAACCTTTATGTAGTTGTTAGGCTTAGAGAACTTAATTTGATTAACGATGACATCACTCTTATCCACAGTACAACATGAGCCATTAGAGTAGAGTTCTAAAGCTGGCTCACTTGTAACTGATAGTGGTGAAGCACTGCGTGAAGATTTGAAAAGGAAGTATACTTAGTAAGGATAATCTTATCTCTAATTTCCTTTTGTAAATTAGAAATAAAAATACATTGAGTATCGTGATCAGGCACAAGATAAGAAATTTGAGCATACAAATGTTTAAATCTACCAATAAAGTCACTAACTTTTTCTTTAACATTTTTCTTACAATGCATTAAATCAGTCAAAGAAATTTGAGGACCAATGTTATTTTGAAATTATTGAATGAAGGCACTAGCGAGAATTTGAAAGGAATTAATAGAGTAAGGAGGTAAAGAGAAATACCATTACAAAGCTTTATCCCTAAAAGTATGTGTGAAAAACTTAGCCATGAGCCTAAAGTCGTAAGCAAAATCACTACATATAGTTTGGAAAGTCCTAACATGAATCACATGATCACACCTACCATTACAAGTCTCAAGATGAGGTATCTCCATATGTTGTGGGATAACAACATGAAGGATATCTAAGGAAAGGGGATTAGCAATATCACATGTAGGGATTTTGTACTTGGATTGAGTGAACTGAGCTACTTGTTGTAAAGCAGTGACAGTTTGAACTAAGCTGCTAATGGTAGGATTAGAAGACCCAATAGTAGGCATAAACATATTGTATGTACTAGGAAATTTGTAGGAAGCAAAAGGAAAATACAAGGATTTTGGTGGAGGATTAGAAGGAACAGGAAGAGGATTGGAATATTTGAAAGGGAGAACATTGTATGAGGGTAATGAGAAAATTATGGAGGTTGGAGGAACACTTGAAGGAAGTGAAGGATTGGGAAGAACAACACTTAAAGGAGTGAAAACTTGTGTAGAATTTTCATGAGAGGTGGTGTATAAGTAGGAATACTAGGAATGGTAGAAGAAACTAGGATAGAAGGTTCAACGGTTATGGAAGGAGGAGTGTATCCTAACTCTTGAGCACATTTCATCAAAGGCTTAGCATGATTATTAATAAGGTGTGAGATACCATGTAAAATGGATATGTTATTGTCATCATGAGTAATAAGCTTCTTAGTAGCCTCAATAATGGCAACACTATCAGGATTTGGGTTTTCTTTCACAAGCCAATTTTCCAATTTATCAAACTCATGAGGGAGCTTATCAACTTGGGAAGGAGGAATTCTTAAGGCTTCATCTTCAGTGTGGGAGGAATGAGAAGAATTATGTTCCAATATGGGATTTAGATCTTGAGGGAAAATATTAGTATCATCATAGGTCCTAGGAATGAAAGAGGAATCATGGTCAAAAGAGCCCATGAGTCTATGACTTATCCTAATAGGAATGCTAGAGGTTGGACTTAGTGTAATAAAGAACATAAAAGAGGAGATCACAAAAGGAAATTCTAATGAGACATAACCACACAATTGTCATTGTAATAAAGAGAAAAGAAAGATCTAACCACACACATATAGCTAAATCTAACTCCAAAATAGGATTCACAAATGGGGAAAAAAAAAGAAAAAAAAAGAAAAGAAGATTAAGGGATCTAACTCCAAATTCAAAAGGTAGTTGTAACACGTCGTGTTCACCAAAATGTTCAAGGGGCAAATGGTTTTGATGAATTTAGTAATGTAAACTATGTGATATATATTCATTAATTAACTATTTCCACACTAAACATTCAAAATACAAGAGAAAGAGAGACTTCCAAGTGTAACTCTCAATATAACTTAAGTTAGATTAGCAAAACCCAAGGAGATAAAGGGATGACAATGCTAAACCCAAATTATACTAAGGAATTACACAAGAAATTCCTCTTTCATGCAATGTAATATTTGATTAAGGTTGCATAAATGCACTTGTAAAATTAACTAACTAATTTAGCAAGATAAGTAATAGAGATCTAGGTACTAAATGTAAGCAATAAGACCAATTAAGATGTGAAAAAAAATCTAAACTAAGGTATAAAATAGATAACGAGGTACTCGCCTTGAAGTATGAAGAGGAATATAATTTTATGCTCTAAAAAATGTTGTTTTGGACCTGTCACTGAATTTTTGACTTTGGATCTGCGATCACCTGAAAACCCACAAAATGCTAAAAATCTTAGGCTGTAAGGAACAAGTCGACCATGTCACCATGTTTTAGAATAGGTTGACCAAGTCACTGTGTTCGTAAGGAACTTTTTTTAAGTTGGCCCAAATTTTTCTAATGGATCTTTGTCTACAACTTCAAGATTTGTACTTGTGATTTTGAGATCCTACTCATGCATACAAAAAAATAGGTTTTGGGGGTTGGGGTAGATAAGGGTTTGCCTTGGTCAAGCCCTAGATTAAGGAATCAACCTTGAATTGAAATTTAAATGTATAAATGAAACAAGACAAATATAAATATTCACCTTGCTTGAAGAAACCCTTGTCAATAAGGATTTTATTGTGTTTGTATGTTGATCATGAACTTGCAATGTAGGAAATCTCCACAAATGCTATGGATCTACCAAAATCACTTCATGGAGCCATGGATGTAAGTGTGCATCAAATGAAGAATATGATAAATACCTCAATGTAGATCTTCTCCCTTGATGGCCAACAATATGCTAGATATTGAAGAGGAAAGATGCCCACAAAGGATCCTTGAATCTTTGAAGACTTGAATGCTTGAATTCTATCATCAAATTATCCTCCCCTTTTCTTCTCCTTTCTTTTGTGCTTTCTTGTGTGTCTCTCATGCCTTGCAAAATGAGGTGCCTAGGCTTCCTTTTATACTATTTTCCGAGCAAGAAAATAAAGCAAGCCGACAGGATCGCCATATTTTGAGAAGTAAATCACTCAAAAAACACCAGGCCCGAGGCTCACAACCCCCAGGGAATAGGTCTGAAATAGGTTGACTATTGGAAAATACTATTTGAATTGTTTGCATTCATTTTTTTCATTGATGTCAATGTATGTTTCAGTAAGGGAATCTAGAAGTTGTAGACAGACTAAATAGACAGGTTACAAAGAATTGTACGAACAATGTATAGAGACTTAGCTCATGTGAACTAAGATTTAAGTAGAATTACATGTTTACTACATGTGGTTATGTTTCCATATGTTTATATGCTTGTTTTCTCAAGTTATGGATGAATTGGCAAAGACTGGTTATAGGGCTAGTGACTGGGAAACTCACAGAGTTGGTCTCAGTATGTTAAGTATATCTCTAGTATGGAATTGGATTAAGCCTTAAGAACTTAAGAAATGTAAAAAGACACATGGGAGAGTCTACTATGTGATCATAGAGTACTTGTGTAATTGGTGACATCATCTATGGCATGTACTCTAGCAAAGATTCATTTGGAAGCCAACCCAATAATGGTAGCATGTTCTTGATAAATCAAGTATGGATTAATGTTGTGGTCGACTATTTTATGATTTTTAATTGTTGTAATATTGTTAAGGATATCATGTGTATCCTCACATGGGTCTATGTAATGTTTTTTTTATAGGAGAGGTCCTATAATTGGTTGAGCCAGGAATTATGTATGTAACTTGTATATAAGGAAGTCTTTCCTTATGATTATGGTGTGTGAATAATGTGTGACCATGTGGGATGCAAGGAATATTGATATAGAGAAGAGGTGGTGCATTGAGGCACAAGGAAGAAAATATCTTGGTAGAGGTTAGTTCTGGAAGCTAGTTCAGATATTATTATTGTAAATCTTTGTGATCTTTGGACAGTGAGTCCTAAAGGTGGATTTAACCTTCCTTTGGTCAAGTAACCAAGTTGTGAGCCATCTTGTAAAAAAATTAATAGGGTTATGACTCCTAATAGGGTTTTTCCTCTAAAAAGGATTGTACTATTGTACTTGATCAACTCCTAATAGGGCTAGAACTCTTTTCTAGGTTATTGTACTCATAGTACTGATTTGTGGGTACCATCCCCACTGGGGTTTTTCCCTTAACAGGGTTTTCCTCAAAAAACATATTGGTGTTATTGTGTTATGGTTGTTTTTCTTTGCACAAATGGTTTATATTTGGAATTAATATTAATAAGTATGCATCAAATGATTCACCCCCCCCCCCTCAATTGATTGGAACATTGTTACTTTAACATCGACTTGGTCAACCTGTTCTAGGGTTAGCCCACAAGGAGCTAACCCTAAGGTTTCAAATACTGCATTATTTAAAAGAGAGAATATGGGACTGAACAGGAGAAAGAGTTGATTGAGAATGAATCCATCCAAGGTCCAAGAAGTCGATAAAGGATGGGAGCTAAAAGGTCTTAAATGAGAAGTGTGTCCATTTTAAGATGGTACAAGATCAATTACAAGTAAATGAGAATTTTGGGAGAGTTAAATTAAGTATTTTTTATGAAAATTCAACCCCCCAACATCTAGAGGTATTCGACACAATTAATCTATGAAATGACCTAGAAACTACTAAGGCAAAGAATTTGTAGTTTAAATAAGAAATTGATAAGTTGTATAAAGACCTCAAAGGAAAAGAGGTCAAGGCTATGACAAAGTTGACAAAAAATCTATTGGAGTCAATATTTTTTTTTCATAGTAATAATAGTCTATTTTATTGATAATAAAAAGAGGTACATAATCATTTTACCATAAGAAGTATAGATCACTCCTAACCAAAACCGAAAAAGGAATTGTTTCTACACCATCACTACAATGTACATTACATTTGTTCATTTTTTATCGAGTTTTAAGAAATTAAAACTTGTACACCTACACTACAATTTAGACCATATCCTAAATTTTCTCCAAATAATCTATAAAGTTTTGCATTCTTTTTCAAAACTACACAAAAATAGCAATGAAATCTTATCACCTATATTTTGTTAATTGCATAAAGTTGTCTTGAAATTGAACCATGACTAGCTTCCAATCCACTTTTTGGATTAACCACCTTGAGCCCTACCAACCTTGCATTTCATCCTCATTGATCATCCCCTCCTCTAAATGTACACTTCCACGAGCCTTACCTTGGCTTTCATCTCCTCCAATTCTACTTCCACTTGCATCAAGTCAAGAAACAACTTTAGCACCTCCCATCCTCGTTTTGCTTCTTTTTTTCTCTACGCTTTAAATCTCTCATCTAGTCTCAAAATAAAGGGAATAAACTTACTACCACCCACATCTTCCTCATTTTATATTCCCTCACTATAATACATCCCTTTTCTTGGGACTATCTATTCAAGAATGGACTCAAGCCCCATCAAAAATTCTGCAAGCACATTTTCCTCGATGACTCTCTTCACATTTTTTGTTGGTTTCCCAAGATGCAACCCCTATGCCAAAATCATGAAATACACATTTGTGTCAGTGCGATGTTGATTCCTTGATTGGTCAAAAATCACAATTGAAATTAGTTGCACACTTTTTATCAGTCTTTCATCCTTATAAAAAAACATTCCTTCTAGTTATTTCTTAGTCACTGGGCCAAAAAATGGGTTTTGTTTCTTGGATACCCTTATTGTGAATGAATTTTCCCTAATTTATTTATCACTAATAACTTCCACAAAAATCTCTAACACCACTACTTACTCTTTGCTTCACTTTTTTTAGTAGTAGTGAACCATCTTGAGGAGATTTAACAGATTTTTTGTAGCACTCCTGAATTTAAAGTAATGTCATTCCATTCAATCCACTGTCCTTTTAGGCAACTTTGATTTTTGAAATCACCAACCTGTACACCACCATTCAATCATCCACCACCTTAATAAATGCACCTTTCAAAAATCCTAGATCACTAAATCATCACTTGATAATAATCTAAAATATTCAATTTGAATGGCATCTTTCCTTTTGAATGTTAAGGTCCAATTAGACAATTTATCAACTTCTTTATTTCCTGCTCTCTTCACATGAGTTATTTTAAAATCATCTAAAGAGGTTAATTCTTCAATTATAAGATCAATGTATTTTTGAAGATGCCAAGCTTATATCTTTCTTTTAACGGTTGCCTAGATAATAATGAGTGAGTCCCCTTCCACATGAAACTTTGAAACACCCAACATCTTTTCCACCCTTATAGTTGTTAGGGATGTTGAGGTTTATGCCACATTATTAGTACCATCATATAATTTTTTCCCCCCAATTGTGATAGTACTGCAATTCCAATCCCAAATTATAAACCTTGTTGCAGACGAACCAAGCTTTCCTTTTGATGCCCCTTCAAAGTTTACTTTCCACCATCATTCTATCAATTTTATCCATTCAATCACCTCGGGGTCCTTTGAAACTGAATAAACCCAATTAATCCCATTAATGGGCTATTGGAGTCAAGATTTAATGATATATTAAATCATGAAAACTCAACATGGGAGGAGCATAAAAAGATTTTGGGTGTATATCAAACTCATCTAGCTTAGCAAAGATACCTAGCATGTTTTATTTCTTTCTTGCAGAGATCGATAATGGGTTTGGGTTTCTTATTTGAGGATCCAATAAAATGAATATGTACACAAATGATAGAGAACATTAAAATAAAGTTGAAGATGTTGATCCATCTATTCACCACTCATAGAGTGTACACCAAGATGATAAGGTCATGACATACTACCTTTAAGAGAAATACAAGATACCACATGCCACCCCTATTTGATGATAAGAAAAATTTGAGGTTGAAGTCTAAATGGAGATAATAAACTAATACAATAATGGATGAAATGTTGGTGGACATTCACTTATATGATACTACCATGAAAAGTGCATTAGACTCATACTTATATGTCATATCTAAGCTAGATATAGGAGTAACATAGATGGAGGTTTTCAGACATACAATCATTGTTGAAGACTATAAGGGAAATCTCTAAGACATTCATAAATTTGAGGATGAGGGTGTTGAAAACTTTAAGAATTTTCCTAAGGAAAAGAAAAAAATGCCAAGATCTAGAAGCTCAATTGATAGCACAAGAGAGATAGGAAAAATGATCAAAAAATCAATTATAGCCAATTGAATTGAATACAAAGTAGGAGTGCCTGAATATATAGGCAATGCAATAAGACTACATGATAAGGAGATGATAAGGTATCAACCACACTAGGTGGAATCACATGTCCACCAAAGGTGGATCATTCTCCATTGTACATCAAAGTATGTGCAACATGTACAACTATGAGAGGATGATAATGTGATAAGAGCACTAAAGGCAGATCTCAAACACAAAGAGGTATGAGATGACAACTATCACCACCTAAAGTGGAATTTCTCCTACACCATGTGCTAAAATGAAATGAAAACTCTTAGGTGTCTCAATGACAACTAATATGGAAATGAATTGTCCTAAGCAAACTTAAGTAAAGTGTAATTAGTAATATTTAATTACACCAACACCCCCTCGTAAGTGAAACTTGGGGGAATGCACTTAAGATCACAATGCTAAATGACAATGCAAGACGGGTCCCGACTACTAGGCCATGTTAGGTACCCATGTACAATATGTAAGTGCAAAATATATGCAATGCAATCTCTCATAAAGTGAAGAAAGAGGGAAAACCTCATGGGAAAAACCTTTCCCCAAAAAGACAGAATAAAACATAAGTTGCATGGATGGATGGATTAATCAAGACCCCTCCCCCATTATGACAACATCATGTATATACAATCAAGAATCTCCCCAAAGGAAGGTGTTGATGTAATTAAATATTCCTAATTACACTTTACTTAATCTTACTTAGGATAATGCATTGCATAGTAGTTTGTCATTGAAACACCTAGGAATTTGCACCTCAATTAAGTACATGGTGTAGGATAAATTCTACTTTAGGTGTGAGATCCACCTTTAGTGCACATATCACATTATCATCCTCATCCTATGTCACATACTTCATTGCATAATGGAGGATGATCCGCATTTGATGGACATGTGATTACACCTTGTATAGGTGATAGCTTATCAACTCTTTATCATTCTCTATTATCGCCTTTCCTATATAAGGAGGCCTATTATGTACATTTTATTTAATTCATTGGATCAATCAATCATTCAATCATTGCATCATTAATACAAGTCCATTCTTGTTCATATCATCTTGCTTGCATTTGTGCTATTCTTTAACCTTTAGATCCTTGGTTGAATCTTTGTTATGTACAAATTCTTACATGGTATCAAAGCCATTGGAGCATTTTGATTAGCCTATTTGGAGATATCTTGGTGCAAGCATTGAAGGTCCATATTTTAGATCTCATGGTCAGCATTTTGTGGAAGTATTTTGGGTCAGCTCTGACCTCACCATTGCGTCTAGGAGGCTATTTTGGTTAAATTGACTATAAACTCACCCACATTCAGTGAAAGTCAAAATCAAGGCAATTATTTTTTGCAAATCGAGTCGTACAACCTGATCTGCACCTCTACAGTACGATTTGGGTAAAATAATTATTTTTTATTCACATTATATTTTCTTTTCACATTTTTTTCTACAAAATTTTTTAGGGTTGGTACAACCCTGTAAGGTGAGAAAATGTGATGGAATAGGAAAGGGGTTTTAACAATGCACCTAATAGAAGCCCTAAACCAACATTCTCCACCATACATGTAAATTGATATGATATGGAATATAGATCTGAAAATGTAAGTAAAGAATACTGAACTTGAATAAGATGAAATACATACCTCATAATAAAGTTGATCTGGAAATACTTGTTTTCTGGTGTATGTATTCAGTTTCGGGAAATTCTGCAACCGAATCTAGCCTGGAAACACAAAAATAGAGAAAACCCAGAAACCTTCTTTCTTTCTAAGAAAGGTCAACCTTGACCCAAAACAGGGGTAAGATCTTACCCCGGGGTAAAATCTTACCCCTAAAAGTCGACCTTGACCTACATTGTTCCGACAGAAAATCTGTTCGCAGATCCTGGAAGTTTGTCGAAAAGGGTACTCAGATTTGCTCTATAACTCCTGAAACAATGACTATAGATATCTGAAAATGGTGTTTTGGGGTGGCTATATAGGGTTTTGCCTTAGTCAAGCCCCCATTTTAGTGATCTCCACCTCCACGAATAGTCAGATGTAATAGAATGTGTGTGTGTGTATTGAATGTGCAATGCCAAGATCTAATCCTCTAGATTAAAAACCCTAGCATGAATTGATATGAGAAATTAATGTATAGATTTGAATATGATAAAGAAAGTATACCAAGCCCCCAAGGCTAAAGTACTCCTACCAAACTCACAATCCGTAATTTCTACCTCATGATTGTATCTTTGAATGCTTGAATGTTGAAAATGGTGGATCAAGGAAGAAGAGATCTTTCTTGCTCCAAAGGAATGTCCACAATGG
This sequence comes from Chamaecyparis obtusa, assembly GCA_027943335.1. NCBI lineage: Eukaryota > Viridiplantae > Streptophyta > Pinopsida > Cupressales > Cupressaceae > Chamaecyparis > Chamaecyparis obtusa. Next base: position 2,478,857 of record BSBK01002526.1, on the reverse strand, counting down.
TTTGTCCAAAAATGCTTGATTTCAACAAGGTCTTGATCTTCTATATCATCCTCTTGCAATCTTGCATCATCACTTCACCATCACTTGCTTGCTTCAATCAATTGTGTGTCCACTTGATGGATACTTGGTGTGTTGTGTTGTAAATGAAGGCAAAAGAGAGTGTTTATATAGAGATTTGAAGGTGAGGCTCCTCAGAAAATGTAAGGGCTCATAATTCAAATTTCACCTTGAATTATGGTCCAATCACAATAACCAACTAAGGAGGGAAAATAATTTTTTAAAAATTGAATTAAAACCCTTTCGCATTCAGATCTGGAGGCCCGACATTGATTTCAGGGTTTCTTGGGACCATAATTTGAAAAGGGGGACCAAAACCTGATAGGGGTCAAGGTCAACCTTGACCTTGACCTAGGTCAAGATCGACCTCGACTCTGACCCAAAGGTCCAAGCTCAATCACCTTTGAGAACAGGAGGTCCTGGGGTAGGCCATAGACTTAGAAATGGTGAGAAAACATGGCAGAGTGCCAGAAAAAGGCACAGAGACCTAGAATGAATGTGATGAAGGCTAGGAGGACCTATACCTAGATCCTACCTAGAAAATAGAGCCATAAAGAAGGGAAATCAAGGAGAATCCTTGGGATCCTAACCCTAATTTCACCTAGAATGAAGGAATAAAGTGCAAATACATCATAAATGCAAATCTATCATGACAAATGCACTAAATGAGGGTGCTAAACCTACCAAGATGGAAGTGCTTCCATTTTAAGATGATACAGACCCCTCAATTATTTCTCAATCAGAATCAATAAAGAATATTTTCTGCCAAATCTTGCCAAGAAGTACCGTACGGGTGACGTAATCATTCATCACCAAGCAGTAGCGGCTGGAACCCGCACCAAACCAACTAGGTGACATCACCTATTAGGCTTTGCTTTGATTTAATATCAGTGACCTTGCATATATATAGTCTTTCAAAAGCCCTCTCCCACTGCATGTGGGACTAAAAAGTCCCAGGTGACCTGAGCTCCACTACCTCCGTCTTGACCCCGCTCCCGCCATCACCGCTCAAGCACGACCTGACACGTGGCAACATGTCAACCGCACCATGTGGCACATAAAAAGACCACCACATGGCCAATTCAATGGGCCCCACAAATCCTTGTCACCGGTCACATGACACCATGTCAGCAACATGCACAATCCAATCACAGGAAGACATGTGGCTGAAGGTCCACATCAGCCACCATGCTTGCAGGTCCCGTTAGCCCCCTGACCACCATATAACCCATACAGACTGACACATCATCAGTGACATCAATAGTATGGATTCCATGCAGACCACCCAATTAGCAGACACATTAGTTGGGTCATGATTTTTTTACCATGTCATTTGCTTTACTGTCTTATAATTGATGGTCATCCAGCCGTCAAAACAAGGTCCGAGGCAGTTTTGTAGTGACAACCATACGACCATAAAATTTAACATAGTGTTTTGCTGATGTCAGCAGAGGTTTGAAATTTTCTACCTTCACCATTGAGTGTTTTAAATTTACAGTCAAACTTCAAAGGGCCATATCTTGCTCATATTTGCTCCTTTTTTTAAGCATTTTTTTAATTTGGGGTACAATTTCCTGAAGTTTCCAGTGGTGGCATTATTTTTACATTTTGGTGGCTGGCTTAATTAGAAATTACAAATTTTCATGACCATTCCTTTCTGTTCCTTATTTTTCCAATTTTTAGGGCTTCATTTGGGCACATACAGTAAGATTTTGAGGTGATTTTTTTTTTTAAGTGCATGATTTTTCATCTACTTTCCAGATCTGCAATTAGATTTCAATGTTTTGGGGTGGAAATATCACTTTTAGAAATAAGTCATTTTGGGGCTATATTTGCACTTGGTTAATACTTGGATTTCAATTTTCTGATTTGCATTAGTCATTTAAAGGAGTTATCAGTTATTATCAGTCATTATTGGTTGCATTATGGATAGTTCAAAGGTCAAAATCCTAACTCCATATAACTACCATGAATGGAAATAATCTTTATGTGATCACTCGTTGAGTATTGGATTGCTTAGAATGACTCTTGGGTAGGATCAAGAACCAGCTACAAGTGTTGTAGAAAGGATAAAATGTTTTGATCGAAGGGATAAAGCAATTGGCTCTCTTAGATCATCCATCTCTCATGATTTTCTATTTCATATTGCATCTTGCACACGTCCTCATGATGCTTGGGTCATATTGGAGGGAATCTTTGGTAAACCTGATAGAATGAGAAAATTTAGATTAAAGAATGAGATCATAGGTCTAAATCCTAGTGATTTTGACAATATTCAAGACTTTTTCTCTAAGATCAATTCTATTAGATTGGAGCTTTCTACTTGTGGCATTACTAAAGGGGATGAACAATTGATATTTTCTATTCTTTCCAAGCTAGGTCCTAAATATTCAATCTTTGTTTCTACATTCTATGCTACTATGGATGCTCTTGGTAGTGCATACAAATTGCCTTCTCTTGATGAATTTACAGCTCAACTCATAAGGGAACAAGAAAAGTTGGCACACATGGATCAATTGAAGCCTTCAACACATCATGGATTGATTGCAAATGAATCTACTTCAAAGGCTTCTAATGGAAAAGGAAAGAAGAAACATAAGGATCCTAATCCTCATGACGAAGGTGATGAATCTCCTTCACAAAATAATACTAAATCCAAGTCCTCTTCAAGAGAGGAATCATCTAAAAGAAAGAGGGATAAATGTGCATATTGTAAAAAACCAGGACATGATGAGCATAAGTGTTTTCACAAGAAGATTGATGAGCTAACTCACATTATTCAAAAGTACAATATTAATTTTCCCTCATCAGTTTCTACTCTTTCTTCTACACATTTGGAAGCTTCTACATCTCCATCATTATCCAAGGATAAAGGTAAAGGACAAGAAATTTTGGCTTCCACATATCCTGAACAAGGTAAATGACTTCTTAATTCAAGTGCATCACATCATATGGCATTATTCTATGGATATGTTTTCTTCTATTGAGCCTTGTAATTCTCCTAATAGATTGATGGGTAACAACACATACATGAGAGTTTGTGGGAAAGGTTTTATTCCTATGGGGGAGGGGAAATTTAATGATGTTCTTTGTGTACCATCCTTGACCACTAATCTCCTTTCTATTTATCAAATTACTCATGGGGCACAAGGTAAAATTGTTGAGTTCACTCTTGATTATGTCTACATTAGGGACATCGAGACTAGAGATGTCATAGCTATGAGATTTTTTGATCACGCATCACACTTGTATTCTTTTTCACATTTTGTTGTTGATGATCATGATATTCATAATGTACACATCCCTTTACCAAGAGATAATTATGTATGTGAGGAGAAATTTGGACACTTGAATCATTTTGTTTTTGAGACAAGTGTTGAGCTTCCTACTCCACCTCCTACTTGTTCAGACATGGACTCTACTATTCATCAAGATGATCGTAGTCCTTCAGATCTTGCAGAATGTGATGACTACTTGGATGTATTTTTAACATTTGTTGTTGATTCTCATGATGCAAATTTGGGAGACATACCTAAGGGGGTTTCTATTCTCTTTGATGATAGCATCATAGTTGGAGATACTTATTCACCTTCTTTGGAGATTGGTATTCATGATTCTTCTTCACTTGGTTTGTCACATGATGTGATAGATTCTTTGAGTTTGGAGAGACCTATTCAGTCTTCAGAGATTCATACATGGAGACCTTCATCTTCTTCTTCCTTCCATTTTCACATGGATTGGCTTTTTCTTCATTTGATGTATCTATTTCTTCCTAAGGGGAGACATGTTTCTTGTAGGTATTGGTTGATCTTTTGTTTGTAGGTACTCTTTATCAACATGGGAGATTCTTCATTATGGAGGGGATATCATGTATCCAACTATCCTTCTTATGGGGGGATAATTATTTGTATATACATGATGTATGTAGTTCTTTGGGGGTCTTGAGTACTCCATCCATGCATGCATCTTTTGTTTTATTCTCTCTTTTGGGGGGATGGTTTTTCCCATGAGTTTTTCCCTCTTTCTCTGCTTTATGAGAGTTTTGCATTTCATGTATTGCATTGTATATTGTACATGGGTACCTAATATGGCCTAGTAGTTGGGACCCATTTTGCATTGTGAGTTTAAGTGCATTCCCCTAAGTTGCACTTAAGGGGGGGTGTTGGTGTAATTAAATATTCCTAATTATAGTTTACTTAATTTTACTTAGGATAATGCATTGCATAGTAGTTTTTCATTGAGACACCTAGGAGTGTGCACGTCAATTAAGCACATGGTGTAGGAGAAATTCCACTTTAGGTGTGAGATCCACCTTTAGTGCACATATTGCATTATCATCCTCATCCTATGGCACATACTTCATTGTATAATGGAGGATGATCCACATTTGGTGGACATGTGACTACATCTTGCATAGGTAATTGCTTATCGACTCCTTATCATTCTCTCTTATCACCTATCCTATATAAGGAGGCCTATTATGTACATTTTATTCAATTCATTGGATCAATCAATCATTGAATCATTAATACAAGTCTATTCTTGTTCATATCATCTCTCTTTCATTTGTGTTATTCTTTAACCTCTAGATCCTTGGTTCAATATTTTATATTTACAAATTCTTATAGAAGGAAACAAGGAGACATGATATCCCCCCCCTACAAAATTATTAATCACCTCCAAGGATGGTGAGTGATTGAAGGAAAAACATAAAACCATGCCTCCAAACAAAATTTCTCCCCTTAGGAAGAAGATACACTAAGTATAGATGCAAGAAGGCTCCCCATTGTGGATAGGAAGAAGGAAGGGGAATCCAAATGAAGTATGATGTCTTTGAAGTATGCTCATGTGTCATGATGTCCTTGGTTGATGAAGATGCCATGAACCAATCAGGACCAAGCCCAATAGAAGGTGATAAATAAGGAACCAATAATAACTAATCCATATAAGAATTTGGATCAAATTTCAAAGACAAATATGCCTCCTCAAATGAATAATTAGGAAGAGAAACAAAGAAGCCCCCCCCCCAATGTAGAATGTACACCCATGATAGATGCTCTTGGAGCACTGCAGAAACTGCACCAAGAAAACTGGATAATATTCCCCACCTTAGGAAGAAACAAGGCCTAGGTGTATCAATGAATCCTCCCCAATCTCTAGGAAGAATCCTCAAGATGTATGATGTCTCAAGAAACTGAATAGGAATCTCCAACACATGAGTATAATCAACCATGCAATGTGACATCTCAAGTGAAAAATGAGACTCATGAAAGCCAATCTCCAAAGACTCGAATGTCTTCTTTGAATATAAAGAGACCTCCTCCAAATGTTGTATCAAAGGATCCACAATCATGTCAAACTTGAAAGAATGATCAAGTGAAGAATGAAGATGAGGGTCAGATTTTTCCCTCACAACAACTGAAGAAGGACCACCCCCATCAAAGAGAATATGAATGTCCTCAGTGAAGTCTCTCAAATCCTTAATGTAGGACTCTAGAAATAAACCTACAATGTATATCAAGAAGTCATATGAAGGAACTACGACTAGAAGACAAGGAATATCTTATTGTACTAAATCAAAAGCATAATTAGGAGAAGTGATCTCAATAGGATAAGTATCTTCTAGTAGAGAGTCTGAATCATCATCATCCTCTAGATCAATATGCCAAATATGTAACAACTCTAAGACATCTTCATTGAAGGGAATATTCTTTGCATCATCAAGTGGAATGAGGCAATATGCAACTGGATCTTTTGGGAATGGGGAAACATGTGGATCTCCAAAATGCTCTTAAATCTTTGTCTAAATTGTGCATGGGAACTCAATATCAATTATCTTGGGGCCAAAGGCATGGAAGAGAGATACATTAATGGTTCCAGTAAGAAGAATTTTTATATAAGTGTTCTTATCTTCCCAAATTGCTTGACTCCACTCTCCTTGTGGCTCATAAATGAGTTCATAGAGATGAGGCAAGATATTAAACCATCTACAATTTGTGTTAATGTATTTTTCCTATGATGCATAATTATCCCCGGTGAAAGGTATGACATCAAGTTGAAGTACTACCTTCATGACTACATCAATGATACTTGTCATATAAAAAATGAGATCAACAAATCAATGCACCCCCCAAAATGCAATGAATCACAAACCCCCCCCCCAAAAAAAAACAAAAAGATGATTTTGGCACTTTATGTTTAGTGTGTGTACAATTGCCACTTGCCAAAATGGACCAAAGTGGACTTCTGATTTCAATGATTACAACTACAAAAATAAAGCTTTAGTATACTCAAATAAATAAGACACAAGAGCACACAAGGATCCAACAAATTACAAGTGCCAAATATAGGCCAAAATACACCAAATTTTGAAAGTACTATGTCCACTTAGAATTTTTCCAAACTGATACCAGATTTGGAAAGTAGACAAAAAATCATGCACTTTAGAAAAATAGCACCTGAAAATGTGTCTGTATGCAAAGCCTCTAAAGTTGTAAAAAATTAGGATTTGTGATTTTCAGAAGACATCATAAGCAAACATCAACAACCACCTGCACCATTATGTAGATAGTGAAATTCTACCCCAAAACAAAAAAATTGCTCAAAAAAAGGAGTCTGGATGACTGAGATATCGTTGTTTGAAAATCACCTATAAAATTATTATTTTTTGAATTGTCATTGCCACACTTTCAAAATTCAAATGGCTCTAGATTTGGATTCGATTATCTGATTTGGATGAAACAAAATTCAATTTTGGGGTTTTTAGACCTTCTTAATGTGATCCCAACCTCTGATTTGCACCAACAAGCTCCAATTTTGACATGCGACAAAATTCTCTCCAAATAGGCTATACAATGACACTCTTATGGCTCTGATACCATGTAAGAATTTTTCGAAGGCAAAGAATAAAATGCCAAGATCTAGAATCTCAATTGATAGCATGAGAGAGATAAGAAAAATGATCAAAAAAATTGATTATAGCCAATTGAATTGAATACAAAGTAGGAGTGTTTGAATATATAGGCAATGAAATAAGACTACATGATAAGGAGATGATAAGCTATCAACCACACTAGATGGAATCACATGTCCATCAAAGGAGGATCATCCTCCATTATACATCAAAGTATGTGCAACATGTGCAACAATGAGAGGATGATAATGTGATAAGAGCACTAAAGGTGGATCTCATACACAAAGAGGTATGAGATGACAACTATCACCACCTAAAGTGGAGTTTCTCCTACACCATGTACTAAAATGAAATGCAAACTCCTAGGTGTCTCAATGACAACTAATATGAAAATACATTATCCTAAGTAAACTTAAGTAAAGTGTAATTAGTAATATTTAATTACACCAACAAAAACCTCTGATTTATTTTGGTTACTCTCCGAGATTTCAAAACCTAATTTTAAATTTTAAAGAGGACTAGTTGTTAGCTCTTGCCAAATTTTGACTTTCCTCAATTTGTTCTCTTTTAGATTGAAAAGGGTTAAAAACAATCTGATATTATTTCTAGATCAATTATAATCATGCTAAAAAAATTCATCAAACTGGATGCAAGAATTTGAGCAATTATTGCATATATTTTAGAATAATGCAACAAGCATCTTGCTATCAAGATGTTTTAATATGTCTACAAAATTATTAGATCTTTTCCTATCTTGATGCACAAACTTGTACATGTAGAAAGGCTCAATATTATCAACACCATCTACCACTTGTGGAAGATAAATGAAATGCCTTGTCTTTTGTCACCTACTCAAATTTTTTTTGTCTTATAGTGTGTTTGATGGTCACTTACTATTGCTTACACTATGTGAGTGAATTGAAGCTTGATGCTCCCTTAGTTTACAAAAGGGAATTCAAGGCCATATTTTCCTCTTCTTTGAATAGGTTCCTATAGGTCTATGTAAACATTACTTGTTCTCTCTCCAAGTGTGTGAACATATGTTTGTAAAGTCTTTGTTTTGATAGTTTGTTTATGTAATCAAGATTATAGTCAATACAATGAAGCTATTGTAATATCAGAGCATCTTTTAATCAAAGTTAATGATTTACATGCTATCTCCATTTGTGCAAACTTTTATGAAATTAATGATCAAGGATCCTCTAATTTTTTCTTTTTAATTTGTTGCTCATGTGTGTTTTGATTTTTTATTCCTTTATTGTAAAGGACTAAATTCTCAAATCGTAAAGAAAAAAATTTCACGATGCAAATTGGATGATAAAGCATAGCTTGTAACTCATTGTCACAAAGCTTGGTTAATGTAAGGCCTTAGTCAAAAGGTTGTTCATGCCACTGAGAAAATGTTGTAACCCTTTCTCTATTTTCATTGTCTTGACTCCATAAGCCCTAGGATAGGGACTGATCAATCTGTCTTATTTCACAACTTTAGCATGTACCAAAAAATTACAAAAGAATTACCTTTCCATGTATGTTTAGTTTAGGTTTAGTTTTTAAGGTTATAATTATCTACTCCTAAGTTATTAGTGTCTAAAATCAAGAGATAAAACTAAACTACTTAAAATATAACATTCATTTGATTTGCATATGATGAGAGCCTATTTGTTACAATACCCACTTGAAAAGGAATCAAGATCACATGGATATTGAAAGAGGTACACCCACCTAGGTCTAACAAATCCTAAAGTGTAGGGGATTTTTTTTATCAAAGTAGTTCATTGATCAAGTCCTATCAAGTTGGATACTGACCCAAGTGCTTGTTGATTGGAATTGATTAATTCATAAAGATAACTTGGACAATCAGTTGGAACAATCAACATGATCAAAACCCTAGTTTGTTTTTTAATATTATAAAAAATGTTCCATTAGACATCTTCAAGTAAATTTTAGAATTTGTGTAATGTTGATCTACCTAATGTAAGAGTGAATTAAAACTCTTTAGTACACTTATAATATTTCCTTACCAAATCAACAAGAAATTGAGTAGGTGATGAACATTTGAGACTACGAGGTAGGTGTAATGAACCTTAAAATTTTGTTATGGAATATCATCATTGGAAAATTAAGTTAGTGAAATAGGAGAAGAAGGAAAGATGCAACTTTAATTCTAGTTGCACCCTCAAAAGTATGTTTATATGATGAATCTTGTGATTCAACATGATAATAATCCAAAGTATCATTATTTTATTGTATAGCATTCATAGAAATAGTATCTAATAACTTAATTCATTGTTTGTATAATAGAATAAAAGTGCAAATTTACAAAAACCTATTTGGAGGTGCAATTGAATGGTTCCCATCATCATTATCCAGTTTAACATGAATCATGTTGTTGTCAATAAGATCTTGCAGTTTTTTTTTTGATCCCATGTATGTATGTGTGTTTTGTCCTTTGACTCTAAAAATTATAAAAAGCTTCCTCATTATATCCTTTTGGACATAATTTATTGGGGTCAAATGGATGGATAAGAATAATATTGATCAAATAAATTCTAATGCTTTTCATCTAAGAATTATTGTAACTTCATGAACTTTTTAGGATCATTTTGTTTAAAGAAAGGGAAAATAGAAGCAATACCAACTCGGTTAAAATTTTCCTTTAAATCATTACCCTTTGAAAATTTGTTTGACTTCTAAAATGTGCAAGGGTGGGAGGATTAGGATGGTGAACCATATTTAAATACATTTTGAAGTAGTAATATGGATTCAACCATTTTCATGTGTGCACAAAGATTTAAAAAATAAAATTAAAATGTTACTATGTACACCATCAATATGTTAGAATGATTTTAGAATAACCGAGAGGGGGGTGAATCAGTTATCCTCAAGTCCAGATGTACCAATTGAACTTTCTAGCTCTTCAAAAAACTTAGATCTAATCAGTAATTCACTTGGTCTCTATAGCATATATTAGTAACATAAAACTTGCAGTCCATTGTCCAAAAGTAATCAAATTGCAAAATATAAAACAATCAACGTCATTCACATCAAATAACATTCACACAAGTATAACACCAGGATTTAACATGGAAACCCAATTTGGGAAAAACCACTTGTAACATGCTACTGATTTTCACTCTTCTAAAGTGAGCTCTATGAGAAGCCAACCCTATTAAAGGTTTACAATACACATTGTTAGGTTTGACCCTATTAAAGGATTTAATCACCCTATTAAGAGTGGTCTGGTTAGAGGGCTTAAGAACATTCCATTAGAATTTCACCTTAATTAAAGGGTTACAAAAATGACTGTTAGGTCAACCTTGATTAAAGGATTTTGATTGATACAATGGTTAGAAAGTAACAATAGGTTCTGATCTGAAATATACAACTCACTTTGCAAATACAGATCCAATTCGCTCATATGTTCAAGCAATTCTCTTCAAGCAATCACCACAACTATTTTCAACTCTTCACAGCATCACCTTAGCCTTCTGCTTAGATTCATCAATCAATAACATCAACCTCTTCACTCTCTGTAACCTCACAATTAGGTCATCCTTGTACCTCCTTGATTAGGTAGATTAATCTTTTGTCGCTTAATCTCTTCCATAGATCTTAGGTTTAGGTCAGATTCATCGAATCCTTCCATCATTTTATTCTCCTTCTTTTCCTTCTAGATACATCTTCAAAAATTCTCCTTGTATCCATAAGAAAATGTTTTAGCATGCATTAAATGTTTCACATCATTCATTAATAATTTCAACACATTTTAAATATCCCAAGAATTCAACTATGTCGGCTGGGATTCTCAGTTCTTTCACAAACTGTAAATTACTGACACTTGGTCAATATTGTGTTCATCTCTTCGATCATTATTGGATATCTCAGTCATCACTAAAACTTTCCTTCTCGACAAATATTGTCTTTTCTCAGTTAATTGTTTATTACTCGACAATTACTAATGCTTGGTCGACACTATATTTTCTCGACATATACTAGCACTCGGTCAACACTAGCATCACTCAGCTTAAACTAAATTTCTTCACTTTTTCTCGGTTAAGCCTATGTTTCCAGTCTTTCTTCTTCACTTAGTGTTAAATTTAAACAACACATTACCTTGTCAATGTGCCAACTAATCAAGTACCCATTGAAGTATAACATAACTCAACCTTTCCTTAGGTCCTCTTGTTATGTCCTCTTTTCAAATCCTCTTCATCAATCAAAAGATATGGTACTTTACTAGATAGAAACTATCTTACTAGTTAAGGTTTGACATCAATGACAATATAACAATTGTTTCAATTGTAGTTTCCAACAATATCCCTCTTTGGAATTGATGGCAACCCCACATGATTTACCATACAATCCAAACATATGCAATGAAGCAACTTCTGCCAACTCTCTCTGTGTTTTAGATCTTCATTAATATCCTTAGCTTCATTTTGATTCTCATCCAAATACCAACTCCCTCTTGGATAAATTTTGCTTTGTTTGTTCACTAAATCTCTCTCTTATTCAATCACTCCCTCTTTGCTTAGGGTCATTTCTTCTGAATCTCTTTTCTATATCTCTCCCTCAGGTATATTGAATCTCTCCCTTAGTTTTACTCTTGACAACTATTTCAGAATCTCTCCCTCTTTGACAACAATGCCAAAGAAACTTGTATCTGTCACTTGCATCTTTACCATATAGATATCTTCATGTCATTTCTCTAATTTGTATGCTCCCTTTGTCATATTTCTTATGACTGATTTACATATTTTGCTTTACTTCTCACAACTTTAGGCAACTCCTAAAGTGTGACCTTTTCTGCATCAATTTGTCAGATATTCTGATTAGTACATTTGATGCAGTGCTCCTATGTGTTACTAGGTAGCCTTAGTTAGGGGAATCACCCCTAATTTACCTCTAAGGTATTCATCAGCATCTTTAGGTAATGCTTATGTGAATATATCTACTAATTGTTCCTTTGTATTCACACATTCCAATCTCACTTCTTTGTCTTGAACTAATTCTCTCAAGTAATGATACTTGATAGCAATATGCTTAGTCTTAGTGTGCATAACATGATTTTTTGATATGTTAATAGCACTTGTGTTATCACAAAAAATAAAAACTGGCTCAGTGATTTCCTCCTTCATACCTTTTAATAATTGCTTGATCCACACTAAATTTGAATAATTTAGTGTTGTTGCTACACATTCAGCTTCTGTTGTAGATTGGGAAATGCAATTATGTTTCTTGCTTGTCCAAGAGACTAATCTCTTTCCTGGAAAGAATCCACCACCACTTGTACTCTTTTTGTCATCCACATTTCCTGCCCAATCTGCATCAGTGTAAACTTTCAGGTCAAACTTATCATTCTTCTTGTAATACAACCCATAGTCCTATGTTCCTTTTAGATATCTCAATATCCTTTTCACTTCCATCATGTGACTCTCTTTAGGATTTGCAGAAAATCTTGCAACAATCTCAACTGCTAGGAAAATATCCAGTTTGTTATGGACAACATATTGTAGCTTTCCAATCATAGATCTATACAAGGTTTGATTTACTTCAGCTATATCATCAGTTTTTGATAACTTTTGTCCAGTAGCCATAGCTGTACTTACTAGTCTAGAATCTTTCATACCAAAAGTTTTCAGTATCTCCTTGACATACTTAGATTGAGTAATATAGATACCTTTCTTCATCTAATAAACTTGCAAACCAACAAAGAATTTGATCTCACCAAACATAGACATTTCAAATTCAGTTTGCATCTCATTTGAATAAAATTGACATAGGGCATCTTGTCCTCCAAATATGATATCATCAATAAAAATTTCAGCTAATAATATCCCTTTACCTTTTTCAGTCTTCAAATATAGATTTTTGTTTTCATTTGTCCTTACAAATCCAATCTTTGTCTGATAATTATGCAGTCTCTCATACCATTCTTTGGGGGCTTACTTCAATCCATACAGTTCCTTATGTAGTTTACAAACCATATTCTTCTTTTTTGGGTCAACAAATCCTTCTGGTTGTTCAATGTATACTTCTTCCAATATCCCATTCAGAAATTGATATGGAATAAACAAGAGAAAGGAATGAGCAGCCAAAACAGAGATTTAATTCTATCAATGAGACAAAAACCTTTGTAGTTAGAGAATAAATTCTAAGCAAAGACAAAATTCTCTACAAATAAGCTCATAATTTTATTATTCCAAATCTACCTCCATAAAGAGAAGGCTACAAATTTATAGGCACTAATATGCCTAAAATAAAGGATATGGAAATATTTTCCAAATCTCCATGTGAGATGGAAAATAAAAACTATTATAAGATTTTCCAAATCTCAACGTGAGATGGAAAAGAATAACAGTAAAACCATATACTAATTTATGCTAACCTCCTAACAACTAGGAAACTAACATTTACATTTTACTTTTGACCTTTTACATAAGAGGAATAAATCTAATAAAAATAATACTAAGCTTATTATATATCCTAGGAATACCCTATGAATCCTCATCATTCCTCCCAACAATATTAGCATTAGACTCCAATGCATGCAAGAGGGAAGGAAACTCCTAAGATAACTGATGATGAGAGATCCAATGAGCCTGATGCGGAAGCTGACCTTGCTTTGCAACAAGGTAGGAAGTGGTGGAACCATGTCATGTCTGACAAGTCTTTGTATCAAAAACTCTGTCAGAATCAAGCGGAATCTAAAAATCAGGAACAACATCGACAAGATGGCTAACAAAAGTCTAAGATTCTAGTGTTGACTCATGGTAGTGTTTGAGAAGATCAACATTAACAACATCATGGATTCCCAACTGAGCTAGAAGATCAAGCTGGAAAGCATTAGTAGAGACCTGTTGAAGGATAGTGTAAGGCCCATAGCGAAGTGGCTTGACCTTACTGTGTGTTTTCTCTTGAAAATGACGTTTGTCCAAGTATAACCAAACTTTATCCCCAACTTGAAATTATGAGGGACACGATGACGATCCATAAGTTATTTCTTCTTTTCTTGAGTCTTTTGAAGAATCTGAACAACTCTAGACTGAAGATTCTACAAATGTTGAATGAAGGCTTGGGCCTTATCTTGCTCTTTTTGAATATGTAGAGTGGCTGGAGATGGCAAAGATAAAGGCAGCTCATATGGAGCTAAAGGTTGAAATCCAAGGCATACCTCAAAAGGTGAGTGACCTGTAGATGATTGAACTACTCAGTTGTAAGCATGCTCTATGTGGGTTAGGCTCAAATCCCACTTGGCGGGATAATTATGGTGATAAATAATCAAACTTTGTATAAGAGTGCGGTTCACAACTTCGGTTTGACCATCTGACTAAGGATGGAAAGCAGTGGAAAAGTTAAGGGAGACTACCAAAATCTTCCATAAAGATCACCAAAAATGGCCCACAAAATGTGAATCATGATCAGAAATAATGTTGGTCGGTAAACCAAAGGATCTCCAAGCAATGTCGAAGAAGAGTTGAGCTAAGTCATGTGTAGAACTTGTCTTGTGGCATGGAATGAACTTAGCCATCTTGCTGAACTGATCAACAACCACAAAAACACAATCATGGTGGTGAATAGTCAAAGGGAAACCACTAACCAAATCCATATAGATGCTTTCCCAAGGATGAGAAGGAATAGGAAAAGGAACACTCAAGCCCACCTTTCTGTTGGTTGGTTTGGAGCGGCAACAAACTACACATTTTTTGAAGAAATGAAGACCATCACGCTGCATATGTGGCCAATAAAAGAATCTTTGTAGATGGTGAAGTGTTTTCTATTTACCAAAATGACCACCATAAAGAGTATAATGTGCCTCCTTGAGAAGTGAAACCCGATGATCTTGAGGGACACAAAGTTTATCCAACTTGTAGAGTAACCCTTCCTTGATATGGAAATCTTGATAAGGTCTCAAATTGGAAGTTGAAGGATTTTGAAGACTTGTGTATATGACACCAAAATCAAGATCTTGAGCATACTGAGAAGACCATGTCTGAAATCCCAAATGAGAAGTGGACATAGTTGTTAAAGCATGAGGTGTAGGAGGACAACTCAAACAA
The DNA here is from genome assembly GCA_027943335.1 of Chamaecyparis obtusa. Taxonomy (NCBI): domain Eukaryota; kingdom Viridiplantae; phylum Streptophyta; class Pinopsida; order Cupressales; family Cupressaceae; genus Chamaecyparis; species Chamaecyparis obtusa. Next base: position 2,463,827 of record BSBK01002526.1, on the reverse strand, counting down.
TCTGAAACATTATTGATGATCCCCTTATTATACTTGATGACCAAGTGAAATTGTTGTAAGTATGAAGCCCACTTCATATGCCTTGCCTCTTCAATTTTATTTTGAGATTGAAGAAATTGGAGAGGCAAGTGATCAGTGTGAACAATTATTTCTTTTCCCAAAAGATAATGCCTCCAATATTTTATGGCTTGAACTAAGGCATATAATTCCTTATCATATGTGGAGTAGTTCCTCTTGGCGGCAGAAAAAGTTTCTGAATGATAAGCCACGGGGTGACCATTTTGCTTTAGAACTGCTCCAAGTGCATACTGTGAAGCATCTGTCTCAATCTCAAAAGGTTGTGAGAGATCTGGTAGAACAAGAATAGGTATTGAACACAACTTCTCTTTTAGTGTATTGAAAGCATGGTAATGAATGTTTGTCCACTTGAATGCAACATTGGTCTTTGTTAATTGATGCAAAGGTGAAGCAATGTCTGAGTAGTGTAGAATAAACTTGCGGTAGAAGTTGGCAAGACCAAGAAAACTCCTTAACTCGGTAATATTTGATGGAGTAGGCCATTTGAGAAGAACTTCCACTTTGGCAGGATCTACTTGAATACCATGTGCATCAATGATATATCCCAGATATGAGATGGATGTTTGACCAAAAGAACACTTAGAAAGGTTGGCATACAAACTATTATGCTGAAGAGTATGAAGAACATGCTCCAAATGTTGAAGATGAACGTTCCAACTATTAGAAAATATTAGAATATCATCTAAATAGATGATAATAAATTTATCTAAACAATCACGAAACACCTCATTCATTAATCGCATAAATGTTGCAGGAGCATTAGTGAGACCAAATGGCATCACAAGCCACTCAAAAAAACCCATCTTGGTCTTGAAAGTGGTCTTCCATGTGTCCTCTGCCTGAACTCTAACTTGATGATATCCACTTTTTAGATCAATCTTAGAAAATATTTTGGCACCTTGAAGTTGATCTAAGAGATCGTCAATATGTGGAAGTGGATATCTATTCTTTATGGTGATCTTATTTAAGGCTCTAAAATCAATACAAAGACACCAAGTTCCATCTTTCTTGAGCACAAGTAAAATTGGTGATGCACAAGGAGATGTACTTGGTCTTATAAAACCTTTAGACAATAAATCTTGAATTTTTCTTTTTATCTCATCACTTTGAAGAATTGATTGTCGATATAATGGAGCATTAGGAAGAGATGCGGCATGAACAATATCAATGGAGTGATTAATTTCTCGTTTTGGGGGAAGTGATTGAGGCTCTTGAAATACATGTGAATATTCTTGCAATAAGTTTTCCAATGAAGCATGTGGCTTAGACATCATAGAATTTTCCTTAGAATTATCAAATTGTGGCAATCCATGGTGGTCACATCACATCTAACCTTATCAATGAATTTGGGACCAAATTCAAAAGACACAGTGCAAGTGTGTGTGATTTTTGAAGATGAACCATTATCCTTTCATCAAAGTGAATATGGATGAGGATGTGGATCCATTGGCAAATGAAGTTTGTTGACAATGGACTTTGCAATTAAATTTTTTTGCGAGCCATTATCGATGATGCAATCCATAGAAAAATCATGTGTCATATAAGCTCGAGTGACAAACATATTGTCATGCCCCCGAGCTAAAATGATGATTCATTAAGGTGACCTTATTGATCCTACCTTTCAACTCATCATAACTCCTATCATCCCCAGAAGTCTCAATGGGAATATTTTTATTTTCCTCATCATGAGACTGTACAAACAAATTTTTCTTCTTCAACTTAAAGCACTCAGACTTTTCATGTCCCTTCTTTTTACAATAAGTACAAAATTTGGATTTCTTAGTGTTAGAAGAAGGAGATTGAAAAGAAGAGGAAGGAGAATAATTTTGATCTTTGGAAATTTTTTGCTGCGGTTGAGAACTTGAAGCTTTAGGAATACTTGTAGAAAATGAATGTCGAGGAGCACGAGATTGAGAGACAATCTTTTCTTCTGCTAGTTGGGCTTGATTGAATGCAGCATCAAGTGTCTCCGTGGTTGTATATTTCAACTCCCAGAACAAATGTTCTTATAGGCCACTCTTGAACTTGAGGATTAAAGCAACAACTGGTTCTTGCACTCGGAGAAGTATTCTCAAGCAATTGAACTGATATATATAATCTTGCATTGACATATGTCATCCTTGTCGTAATCGAAGCCACTTGATGTGCAAACCTTGCTCATAGTTGGAAGGATAGAATGTATCCTTTAAGGCTATGACAAGCTAATTCCATGTGGTGATGGGGTCTTGAGCATATTGTCATTATGTGACCAAAACCTTAGCAACACTAGAGAGCTTTAATTTTGCAAAAGGAACCTTGTGATCATCAGGGATCTCACTATATGAAAACCATGTCTCCATATCAAGAATCCATGTGTGGAGCACATCAAGATCATGAGATCCATCATAGATCTTTACTTCACATTTGGCTGAAGGGCGGTGGCGTTCAGGACCAGGAAGTTGTTGAATTGCTATATTATTAACTTTATCAATCAATGTGTTTATCACACCTGCAAGTTCTACAACTCGCTCAGCCAAATTGATAGTCATATTATTGCATGTTAAAGCCAATGAAATATTTTACACCTCCCAACGATAAAAATGAGCCAACAATATGGACCAACACTCTACAATACTTAGACAAAATTGATTACATGGAAACAATGCTCTCCCAATGAACATAATTACATTTTTTTTTGTTTCTAAACATTTGGGAGAATTATAAACATACTCTTTTAAATAAAGAATATGAATTCTTTATTTTATATTGCAAAGAAAAACTATCAAAATCAAGAAAAACCCCATTTTTAACCCAAATACCACATTTTTGGGTCTAAAACCACTCAAAAATCCCACTGGGCATTGGAAATCAGCATCTACAGCAACAATTTTGAAATGGCTGTAACTTTCTCAAAACACATCAAAATTCAGAACCGTAAAATGTTCCAGAAAGCTCCTTAAAAGACGCTTCTTTCCATATAAACCATTTATAAAAATATTTTATATATAAAGAGTAGTTTATAAAAGAACAACATGGGTTTCCAAAGGAATTGTACAAAAAATTGAAGAAGATAATGCTCACTTGTGCAAGAAATCACCTCCAATTGGTTTTGAATGAAGAATTCTCCACAAATAAATACATTCGCTTCATAGATTTTCTCCTTTTGTTGAGAGCTCGATAACTGAAATTATTTTTGATAATTGAATTTAAATATGCACACCAATCCCAAGGATCATAGAATTGCTCTGATACCAACTGATATGGAATAAACAAGAGAAAGGAATGAGCAGCCAAAACAGAGATTTAATTCTATCAATGAGACAAAAACCTCTGTAGTCAAAGAATAAATTCTAAGCAAAGACAAAATTCTCTACAAATAAGCTCTTAATTTTATTATTCCAAATCTACCTCCGTAAAGAGAAGGCTACAAATTTATAGGCACTAATATGCCTAAAATAAAGGATATGGAAATATTTTCCAAATCTCCATGTGAGATGGAAAATAAAAACTATTATAAGCTTTTCCAAATCTCAACGTGAGATGGAAAAGAATAACAATAAAACCATATACTAATTTATGCTAATCTCCTAACAACTAGGAAACTAACATTTACATTTTACTTTTGACCTTTTACATAAGAGGAATAAAACTAATAAGAATAATACTAAGCATATTATATATCCTATGAATCCTCATCAAAAATGTAGATTTGACATCCATTTGATATACTTTGAATCCTTTATAAGCTGCATATGCAAGTAGAGTCCTCACTCCTTCCAATCTTGCAACTGGGGCAAATGTCTCCCCATAGTCAATGTCTTCTTCTTGTGCATATCCCTTGCACACCAATTATAGTTAAGACCTTTAACCCAATAAGTATTATCACATGTATGATCTTATCAATTAATCTTATTGATCCTTTTCCTTTCACAACACATGGTGCATCATTACCAAACTTAACACTTCTACTTTTGTAATGACTTAGGGTTTCAAACTTACTTTTATCACCAGTCATGTGATGTGAGCAACCACTATCAATAATCCATTTATCACCTTTACTCACATCTGAAATAAGTGCAGTTTTCTCATCTTCATCATAATCATCTTTCATAGCAACATAAATAACTTCTATATCACATTCATTAGATTCACTAGTTTCATTGTCAGTTTCCTCTTCAACAATATAACAATATTTCTTACCTTTGTCTTTGTAATCTTTGTACCTTTTGTAATTTCTATCATTTATTTTGTCTTTATACTTGGTTTCCCTTCTTTCATCCTTGTTAGTCCTGTCAAGGCATCTTGTTGCAATATGGCCAACTTTGTTACATGAAAAAAAGATTATAGGAAGTTTACCTTTGAATTTTCTTTTTCCTCTCGGTAGCCTTCTAGCCATAAGTGCCTCAAGATCATCTAGATCATCATCAGAAGTATCACTATCATTATCATTGTTACTATCACTGCTCACACATCTTTCTTTTCCTTTCTTGGGCTTATGAAGAACCATTTGAGACTTGAATGTAGATTCAATGTTGTGAATAGTGAAATTATCAAAATTTGACAACTCAAAAGCAGTAAGCTTGCCAACAAGACTTTCCAAAGTTAGGACATTACCAAGATTACATCTTGTTACTTGTATTGCAGACACTATAATAGCATAAATAGGAAGTAGGGTTCTCAACACTTTACTGATAATAGTTTCATCATCAATGTTTCCATTAGCTCCTCTAATAGCATTTACTACCTCCTTAATTCTACCACAATACTGAACAACATTTTCACCTTCTTGCATTTTCATTTCATCAAACTTACCTCTCAAACTTTTAGATTTGTCTCTCAGTACATTTGTGTCTCCACCATAGATAGCTTCTAGAGTGTCTCACATTTTCTTTGTATTAGTACAATCCTTGATGTCTTCAAATTCAGGATAGCTTAGGGCAGATGCAATCTCCAACATTACCTGATTGTGTTCTTGTTTTTCTTTCATCTCCTTGACAGTCAAAGGTACAACATGTGTTACATAATCATTTTCCACATAGTATTTCGTCGAATCATCAATACTAGCTAGGTGTAATTTCATCAAATTTTGCAATGTAGGGAAGTTCTCCTTGTTCAACTTTGGTACCTCCTTTTTGTACATCTTGATCATTAGCTTCACGTACCTTTAAAATTTTTCTCTACAAGCACCAACAGCACTGATACCAATTGTTAGAGTGATTTCAGAATAACTGAGAGGGGGGGTGAATTAGTTATCCTCAGGTCCAGATGTACCAATTAAACTTTATAGCTCTTCAACAAACTTAGATCTAACCAACAATTCACTCGGTCTCTATAGCATATATCAGTAACATAAAACTTGTAGTCCACTATCCAAAAGTAATCAACTTGTAGAATATAAAACTTTCAACATCATTCACATCAAATAACATTCACATAAGTATAACACCAGGATTTAACATGGAAACCCAATTTGGGAAAAATCACTTGTAACATGCTACTAATTTTCACTCTTTTGAAGTGAGTTCTGTGAGAAGCCAACCCTATTAAAGGTTTACAATACACACTGTTAGGTGTGACCCTATTAAAATATTTATTCACCCTGTTAAGAGTGGCCTGGTTAGAGGGATTAAGAACATTCCATTAGAATGTCACCTTGATTAAAGGGTTTACAAAAATGACTGTTAGGTCAACCTTGATTAAAGGATTTTGACTGATACAATAGTTAGAAAGTAACAGTAGGTTTTGATTTGAAATATACAACTCACTTTGCAAATATAGATCCAATTCGCTCATATGTTGATTCACTGTCTGACCTTCATTTCCATCTCCATCTCTAATCTGCTCAGAATTCTCTTCAAGCAATCACCACAACTCTGTTAAGCTCTTCACAACTTCACCTTAGCCTTCTACTTAGATTCATCAGTCAATAACATCAACCTCTTCCACTCTCTGTCACCTCATAATTGGGTCATCCTTATACCTCTTTGATCAAGTATATTAATCTTTTGCCGCTTAATCTCTTCCATAGAGATACATCTTCAAACTTCTCCGTGAATCCATAAGAAAATGGTTTGCCATGCATTAAATGCTCCATATCATTGTTTAATAATTTCAACACATTTTACATATCCCAAGAATTCAACTATGTTGGCTGGAATTTTCAATTCTTTTACAAACTAAATTACTGACACTGTCAATACTGTGTTCATCTCCTCGGTCATTATTCGATATCTCGATCATCGCTAAAACTTTCCTTCTCGACAAATACTGTCTTTTCTTGGTTAATTATTATTTCTCAACAATTATTGATGCTCAGTTGGCACTAGATTTTCTCAGCATATATTGGTGCTCGATTGACACTAGCATCACTCGGCTTAAACTAAATTTCTTCACTTTTGCTCGGTTAAGCCTATGTTTCCAGTCTTTCTTCTTCACTTAGTGTTAAAGATAAACAACACATTACCTTATCAATGTGCCAACTAATCAAGTACCCATTGAAGTATCACATAACTCAGCCTTTCCTTAGGTCATCTTGTTATCTCCTCTTTTCAAATCCTCTTCATCAATCAAAAGATATGGTACTTTACTAGATAACAACTATCTTATCAATTAAGGTTTGACATCAATGACAATATAACAATTGTTTCAATTGTAGTTTCCAACACAATAGTCAGCTCAATCAATCACTTGACAAATATAATTTACAACTCAATATTGTGTAAGAGAATAAGAAATTTAGAACATAGGAACTAAAATCTTATGATGAAATCAATGGTATGCTTATTTGGTCCTTGGGCACAATTAAATAAATAAATAAAAGTAAATCTAAGATCAAAATTAACTTCAAATTATCTTTAGAATACCTTAATCAAATCATCAAATATATACATGGATCAACAATGTAATGAGAAAAACCATTAAATATCATAATAATATGTTTAAGTACCTAGGAATAACTTAGCCAAAAATCTACCCTCATCTAAGAAAACAACACATATCATAGTAAATGATCTTAGTTATGTGTTTGGATTTTTTCTATTATACATATAAAAAATGGATGTAGCAATAATTATACAATGAGATGGAATACTAATAATAATGAATTAATTTTATATGATCATCTAAAGGTTTTGTGATATTGCTATTAGGATTCAACTATGTAGTTTTTTTAGTCAAACTCATTGACCCATATTTCACGAGCAGTGGTTCACAAGAACCCATCTCTCATGAGAATGAATGGAACACTTAGCACTCATTGCATCTAGGTGATGCTCACAGAGGTGAAGCACCGGGACTTCCTGAGAGGTCACCCATTCCAATACTATTGGACCTCCTGGGAAGTCCCGGTGCTTCACCTCTATGAGCATCACCTAGATGAAATGAGTGCTAAGTTTTCAATTCATTCTCATGAGATATGGGTTCTTGCGAACCACTACTCATGAAATATGGGTTGATGAGTTTCACTCAAAAAACTACACAGTTGAATCCTAATAGCAATAGCACAATTTGACTTGCTATGGAAAATACCTCCTACTTATCATCTAAAGGTTTCTTAACATGAACATATGAATATATTTCAGTATTATCAGAGTGGACAACCATACTAGATTTTAGATGAGAACCCCTTAAGAAATATTGTGGTCCCAAGTATCTCACAACATAAATAAAGTGATATGACAACGAGAGATAATAAAATGAGACAACTTAAATCACTCTCAACTTTAAAAATTAGATTAGAAAATAAATATTATAGAAAATAAGAAAATGAAACTCAAAGGAATCAAAGGGTGGATAGGATGAGGACAAACAATATCAAAATGAAACAAAAACCCTACAAGGATATGAATGATAATGAAGTACCAATAAATAAGAACAAAACCTAACAAGAATTGAACAACCAATATATGTTGTGTTGTTCATGTCATTCTTCTTTCCATTTTGGATTATTTTTTCACATTTTTTTGCTTATGCCATGTATGTTAAGATTCACACTTATATTTGAGGCCCTTTGATTATATCATGCTTGTTGCTCCTCTTATTCTCATTTTAACTTCTATATCATGATTTATGTTATTTACATTAATTAAATGCAAGAGGATTAATGTGCTTAGATCTCAAACCAAAGATGAAATATGAGTGTTCAAGATCTATAGAATGAGTTTGCCAACCTCCATAATGGATTCTCTTGGAATACACACCATCATAAAACTTGTGCAAGTTTGGAATCTTATGTGGATTAATCATGAGTGGCTTGGGGTCGATCACAAGTAAAGAGAAATTAACCTCTAGAATTTTATTTGGAATCTTTTGTGTATTAATCTTGATTGGGTTAAGGCCGATCATGAGCAAAGAGAAATTAACCTCTAGGATTTAATTTTGGTTTGGTAGTATACAAAATTTTATGATTTAATTTTTTGGAGTTACTATTATTTGATGATGTACAAGGATTGTTTAAAATACCTTAGAGAAATTACTAGATTCTGAAAGTCAAATTCTCTTTCATAGATTGACTTTACTACAATTAGTTATATTTAATGAATTTGTAACAATGAAGTAATGCTTTATTTCTATATAAGAAATCTCAGTAAGTCTTTATACATGCCATCAAAATCATCATTTGTGTGAATATTAATGCACATCATTTTTTTCCCATATCCTTTTGTATCACTTGTTTGACAATTTCCTTGTTCATTGGTCTATTTGAGTAGAGCCAATTTCTTTCAAGCACCCAAACCTTTTTTAATGAGGCACCATTCCTAATGCATGCTTCGAAAATAACCTCCTAAGCTTAAATTCATATATCAATTTTGAAGAATTTCCTACATAAGCTTGGAACAAAAAAACAACTCTCCAAATATAAATTACTTCATCACCCATTAAGACATAAAAAAATAAAATAACAAAGTGTTGGCAAAATGGTCAACGCTCCCCTTGGGATTCGTGACAAGGTACTAACTGGCTCATGTGGATTCTATAAGTCTAGTGGTTGTATCAGGCATTGAGGGGTCGATCTTTTGGTGCAACGACAATTACACTTGTAACAAGTAGTATCGAAGCTTGGTCAGATGTTTGAATCCCCTCGAGTATTGACAAAATGGTCAGCGCTCCCCTTGGAATTCCTGATAAGGGACTAATTGGCTCCTGTGGATTCTATAAGCCTAATGGTTGTATCGAGCATTGATAGATCGATCTATCTTTTGGTGCAACGATAATTACACTTGTAACACAAAGTATTTTAAAAGAACAAAATTTCATTTCTATATTGCAAGAAAAAATAATGGTATATAAAAATGTGAAGGCCCATTACATGAAGATCATAAGAAAATAGAAAAATATTTTTTGAAAAATGAAATTTCATTTTTATATTGCAAGCAGAAAAACATGATATGTAATATGGGTTTTCCATTTGTAAATTGCAAGCAGGAAAAAAGGCATATAAAATTGAGAAGACCCATTGCATGAAGTTCATAAGGGTTAGGTGTTCATTGAAAAATACTATAAAGTATACCTTTTCCCCCCTCTTTGATACTACTGGGAGTCCGAATCATACTCCTTGATTCCCTTCTTTTCCCATTTAGCATCAATGGCTCTATACACAGGAGCAGCCTCTAAATCCTTTCTTCACACCACACTTCATTCAGTTGTGGTACCTTCTAGGTACCCCAGGTCCCTGCCGACCACAAAAGCACTGTTTCACCGAACACTCACAAGATCATCCTGTCAAAAAACAGGTAAGTAAAGTATAGACTTCTCTTTGCAGCAGAGTTTATTGAACGTTAGAGGATAACTCTGAACATCCATGAGACAGATGAGTATGTTCAGATGCTTCTTTGCAGCCTAATTTCTGAAGCACTTTATGCACCATTTTGTACCCCCAAAGATGTTTCAAGCTACAAACAACTCCCACTTTTTATTGAAATCGTAATGCAAACAAGCACACCGTCATACACGCCCATTTTATATTTAGAGAATTTAATGTTAATGTGTTTTTTTAAATTAAGAGAATCCGTAATGTATTTAGATTTTTGGGATCCAGAACTTGAGAACAAGTCCTCTTATTATTATAATTCTGTTTTAAATAAGCAGCCTAAAGACACCCAGCTTACGTTCTGAATTTCTGCAGAACCAAATGTGAGTTGTTTTAATGTATTTAAATCTTTGGTTTTCCGATGCATTGGCGTGATGAGTAGGTTTTAATTAATCCCAGCTTCGGCAGGGTTTGCATTCCTTAAGCTCATAATCGTAGTTATTCCCTAAAATGTAATGGAATGACAAGGTGAAACCTAGAACAAAAGAAACCTAAAAATGTCCGCCTGTGGACGTCAGCAAATTCTTATCTTTGGAGTGCAAGGATATGTGGGGTTCGCTTTTGTGTTAATAGCATTCATATTTTCAGAATCTGAATTTTATCTAGTCGTTTTGCTGCTGTTAAGTTGTACTCCTCCCAGAATGAAGTGAAACTAATGTTTCGATTACATCAAATTTGATCTTTTGTTTTGTAAAGACTGTTTAAGAGTAGCTGCCATATAGCAATAAGTAGAAAAACAATCTAGAAATGCTTAAGAAAGCTTGCTTGCCTCCAAATACAAGAGATTTAGAATTTTCCCAAAACGTAGAAGACTGGATAAATTGAGGAAAAAGATAATTCACCTTCTCAAATATTCGTTGTTGAGCTAGTTTTAATCAGACTCTGAAGATAAAGGAAATTTTCTTCTGAATTCCAGGAGACCTAAATAGTCTATGGGACCAAATAACAGAAACTACATTCTGATACATTTTTACAGGAGTGGAGTGTAAACAAGAAATTACACTAGAGCAACTAGACTAATTTGAAAGAAATACACGATATCCTTAACACGGAGATGAAATTTAAATGTAATAGAGATCTGCAACTTCGCCCCTGAAAAGTTTGAATATCTGCTCCTTTCTGTGTTTGAAGAGCATGTCAGGCAGGTGGCCCCAGCAGGCTCCCCCATCCAAAAATGTTGTTCCTGGTGGTCAACAGCTTCAGGCTGCTTCCTTGGTGGAGGGTGCCTTTCCTAGTGGAATGGTGTCTTCTCCTATCTCACCAGCGCTTGGTCTGGATTTCTTTTTTGAAGAAGACCTAGTTTCAAACTGGTTGGGGTAAGTCCCCAAAGATAGCGGAAATGAAGGATGTTGTTCCAAATAGTGCTGCATTCACGGTAGAAGGATTGGAAATGATAGTTCCAAATGAGCTCTTGAATGAGATGATTGTCAATCTTCAACTTTCTTTGGTGGGTAAGTTTCTGGCTTTTCGTCCTAATGTTGACCAAGTTAGAAGATGGGCTGATTCTGAAGTTAAAAGGAAGTGTCACCATTAGTGCAATGGCAAATTGTTTGTTTCTCTTTAGATTTGTGGTTTACAGGGGGCCTTTGGGCTTTTGATAGTGGCTTCAAAAATTCATGTCCCTTTGCAAATTTGCAAATGGAAACCAGGGTTCGACACTTCTTCTGACTTAGGTTATGTGGCCCCTACTTGGATTCGTCTACCTGGTCTCCCATTGGAGTTTTGGAGTATTGGAATTTTCAAGGGAATGGCTAATTCTTTTGGTACCTTATTGGTGCTGGACAAGGTTACCCAACAAAAATTGAGGTTGATCTTTGCTTGAATCTATGTTTTTTTTAGTTGGAAATATTTTTTTATTTTATTAGTAAAGTATATAAACATTTACATCATAAAGCTTAAAATTCAAGTTTTTCACAAAACCACCCGGACTCCACCCGATCACCACCCAAAAACCACCACCCCTAAAACCTTAACTTCAATCCAAAAAGGTGTATTCCACCTTCATTTTACATGACACAGACCCCCAACCCTACCATTACCGTCACTACCAATATTAACACATGATTTGACGCATTAGATTTCAGAATGGCTCAACACATTTAAAAAACAATGTTTGTCACCAGTGATAGTTTGGCTGATAAACATTATGAAAATCCAGTGCCCTTAAACAAAAAGAACAAAAACTCAAACCCAGACCATACTACTTCTCCAATCACCCCCATTATTTTCCTTTTGTACCTCTGTTTTACCAAAACTAACCTGAGGAGCCTTCCTTGTTCTACGCCTCCTCAGAATGCTCAACCTTGCCTCTGCAACCACCATTTGTTGATTAACCTTGAATTCTTGCCGACGAAGGGCCAATTTGAGATCCTCCCAAGCTGTTAGCACCTTCATGCGATAATTATCCCTATCCACTCGAATAACCCAGCGTACAAAAGGAAGAATCCCTTCTCTCGCCTCCATAGGATACTCAATTCCTTCGGAAATGTCAAACCCTATTCCAGGTACCACCCATTCAAAAATTGAGTCCAAACCACCCAACAAATCCTGATCAAACAGAGAGTGTAAAACCCACCTTATGTTTTCTTCATTCTTTGAAACCTCCAGTCCCCACCTCAGCACTAATTTGATGACATCCATATTCAACTTGTATCGGTGTCTGGCCCCAATGATTTTTTTTCCCAAAAGGTTGAGAGCCACCATTATCATATCTTCTCTTTTACACTTGAATAACCTCTTTAGACGTTGCTTCGTTACCGGGTCAAAAAAGCCTTGTTACTAGCAATTAGTGAACAAAGTGAAGGTAGCCTCCATTTAAGCCACCGCCACCTTACTCATCAAAATGTTGCAGGTTCAATGACATCTGCCAACTTAAAAAACACTGTGTAACTACCCCCATCTTGTCATTGCATCAAATCATTCACTCATTAAATTCGTTGTCTACCTTTTGAAGCAAAATGATGTCATGTCATTACTCTTCACTTCATTCTTGCAATAACTGCTTGGCTGCCGCCATTCATGCAATGATGGATATTACATTTGAAAGATTCACACAATCTATCCTCTGTACCTTTCTCATAGTTACATCCAATTAGCCCACTCAAAAATCATATTAGCCCACTCAAAAAATTGCATCTTTTCTCCCGTCCACCTAAGCACGTGAATGTGCCAATTTAAACCTTTTTATCAGGGGTTAGAAATTTTTCAAAACAAAACGTCACCTCTTCTTCGTCCTTCAATAGACAATTTTGAAAATCCTCCATTCTGACTTTGTCACAATTTGTGATATTCCCTATCTATTTATTGATGAATAAATAAATAAAAATATATTGATCATCAATTTTATTGTTAAATAAATAATTACATAAATGAATTATACATATTGGTTAAATGAATAATTAATAATCAACAAACAATATTTATAAATGAGTAATTATATAAATATATTAATTATTAACAACATTAATGTAAATATATTATTAACTCATGAATAAATTAATAATACTACAGAGTTAAAAGGTATATTAATATACCCGATATGAGTCATCGACGGCAAGACCAATAAGCTCGAATGACAGAGGGATGCGGTTAATGACCTCTAATCTCTGCAAACGATACAAATGCAATTGCTGAGTATGACTCATGTCGTTGATGCAGTGAACAGACGTGTCCTGCCATGTAGGAAGGAAACAAAGTCACCAGAGGGTGTCGTCGGTTCATATTGGAAGGACGTCATCGGGTGCTAAGGAAGGACATGTCCCTTGCGTAGGGAAGATTATAAATATTAGTTATTGACGTGAGGAAGAGGCATCAAAGAGTTGGAAGAAAAAGCATTCAGTAGAATTTACTACTCAGAACATTATAAATTGGGTTTCTGCAACAGCAGAACCGTATATGTGCAGCAGCAACAGGTATGCAATTATAAGCATCATTCGTTATATTAAACACTGGCTATCATTGATGAATTAAGGAAAAGGATATCTCTACATACGAATATTTAATTAATAATATATATATATAAATATATGCAGAGATACATACATATATAATTGATCAAGTTCAGACTTATCACCTTGCTAGATTAAGAGGAGGAATGCAAGAATGTCTCCAAGGAGGGGCTTGTCTAAATCCAGCCAATAGCTTTCTGTCCCAAGATAGGGTAGGGGTCAACGTCCCAAAAACTCTGAGGACTTAGTCCCAAGATGAGATATGGGCTTGGACCTGTAAACCTTGTGGGAGCCTATTGGAAGTGGTCTCTAGGCACCTTGGTTACATTCCCAAATCCGTCTTTCTTATGTTAGCCAAGGTAATAAGATGGACACGAATGTTGTTGATTACATGTAGATGTCTTGATATAATTAGATATTTCCCTTGTTTGATTAATTAGGCAGAATCATAAATTTGTCCATAAGCACATTAAATAGTTTGTGACAATTTAAGTCTTAAACTAACAAGGGTCATTACACAATTATTAAAGGATAGTGTCCCACTTCGATAATCGATCTGCCTCTACGTTGCCCATTCTGCGGATATGACTTATTTTGACTTCCTCAAATTTGACCAATTCATCCAAAATGGCCTTAATGAAATTCTGTAAGTGCCATGCTATTGAGTTACCATTCATGATTGCTTGATTAATTATTAAAGAATCTCCTTCCAGATGTATTTTTCTAAGCTCCAAAAAGCTGCCCAACTTAACGGCCATCAAGGCTGCTTTTGCCTCCACAACATTATTGGTTCCCTCCTCTAGCTTTTTAGCACCAAAAGCCACAATGTTACCCTACCAATCTCGAACAATGACACCTGCTCCCAATGGTCCAAGGTTACCTTTAGCTGCCCTGTCAAAATTAACTTTGAACCATCCCTCTGAAGGTCTCTCCACACCACATCCTTTATGGAATCAACAACTAGATTCACCTAGCCAGGCCATTAACAGGCCTGATTTTGATTCCCGACCACATCTTGTGAATCTTCATGTCTTCCATAGTAAAGGGGATTTGAGGTTTGAAAGATTGAGAGGCTGCTATCCCCACCACCTCTTCAATTATAAGATTTATCCTGTTAAATAATCTTTCCTTGGGTGATTTTTTGTCCTTTTGTCCAAAAAAATCCTCCTATATCTTTCTATCCAAATCTCTCATATGAGAATGGATGGGCTCACTGTCTAGACACTAGATAAAGTAGATTTCTTGCTGAATGTTGGCCAGCTCTTGAAAACCTTCCTTATGGAGTTATGGAGAGGGCCCAACCAACCCAAGTTTGATAGTAGTTTAGCCCAACACTCTGAGGTGTCTTCACAATGAAGGAGTAAGTGATCCACAATCTCTTCAGCCGCTTCACACATGACACATTTTTAAGGCCCAACAAGACCAAGCCTTTTCCTCCTTTCTCTTGTTAAAATTCTTTCTCTGATAGCTAACCATGCAAATGCTCCTTCTACAGGTAAACATTCCTTCCTCCAGTAGAGATTTGTAGGCCTTTTTCTTCCCTGTCAATGTTGTCTATGAGTTGGTAACCAATCTTAACCAAATAAGTACCATTTAATGCTCCACAACACACCACTTTGTCTTCCTTTTCTACGAGAATAACCTTTCTTTTCTAAAAGATATCCTACATTAGACCCATTTGATGATTTGAGATATCTTCATTCTCCAGAGATTTCCAAACCCATTCCACCCCAAAGGTCCCCCGCCACACTTCCAAATAGTCCCAAACTCTGTCACCCCACCTTTGCAAAAACTGTAATCTGAGATCATGCAAATTACCTTCTTTGCAATCTTTAAACACATCATTTAGAATATAGGGATAGTAGATATTACTGATTTTAGCATAAGAATTCTTCCCGCAGAAGTCAACCATTTACTCTTCCAACCATCCATTCTCCTAAGGCAACAATCAACCAAATCCTTCCAAACTCCAGATCTACATGCTCCTCTAAAAAGAGGAATGCCTAAGTATTTACCTGGTAAAGAACCCACTCTCATTCTTAGGATATTAGAGATTTCTCTTTGCTTTTGACAAGTCGTGTTGTAGAAGAAAATCTCTGATTTCCTCCAATTAATGCATTGTCCTAAGGTGATGCTATATTTGTCAATCGTTTCCTTCATTGCACTAGCTTCTTGGAAAGTTGCTTCTCCCATTAAAAAGGTGTCTTCAACAAATTGTAAATGAGAGATTGGGTCAATACCATCAACCACTTTAATCCCTTTCCACACCCCATCCCTTCGTTTCTTCGAGTTTAGCCTCCCCAAAGCTTCTGCCATTATGATGAAGAGAAAGGGAGATATTGAGTCACCTTGTCTAATTCCTTTATTAGATTCAAAAAATCCCCGAGGACTTCCATTTACCAAAACAGAGAAACAAGGAGTAGAAATACAACTCTCAATTCACACAATCCACTCCTTACAAAAACCATTTTTTTCCAAGACCTTAAGCATGAATCATTTATTCACCTCATCATAAGCCTTCCTTATCTCTAGCTTAACCATCATTCTTTCTGTTTTTGCAACTCTTATGGAATGTATGGCTTTATGGGCTACAATGACACATTCATATATAGATCTGTTAGGAGAAAAACCACTCTGCTCATTGGAGATTACCATCTCAAGGACACATTTTAACCTGTTAGCAACATGTTACAAAGAGAGACAGGTTTAAAATCACTAATAGTATTAATCTCCACTCGTTTTGGGAAGTGAAGGATGTTGGAGAAGTGTTTGTCCCCATTGTGCAGGTGGACACTTCTTCCCAAACATTGAATCAACTTTTGGAAATAAGTACTTGGGAAGATAGCAAAGAAGGTGAGGTGCTGATTTCCTCGGAGGCAGAGACTTAACTTATCCGAGATATGGAAAAATCTGAAGGGTCAAGGTCTCCAGTCAAAATTATTGTAGCAATTGAAAGTGTCAATGGCTTTTCTAGTATTTTGTTCCCAAAATAAGAAATCTAAGGATGAAGCTTTGGAGGAGGAATGGACCCAAATAGGAAGCAAACAGAAGAGAAAAAAAAGCTGACATAGGAGCAGAAAACAGACAGGGAAGACCCTCTCTAAGAGATACTAGAGCAAGAGATACAACAAGGGATGTGGCCATTGGAAATCAAAGAACCCTTGATAGCCTATTAGGGACAAAAAGCAAAAAGAAGTAAGCAATTAGGTGCTTGCACCTTATTTCAGTATCAAGGTGATACTAGTAGTCATTAACTTTGAATGAAGATTTTGTCTTGGAATGTAAGGGGTCTTAACAGCCCATTTAAACAACATCTACTTAAATGGTGTCTTATGGATTCAAAAAATTACTTTTTGTTAATTCAAGAAACTAAGATGGCCATTTTTCATAAGATTGTTAAAAATGTTTCGCCTAATGTTGATTATTTGGTTAGTGATGTCAAAGGTGCTTCTGGTTGTATAGCTACCCTTTGGAATCCAATTGGATTCAAAGGCTCTAAAGGAAATTCTAACAAAAATAGCTTGATGGTTATCATGGAGGATCTTATAACAGCTGTAAAGTGGAACCTTATAAATATTTATGCTCCAAATTCTAAGGCTGCTAGAGGTGATATGTGGGATTCCCTGGCAGATTTAATTCTTAGTAGAAAAGAGGATCATTGGATGTTGGGTGGAGACTTCAACTCTCCACTTTTCCCCTCTGAGAAACTTGGGGGACTGGACGACTTCTCAGATAGTATGGTGGACTTAGTAGATTTTATAGCTAAAATGAGATTAATGGATATAGATCTCAAAGATTCTCTTTTTACATGGTCTAATAGAAGACAAGGGGAATACCTGATTCAAGTTAAGCTTAACCGGTTTTTGATATCTAACTGGAATATCTTGTCCAACCTTACTTTGAATGCCCTTCCTAGAATGAGCTCAGACCATAATGTTATTCTTCTAAATTGAGAAAATAATATGATAAAAGGCCCTTTCCCCTTCAAGTATGAAATTATGTTTACTTTTCACCCTGATTTCAGGAAACTTGTTGAGAACTGGTGGAATTTTTCTTGCTAGGGTACCCCTATGTATTGCTTATCCCAAAGGCTTAAAAAGGTGAAGGAAAAAGTCAGAGGATGGAATAAAATTTCATTTTGGAACATTTTTCATTAGAAGAAGGCCCCACTCTTTGAGTCTAAAAGAAATTCAAGATCAAATGGAGAAAGGATTAAAAGATGCAGAAACTTGTAACAAGGAAAGAGAGCTTTGTGCTCAATGGTCAAATCTTTCTAAAGAAGAGGAAGTGTTCTGAAAGCAAAAATTTACAATTCAGTGGCTCACTAAAGGAGATAAGAACACTAAATTCTTTCATTAATACATCATGAAACACAAAAGTAGAAAAAGAATCCGACTAATAAAGGAGGATGGCACTGTCTAGAAAGAAGACTCTGAAATTGTTGATGAAATTGTTTTCTTATCTAACTTGCAGAGAGAGGACAATAATCTAAATTCTAATATGGAGGAGTTGTTGGAAGATATTCCTCAAATGGTGACTGATCAGAATCTTAAAGAGATGCTTAGACTAGTGTCTTTGGAAGAATTGAAAAATGTCTTCTTTTCCTTTGGTGCTTTCAAAGCTCCTGGACCGAATGGGTTTCCTCTGGCCTTTTTTCAAGATTTTTGGGAGCTGGTTTTAGGTGATCTTTTGAATTTGGTTAGGGATTTCTTTAGGTTTGGAAGATTCGAGTCAAATTGACTCCACTTTTATAGCTTTAATTCCCAAAAGAGAAGATGTGTCTTTTGTGCAAGACTTTAGGCCTATAAGTCTTTGTAACACTATTTACAAGATCCTTTCTAAGCTGATTGTTAATAGGTTAAAATCTGTTCTTTGTTAGATGATTGCTCAAAATTAAAAAGGGCTTGTTCGAGGAAGGCATATAATGGATGCAGCTTTAACCACCCATGAAATATTCACTCCATGGAATCAAGTAGGGAACCAGGAATGGTTCTGAAATTGGATATTTCAAAAGCATAGCATAGGTGTCTTGGCCTTTCTTGACAGTTGTTCTTCGAAAATTCAGTTCCAAGGGAAGATTCCTTAAGCTCTTTCTGCTTGTGTTACCTGTCCCTCTTGCTCTGTTTTGGTCAATGGTGTTCTTAGAGGATTCTTCTCTTGTGGTAGAGGGTGTCGGCAGGGTGGTCCTTTATCTCCATATCTTTTTATTATTGCGGCTGAGGTTTTAGGAAGACATTTTCAAAAATTGCTTAATCAAAAAATTATAAAAGGGGTTTAAGGCTTCTTCTTTGCCCCCAGAATCTCATCAGCAATTTGTTGATGATACAATTCTTTTTTGAGAGGCTTCTGTGGTTGAGTCAAGACTATTTTAACAGATTTTGCTTTTGTTTCAAGCCAGCATATCAATTATAATAAAAGTAAGCTTTATTTTTTCAATGCTGATTCTATTATACAACAAAAGGTTATGGAAATTGTTGGATGTCAGTCTGCCTCTGTCCCTTCTTCCTATTTGGGACTTCTGCTTCTTCTAAATCCCCAACTCATTCTTTTTGGAATAGCACTATTGAGAGGTTTCAGAAGAAGTTAGTGGGGTGGAAAAGGAAAATGGTCAGTCAGGCTAGAAAACTCTTAAGGCCTCTCTCCAAAACATTTCAGCGTACTACCTCTCACAGTTTAAAACTCTTGCTTTTATATTTAAAAAAAATTTAGCAAATCCAAAGGAAATTTCTTTCAAGAACTAAAGAAAGATCAAGAATTTGTCTTGTTAGTTGGGAAAAGGTCTTTTATTTGAAACAACATGGAGGTTTGGGGATTAGAAGACTAAAGTTGTTCAACAAGGCTCTCTGATCAAAGATTGGTTGCCAGTTTCTAGATGGTAAGAAGGATTGGGTTCAAATCTTGAGGGCTAAATACTTAAACGGTGAAGATCAAAGTTGCTTCCTCCATGCTATTAATCTCTCCCATGGTCCTATCATTTGGAACAAATACTTTCTTTTGGGAAGATTCATGGAGTTGTGGCTCTCCTCTTAATTCGATCAATAGGTTAACCGTTAAACAACATTAAGGAAATAGTCTTAAGATTTTTGGGGAATACGTTATATGATTATATTCAGTGGGAGAATGAAGGCCCTCAATGGAAATACTTCAGAGGGCAGTTGCAAAATGAAAGACAGTCCAAAAACAACACCCCTTTAAACTGGAGATTGATCTTTAAGATTTGTCTCATACGGTTGGAGATTTCTTTTTTTATGACAAGGATAAGCAAGATGAATGGAAATGGGAGCCTATTCCTTTTGGTGATTTGTAGGTGAGATCTATCTATGCTTTATTGGAAAATCCTCTTATTAAATTCTGAAGAATTATTTTGTTGTCTTGGGGGGATTCACATTGTCAAGAAAAGCTCAGGAAAATACCAAACCTTCATTGACAAGTTTTGGAGGAAGGGTAACATCCAAAAAGGTTCCAAAATGGTAGTCTTCACATTATGCGTTATTTTACTCTTGAAGGAAGATTCATGACTGTACATGGCTATCATTTTCCCAATCTTAATCATGTCAGACATAGGGAGAAAGCTAATATTCCTTATCATCTATTCTCTTCCCTTCAGCAAAGCATTGCAAAAGGTACCTCTCCACGGCTCCATTAGGAGCTAATTATGACTCTTTATAAGCATGCCCTTTGGATCCTCACAAAAATCCTAGGTTTCTTAGCTAGAACCCTTCTCCTACTACTCCTCCTGCCTCAAGAATTAAGCTCATTGAGGGTATCCCTCACCTGCTGAATGCTGGTAATCTGTCTGGGAAGAAAGCCACTAAAACCATGTCTACCCATTCCCCTTCTCCCCAGGTGAATGAGCTCCTTAAGTTTGCCCCAAAAAAAAGCACACCCTCCTTGGTTTTGCCAGGAACCTCTAAAAAAAGGAAGACTAACCAAAAGGATGCTAAAAGTAAAGGTGTTTTGATCACCCTCATCAAAGATAATGAGGAAGAAAAGCATGAAAAGAAATAAAAATTCAAAATGGGTGGGTCTCTATTTGAGGGCTGCAGGTCTGCTAGTTTGGCTAAGGTGGCATTGGCTCCACAATCAAAAGGTAAAAAGATTGTACTAGATGAGGAAGAAGAGGATTTGTCCTCTGAGGAGTCTGGCCCAACCTATGAGGAAGACCAGGATGTGAAGCCAGAAGAAGAGGAAGAGCAGGTTGAAGAAAAAGTTGAGTTTCAGAAAGAATGCTCAATAGGTTCGGAGGAAAATGAGGATTAATAAGAAAAAGAAGATTCTGGAAATGAGGAAATGGAGTACTCCCCTGATAATGAGATTGAGACACAGGCCAACCGTAATACGAATGAGGAAGGAGGATTCAAAGTAGAAATGGCTAACTTTCACATGAGGCTTAACATGGTGGAAACCAGATTGGATGAGATGTTGAAGAGACAAAAAGCAAAGGAGCTGGAAAATGCTATTATGCCCCTCATCATGATCACGGATGGTATTATGAAGAAGGCAGTTATGGTACCTCTACTGGGCATTCAAAAATCAGGAAGCAGTTGAAGAGGACTGGAAAAAGTAGCGAGAACGGAGATGCTGGTTCGATTGATACAGCCATGGCTAGCTAGAAAGAGGTGCCGGGAGAGCTAAAGAAGAATTGGGACATCATCTCAATCCCAAAGAAAAATAATTAGTTTCTTTATGTTTCTAGCAGTTAGTACTTTTTTCTTAGGTTTTTTAGGGTTTATATTATGAATGATGAATGGACTTGGTTTGTTTTGGGGCCTGTGAGCCTGGTTATTAACTGTGCTAAAATGCTGACTGTTTGCCTTAGTTAGCTCTGTGCGGCTTCTTGTCTTTGATCAGCCAGGTGGTTTTTAGGGGCTAGTTAAAGACATTTTGCTGTTTCTGCCATTGCTGTTTCTTCCATTGCTGTTTCTGTCTATGTTGTTCTGTTGTGCTGTCATGTAATGGGATCAGGGCTCTTTCCCTGCTAATCTAATAAAAAACTAGACTAATTTGAGAATTTGCAGCTTCTTTGTAGAGGCTGGATCTTATGTTGTTAATTATGATCAAGATTTCTCTGCCTTCGGTAATATTTCCTCTACAAAGGTAGAAGGCCAAGCCTCAACCCATTAGGTGTAGATGTACTTGGCTTGAACGTCGCTTGAGCTTTACTTGATATAATAATAAAACCATTCTTTATCCAATGTTCATAACTTCTAAAGTCCAAATCAAACATATTCACCCTTTTCTTCGTTCGGTGTTCCCATCTCACATTTGATGTCTTCACTTCCACCAGATCTTGACCTCTATGTACGCTTTCTATTGGTTCTTATATGTAGGTTGAATTCATTGAGCTAATGTCCGTATTGACCAAGTTTCTTAGCCATGTGGATTGACTGATTTTGTCTTATATACTTTAAAATTTCTTAATCAGTGTTTGGACATTGTTGTAATCTAATATCACACTAACTCATCCACTTCTTCTGTTTTATCTAAGTGCCCTTTCTCGTAGTTCATCATTTAACTGTCTTGATTACTGCTAAACCTATTTCTGTTTCTTCTTAAGCTAGCCTTGTATTGTTGTTGCCACCAATGGAAAATCACACTTTTCTACCAATAGTATCATTTAGGAGATTATTGGTTTTGGGAAGTCTCCTAACTAGAAGCTTTTGTATTCTTTCTTTTGTTCCTTTTCGCACCATGTGTATTGCTAGCCAAAACTCATACCTATAGAGCACATGTGATTAACTAAAATAATATCACGGTGATCCATCAATCCCACCGTTATGCTTTTGTGCATAATTTTGTTGAGTGGAGTGCTTTCCAATCTACTTACATTCTAGTTATTCTGCATGACGCTTAAGGTTCTTGTGAAATTTAAGACCAAGATATTTGTATTTTGTCACTACTACTTTACCTGTCAAAGAAATAATTTATTTGCATCTTCTCTTTTTGAAAAGAGAAGACCAAAGATCTTTGTTTTGGTTATCTTTACTTGCTTCCCTACATGTTTACAAAAAATTACTAGGGCCTATCTAGAATTCTGCCAAGCTATGGGACTGTTAATGTGTGCATTATAAGCCTTTCTTGTCTCACTATTATTATCAATGTGGAATTATCACAACCCAACATTTTTGTTGTATGCAACAAGGGAGCTTTTGTAGATAGTATTATATAGAATTTATTTTACTGGTATTTCAACTCCATGGGAGTATTTTTAATTCTCAAGTTATTTCAATATACATAACATTTGATAGTGTCTAACTCCTTGAACAAGCTTTAATAAGGACTAACAACAAACATGTGAGATGGAAACATGTTTGTTATTGGTCCTTATCAAACTATTGACATCTTTTACTTGTGTAGTAACAGCATAAACTCATAAGAATTAGTCCCTGCACCAAAAGAAACAAAAGAAGATTTTTTTCTGCCAATAAATCAATAGCTGCCAAGATTTGTCGATGCACACTAGTAAATAAAGAATCAAGATATATGCTACTGCTTGAACCAAAGTTTGCAGACTCGGACTCGGAGAGTACCCGGCAAGCCCAAAAATTTCAACTTGGCAAAAACTTGACAAAAACTCAGCAGTTTAGAAAGTAATAAAAATGTAAATCTCTTAAGAAACATATTTTTTGGGAAAATTCAATTACAAAGTGTATTAAATTAAAAATTGACACCACAAAAGAGAAAATGCATGGTTTTATAGTAAAAATATGTGAAAAATGTGTTTTAACCAGCATTTTTCTTACATTGGCGTTTTTTATCCAATGTTTTTCCTGCGTCTGTAAAAATTCAAGAGTTAAACTTGTAAAAACTCACCCAGCAAAAAAATTTGAGAGTATTTGGCAACTCAGAGAGTACTTGCAGAGTTTGCAAACTATGGCTTGAACTTTGAAGGCCCTAACAACCATAGTTCCATGACTTGGACTCGGCTATGACTCGGCAAGGTCGACTCGACTCATGACTCGGCTACGACTCAACTATGACTCGGCAAAATGAAAAATCCCTTGAAATTTAGAGACTTTTAACGATTTAAAACTTGTTTCATGCATCCATTATTGAATAAAGCTTAAAGACACTATAACATCATCAAATAGAAGCTAATTTGATCACATACATATACATACATCCATCACATAAGTACACGCAAGGAAAATATATATATGGCATGTAATAGTTAGTAACTATTACATGCCATATATATATTTTCCTTGCCTGTACATCTGCCTTCAGCAAATACAAGATCCCTGCTCAGGAGTAGAAAATCATGTGAAAATATTATTGAAATTTCAAATTAGTATACAAAATAACACTAAGACAATCTCTATTGTATTGTAGTTGATTGAACTTGTAATGCACTGTTTTTTGGGCTATGCCTTGCATCTTGCACTAGCCATAGCTTAGTGATTGGTGCAAATTTACTGCGTTAATCATATATTGTTGAAGTTGTGGGTTCATAGACGAGCATTGCAGCTTCTTCTTCTGGTATATCAGAGTAGGTATAATACTATGAACTATTGTAGCTTTAAGATAAAGAAACCTCTTTCTGCAATATGTGCAGGTCATGGCCGTCGGACCCATCGAGTCATGGCGATGGGTCATGAAAACCTGCCAGTGACTGCACGGCCCGCGACCCGCCTAAACTCGCATGACTCGCCGCGAGTTATGGAACATTGCTAACAACATACCTATTGATTTTTAAAATTTTATGATTTTTTTGAATGGATAGTTTTATGTTGACCAAAAACCCCTTTTGTGAAGGGCTTGGAAAGAGTACTTAATTCTATTTGACGATTTGGAAATTTAACATCCACAATGTTGCAGACATATAATAATCTATAATATAGAAACTTTCAGGAAAACTTGGTGTTACAAAGACATGCAAAGTGTTATATAAGAGGCATTTCAATGTCCAATATTCAAAATAATATATGAAGAAACACCCTTATAAATAGGGAGGTTGTTGTTTCCTTCCATGCACTACCATGAAAGACATTAACATATGTTTGATAACCACATGATTAGTCTAGAATCTACATTGCATTGTATATAAAACATCATACACATTACAAACTATATTATTAGGTTCCCATTCTTGCTGAAATGGCTTGACTTCAAGAGTGGCAATGGGAGTATCCTAGGAACAGGTCTGGAGTGTCTTTGTGTAGGCATACCCATAGCGAACCTGGGGTGGCAAGGGCACTCACTACCCACACCCAAATGTTCACAAACGCTCTAGTGAAAATAATTAAAATACCCAAAAGACTATGAAAAAATTGATTTTTAATACTAATTTTTTCACAAAAAAAAAGACTTAAAAAACACTTAAGTTTGTTGTTTCACAAACACAATTCATTTCACACAATGTCATTCTTCCATGCCACCTTTGCATTTTGAAAGGTAGCTGTTTTTTTTTAAGTAGAATAATAGCGAACTATATAATTTCGCTGTTAAGTGATAAGATTTTGAAAATAGTGTGCACCATGGGAATTGCAACATGGAACGTAGGGAATGTGCCAAGGGCGCTACCCCCAGACTCTGCAAGGGGTGCAAGGGGCGTTGTACCTTGACCCCATCAGGGTTGTTGCCCACAAACCCCCTCACTAGAGGCGCCTTTGTCACATAAAAAACTTGATTATAATAAGGGGGACTGTGAATGGAGACCAAAACTGACAACTTAGACAGTTATCTTTATGATGATCATAAAATCATTGATCAATGATGATGCATCATACAATCAAAGATTCAAATGTCATTATTATAATAAACATATAAAATATTATATGACATATCAAATGTATTTGTGATTCTGTTTAGTTTTAAATTTATTGACATATACATATACATATTCAACCATACCCAAGAAAAATTAATTCTTCATACAGGCGTACCAAAACCTTGTACCCTTACCCCTTTGAGACCAGAGCCGGCAACTTAGATTACAAATATCTACGTGATTGTATGAGTGGCAGTAGTTCTTTTAATTGATTAGACAGACAAGATGTAGAACCCCTGAGTCAATATCTAGAACTGTATGAAGCTTTTATACTAATTTACAAAAAAGAGGATTAATGCTAACTTTCCATTTTAGATAATAGTTTGAGACAAGTTCATTTATGTGACAAACTGTAAACACTAAATGTATCTAGAAGTTGAATGAAGCTTTTAGACTGGCAATAAGGATGAAACATGCTTACTTTCAAGTATTAGATAAAAAGTTTGAGATCACATAAATGTATATATATCTATAATGTTAGAAACACTTAATAATAACAGCACTGCCTCTTTCAGAGGATTATACCAGAAAGAAGAAATACTAATGGTTTGTGTTTTGGGAAAAATCTTTAAGAAGAATTCAAAGAAATTAGAAATAAACAATTAAAATATCTGTAATCTTGAAACTACATTTAGTCATATATTTATGAAATTTTTTAATTTTTATTTTTCAATTCAATTCCCTAGACCCCCTTACATTTTAATGACAGGGTACATAATGTGCTTCAATATCTTGGAAACCATTTCTTTTCAAAAATAAAAAGAAACATTTTTCTATACACATGAAGAATACATTGTCTCTTAACTAAATAGTAATGCCATGCTTGGCAGCACAATTTTCTACTATACCAAAACAGCTCAAAAACAAATAGTTGAGATTGATAAGAAGTTAAAATCTTAATTATAATGTGAGATCATTGAGAACTGTTGGCATCCTCACTTGATGGAAGTGCTTTCAGTCATTGAGAAATATGTTAGCCTATATGAGGTAGAACATAATCCACAAATCCATGGCATCACTGCTTATTTTCAATCAAAGTTTTCCCTGAACCAATATTTAAAACTGAATGAAGGTTTTAGACTAACTTTAAATAAAAGGAATGTGTGAATCCTCACTTGTGGTGGATTCACGCATTCTGTTTTGACAGCGCATTCACAGTGATGCCGTGGCTTTGTGGATTATGTTTTGACTGATATGCCCTACAATATTTATCAACGATTGTTAGCACTTCAATTACTTGAAGATGCCACAAATTCTTGGTGATCACGTGTGTAATTAATTTTATTTAGTTTTTTCTCAATCTCAAAGATTCGCTTTGTATTGTTTTGATATAGTACAAAACTGGCCTACCAGGCATCATTCTTCAGTAAAGAGATGTTGTATGTTTCATGTGTAACAAAGAATGCTTAACTTTTTTTTTCAGAAAGAAATACTTGGTAATTCCTATTTGCATAAGATTTGGCAATTCCTATTTACATAAGATTTGATAACGTTTCAAGATATTGAAGCATATTATGCAACATGCCCTTAAAATCTCAAGAGATATAATCATATAAGGAATAGAATTAAAAAATAAAAATATCATGAATAAATGACAAAAGGCTATTTCAAGATTACAAAGATATTTGATATGTTTACTAAAAAATATCATGTATAAATTACCAAAGGCTATTTCAAGATTACAAAAATATTTGAAGATAACGGATCAAAGGAATAAAATAAAAAAATAAAAAATATCATGTGTGAATTACTAAAGGCTATTTCAAGATAAGATATTTCAACTTTTCATTTCTTATGTCTTCTGAAAGATTTTCTAGACTGCCAATCATTTAAGCATTTCTTCATTCTTTAATAGTTCTCTAAAGAGTCAACATGCAATATGAATAGGATGGTGCTGATGAGCCTCCCAATCTCTTGTTGCTAGGGTTTCACAAACCCTGCCTTTCATCGCTGGTCACCAACATCACCATCGTTTTTGTAATGATCGTCTCCCTAATTGCTCAAACTTGCACTATGATTTGAAGGGCTAAAAGGTGTTTCCTCGGGACAAAGGGGCGTTTGCTAGGGCCGACAATAGAAAGTTCAGAAGCAATGGCCAAGGCGTCGTTAGCATGGACAATTATATTGTTGGGTCAGCAGTAGTAGAAGGTTTTTGCCCTTTGGACCCAGATGGGTTTTCAAAGGATGGGGTCGATCTCTTTCATTTCAACCACAAGGAAGAGTGTATGTTGCAGAGGATGAGGAGGGGGGACTTTCAGGGGTTCAAGAAGGGTGAGGCATACTTCAACTCTGGACGCCAACGAGGGGACCTTAGGCTTAGGCTTCTCATTAGAGCTTAATAGGGTTGGGGTTGGTGCTTATGACATAAAATGCAAGTCGAGACAAGGAATTCATGGAGAGAAGGGGAGTGATATTACGATGAGCAGGCCATATGCGGAAGTAGTCAAGAAAGCAGGCAATTATGGAGCTATGTGCACCAAATAAATTGAGCCCCTTGCAAACAGGCTAATGGTAAACTTGGAGAAAGAGATTGCAGTAAAGATAGCTGAAAATGAATGAACATTTCAGGAGATGGGCTTGATAGGAAGATTTAAAGGTTTTTGGCCTAGTTTTGGAGAGTTGCATAAATGGATCCCTGAGCGGTGGAGTCCCATTGTGGGAAGGGGAGATTCAAGTTTACCTTGGAGCCTGAGTGTTTTTTATGGTGGTGTTTGATAATGAACTAGATAGGAAGAAAATTTTGTGCGAATCCCACTGGAGCTGGGAGATCAAGCATATGTTGCTGCTGAAACTGTGGTACCCAATGTTCAACCAGGCTACGAAATCCTTTGATAAAATTCCTTTATAGGTAAGATTGCCTAACCTTCCATTACAGTTTTGGTTAGGATCCTGTTTTGAAGCGATTGGGAATACTTTGGATAAATTCTTGGGGGTGGATGAGGGATCTCAAGAGTTTTATCATACTGCTTATGCCCACATTCTAGTTGACATGGACTTGACAAAAGCTCCTCCGGCTGATTGTCTCTGAATTTTGCAAATGGGTTGTGGCTGCAACTTGTTGACTACTAAGGCAATCCCTTCAAGTGTAGAAGATGTTTTCAAACTGGGCACATCATTGTGAACAGTTCAAAGAAAAAAATTCATAACCAGGCAACTTGGTGGAGGGATGTTTTCCCTTAGTTCTATTCAGTGGTGAAAGCACATGTGGTTGTTGAGGGCAAGGGTGTTGCTGAGGGGCAGCAGGATTTGAAGTGTGATATTACAAAGGCCACGGTGAGGAAGAAGTCAAGCAACAGTTCTTCCACAGTATCTTGCTTGGTAGGCTTTGGAGGCGATAACCAGTTTAAGTCTCTTATTTCAAATGAGGGGTAGTGGGTGGGCATGCCTTCAGATGTTTCAGAAGAGAAAAATGATGCAAGGGTTGAGGGTTTTGGCGACTCAACTGCAGCAATGGTTAGGGGTAGACTCCATGGCTATCTGGATGGAGAGGCAAGGACTCCTTCGGATGCTTCTTTGCTGCGGTAGGAGGCTGCAATGCTGGAGGATGGTTGGCCAGTAGTGAAAGGAAAGAGGGATAAGAAGGCTAAGAAGGTTGGCACCTTTGATATGATGTTACGATCACAAGCTAAATGTGACTCTTGACTTGTTAATGGGTCCTATTTCTTGGTGCTCTGTATCTTCGGGGAGGTGGTTCCCAACTTGTAATCACCCCTTGTTTGGGCCAGGCACAAAATCCTGGTCAATGAATTAAAAAAGTACCTTTTACCAATCGAGAATAAAAAATAGTTCTCTAAAGAGTTGGTGCTGCTATTATTAAGTGATTCTAGCATTTTAGATGTATACGTACTTAAATCTTTCTATGGTAGTCTAAAAGCTTCATTCAGCTTATAGATACATCAAGGTTATCATCTAAATGAATTTGTCTCAAAAATTTTAGTGAAACTCAAAAGTTAGCATTATTCCTCTTTGTTTTAAGTTAGTCTAAAACCTTCATTCAGTTCTAGATATTGGTTCAGGGGAAGCTTTGACCGCACATAAGCAGTGATGTCATGGATTCATGGATTATGTTCTATCTCATATAGGCTATCATATTTCTCAATGACTGGGAAGCACTTCCATTAAGTAAGGATGACAACAGTTCTTAGCGATCTCATATTGTAATTAAAATTTTAAAATTTTATTAATCTCAAATATTTGTATTGTACTGTTTTGGTGTAGTACAAAACTGCGCTGACGGATGTTACTGTTCAGTTAAGAGATGATGTATTCTTCATGTGTACGGAGGAAAGTTTATCTTTATTATAATATTTTTTAAAAGAATAGTTGACAATTCTTATGTACATAAAAAATCATTACGGCTTCCAAGATACTGATGCACATTATGTACCATGTCATTAAAATCTCAGGGGGTAAGGAATAAAATTTAAAAAATAAAAATTAAAAAATATCATGAATAAATAACTTAAGGCTGTTTCAAGAAGGGTCCAAGTACCACTTGTAATGTAGATGTCTTTTACTTGGCACCCATATAATTTGCTTTTGCATTTTGATATTTGTGTTTTTTGTTCCATAAATCAATGAACACTCAATACACTGAGCAAAACTTAGTATACTGTTTGGGAAGTTAACTGGATCATAGTCATGGCATCACTCTGCCTTACACTAAACCATGCCTCACCGGAATTTTTATCTGTTTTTCATTATAACATATAATTAGAATTTGAAACAGAAGAATGTTTGCTGAGAAAAAATCTAGAACCTATTTGTGCTATTATTTTGCATCCAAACATGGCTATCTCTGACCTTATGTCTTTACAAATCCAAGTCATACTATATTTCATTGATAGAACTAGTAATGAAGACTAGTACGGGTATTCAATGGAGCTTAAGAAAAAAGAAATTGTACTGTTATGTAGGCAAAATGCGCTTGGTTCTTCAGCCTATCAGGGCAACTTCAGAAGAAACTTCCAATGATGTCTTAAAGTCCATTGATGAAGTCTTGGGTGACTTGAAAGCAACGGTAAGATTTGATCAAATAAATCATTATCTGTTCACATATTTTTAATTTCCATGACATAAATTTGTTTTCTGGTTTGTTTTTCCAGTGGGATTCAACTGAAAATAAGTCAACAGTGTTTGTCTTTGGAGCTGGTGCTGTGGCCGCTTTGTGGATTTCATCAACTGTAATCGGTGCAATCAACTCTGTTCCTTTGGTATGTGCCAATCCCGTGTATATTTTTCAAGCAGAATAGTATATATGTGTGTGTGAGAGAATTTTTAAATTTGCATTTCAGACATCTTGTAACTACTGACAAAGTTAAAAAAGTATTTTCTTTGGGAAGGTGTTAAGATTGCTGATGGGTTCCCGTTCTGTTCTTTTTGGTTCTATTATCAATAAACAGCTTCCAAAAGTAATGGAGCTCATCGGTCTCAGCTATGCATTGTGGTTTACCTACCGCTATCTTCTTTTCAAGGTTGTTGACCTTTATGATTGAATGAGAACAGCTATTTGGACATTACACTGTAAGTCGCTTTTCATCAAACTGATTGGGCCATCTGGTTGTGGGCTACAGGAAAGTAGGAAGGAACTAGCAGCAAACATTGAGGAGCTTAAACAAAAAATTACTGGAACAGAAGATGATTAATGCCGACATCGAGCAGCATGTCTATTCAATTTTTCCCATCAATGTAATATTTCTGTTTTGAAAGGACGTATCTTGCAATATTTCTATGTATGTTCTGTATATTTTTACTGCTAATCAGTAAGTTATTGGTTACAGGTAACATCAATTAGTTGCAATGCAGCTCCAAGGTATTGTGCAGCCACATACATCACCTGAGAAGCTACCTTTAGCATTAATCAATACTGCTTTCAGACAATGTGCAGCTGCATGTCACCCTGGCAGCTACCTTTACCATTAAAATAATAATGCCTTCTTTGACGATGTGCTAATTGTAATCAAGTTTTGCAATGATACAGTATTCTTGGCTTGTTTTCTGTTCATGAAAATTATTATTTTGAAATATGGATAGATATATTGAAAAGTAATACAACTCTTTTTTACTTTCGTGACTCTTGTGTTCATTTGCAATCAATTTTGAAAAACTGATGGAAGGCATCGCACAAATCTTTTATTGATAAATTTTCTTGCTAGCTTGTCACACTGAAGTTGGTTAGAAGTTTTATTAATTCAAAAAAGAGGCAGAAGAATGTAGTCTCCTGAACATTTTATTTAGTGGGGCTAATATGCCAGAAGTTGAATAACTTATCATACTCATTTTTAGGTATCTTGGGACTGGAAGTTTATGTATTCAACATCTTGCAAAATAGAGGAAGCTGATGGAAAAGCAACGAATACCTAGCCTTTCGAAGACGTACAAAGGTTAAAAAAGAGTTATAAATATGTTCACATATTTGAGTTGTACTATGCAATCTGAGAATATTGCCAGCAGTAGCTCCCAAGCCTACTCCCACCAAGCAAATGCATATATGCATGCATGCAGCCACAACTAGGAAAGAGTGTGATGTCTAGAGAAGCCTCACACGAGATTCTAAGGGCAATGGCACTGGCCACCATTCAACTTTTTAAGGAATTACTTGTAGAGCTGGTGGTACATGCTTATTTTTTAGTAATCATTTTAAATTTTTATTAATAATAGTAATAACAAATTTTAAAGGTACAAAAAATTGGACGCAAATCTTAAAAAAGAGAGAAATTTGTGAAGCCATGTGGCTTTTTTTTGTTATACGCATTTGTTTTCAGCCTTTTTTTTCCTTGAATGGTAGTTGCTCCATTTGAATAGGAAAGATTCCTAATCATCTTCTTCTCATAACTAAAAATCTCTAAGTTGTATGTTTTGGTTTTGGAAAGGCTATGAATAAGCTAATATGGCAATATTGTTTTCTTCAGTTCAGAATGTATATACACACTAAAAATTTAAAATCTCCAAGTTGTATGTTTTGGTATTGGAAAGGCTATGAATAAGCTAATATGGCAATATTTTTTTCTTCGGTTCATATGTATATATATACACACTAAAACTTTAAAAAAATATAAAGAATTGCAAATACATTTAGTATGATATTTCATCATTGATCAATGCCAAATGCCAAAATGGCAATGACAAAGTTAAATATAAAATGTCAATTGATAGTTTAGAATTTCAATATTAAGTCATGTCATATTTGATATATTATATATGTCTAGGGTCTTCATTCAAATGAAAATTATTACCATTATAAAATTAAAATAAATACGATAAAAAATAATAATTGTCATCAACCTTCATCAATCATCAAAATGATCTAGATCAAGATCATATTTGGTTCAAGTTTAACATCATTTAGAGCATTAAGTAAATGCATTGCCACTTCCACTAGAAGCATCATGTGTGGCTCATCATCATCGTCATCTTTAATGACTTTAGCAAGTCAAGTTGGTAGATTTAAGGATTATGTCCTAATGTTTCATTGACCATTCCTCGTGTAGTGTTCTTGCCTATGTTATGGAATATGCAAATTGAAATGGACACATCAAACCTTTTGTTTTTTTAAGCCAATTGGTTATGCTTAATTGAGTGGATAAGGGAACATGTACTTTGATTCCATATAGTGGAAGAACACACAACAAAATCAACACAACTTGAAAATAAAAAATGCAAAATAAATTTAAAAAAATGGCAAATATTAAAGTCTACAATGCAAATGTAAAAAAAAATTTAAAATATTTACTTGTGATAGAATCTTGATTGTAAGAGGTTGCAGGAATGAATAATCTTGCTCATGTAAATACCATTATGAACAAGCATCTACATTGTATTGAACTTGAAAAGCACAAATACTATGATCTTTTCTTGAGATGAACAAGACAAACTCCTTCCTAACATTTTTCAAACTATTTCCTAACTTTCTCCACCACTTCTAGATTTGAGAAGAGTTTTTTGAATGCTTTCTTGTATCCATTAACAACTTCACCATCTCTATATGGTGGGATTCTCCTAGAGCATTTGTGAGCTATAGTATTTGGGAGATATGTATATGCAAGGAAGTGCAATGGTGTGTTCAATCTTGTTCCATTAATGATGGATGATTTTTTTCATATTTCAAAAAAATCTTTCTTTGGAGTTGTTCTTATTTTGTGCTATGACCTATGTTCTTATTTTGTGCTATGACCTATATTTTTCTTGTTATGGAGTCAATGCTATCTTATATTTCCCCCCAAAATGGCTAATTTGTATCAACCACCATGATCATACTTATTGTAGGCTCGGTGCATATCAAAACATTCCACAAAAGATTGTCAATCATCATCTAAAATCAATGACTTGACCTTTTGGGATGTCTCTGAATTTGATTACTTCTTACTAATCCTTTGGTTGCTAATAACCATGACATCCATTTCTTCTCACAACTTCATAAGTCAAAATGGTTGTGTGATGCAAATCAAGTTCTAGGAATCTAGGATAATTAAAAAATATGTTAATAACACATTAAAAAATTATATATTATTAAACATGGCATTAATAAAATTAAATTTACCTTCAACAATCTCAAAATCAAAGAAATCTTGAAAATGCCTTGTAACATATGGTACTTTGTCACAAACATTTGGATCTCCTCAACCTCTTAGTATATAGTGTTCACCACTTTATTTGAGTGTCAAATGCTTTCATCACCAAGTTAAGGGAGCATATTGTTCATGGTGCCAAAAAAATGAGTTAATTCGTTTCTTTAACTTGCAGACCTACAATTTGTCTATAATGATTTGAACATTTGCATGACCCAACATCTCTATGACTCGATGAGGATTTTTAAAAATGAATTATGCATACCTAATTTGCCCCTCATAATTAACTTAACTCTTGTTTCAATCCAAGAACCCCTAATTGGTTTGAATGAGTCTTTACAAAAAAAACTCTTGCCATTAAGGTTGTGCACACCTCACACCCAAGACCTATGAAACCAAAAGGTACACTATTAATTATCGTCATCATTTCCTATCAATATGGTGATCTCACCAAGTTGAAAGGGATATCATTGACATAAATGTAGCATGCAACTTGTCCTTGCTTCATTTTGAAATGCCTTATCTAATGGGCCTCTTTTGAGAAAGGAGTGGAATATTTTACTTAGATAAAGAGTGTCCAAAATAAGATGTTAAGAGGTCAGAACTGAGACTATAGGTAAATTCATTGATTTTCTCTTTGCCAAACAATGAGATCCTAATTTTTCTATTTGAATGATAACATCAACTTCTTGTTCTCTAATATATGTCATAACTTTTTTGTTTGACAATCCCTTTCCAATTGGCACTTCAAACACCCTACTCCTTTCTCACTAATGGCAGAAAGTGTTTTTTCACTCGACTCTACGAGCTCTTAAATTGAACTCCACACTTTTACAATTCCACATGAATGCCCCACCTCTTTTAAGTTCCTCAAGCATTGTATATCATATTTCCATAAAAGAGATGCTCATTCAATTTAAACTTTTTTGTTTATATCAATTCCCACCAGACTTGAACTATTGGTCATTCTTAAACTTGATTTTGCTATTATAAGTATTAATACAATTTTAAACGAAAAAAAATGCAACCCATGCATACAAACTAACAAAAGTCCACAACAAACGCTAAATTTTCTTATAACATGTTTAAAAAGTTATTTTCTAATGTTTTGGGTGTCCTTGCTTCATTTTGAAATGCCTTATCTAATGGGCCTCTTTTGAGAAAGGTGTGGAATATTTTACTTAGATAAAGTGTGTCCAAAATAAGATGTTAAGAGGTCGGAACTGAATCTATAGGTAAATTCATTGATTTTCTCTTTGCCAAACAATGAGATCCTAATTTTTCCATTTGAATGATAACATCAACTTCTTGTTCTCTAATATATGTCATAACTTTTTTGTTTGACAATCCCTTTCCAATTGGCACTTCAGACACCCTACTCCTTTCTCACTAATGGCAGAAAGTGTTTTTTCACTCGACTCTATGAGCTCTTAAATTGAACTCCACACTTTTACAATTCCACATGAATGCCCCACCTCTTTTAAGTTCCTCAAGCATCGTATATCATATTTCCATAAAAGAGATACTATTCAATTTAAACTTTTTTGTTTATATCAATGCCCACTAGACTTGAACTATTGGTCATTCTTAAACTTGATTTTGCTATTATAAGTATTAATACAATTTTAAACCAAAAAAAATGCAACCCATGTGTACAAACTAACAAAAGTCCACAACAAATGCTAAATTTTCTTATAACATGTTTAAAAAGTTATTTTCTAATGTTTTGGGTGTCTAACACCCGTGGGAGCGCACATGTACATCTAGGAGTGCCCGAGAATGCTTTGGGTACATGTACCCACAAGGAACTCGGGTCACTCCTTGGACATTCCTTGGTGCTCCTATGCACATGCCCAAATTGGAATGCCCTCAGAACAAGTGCAAGATGCCAATTGAGAACACCTAGCAACATGGAAAAATTCACATGGCAACACTTGCAACTACTCATATAAGCCAAAACACACTTAAGCAATTGCATGAGAACACAAAGTTAAGTAATACCAAACTTAAAGGTTTAATTGTACAAGAACATAAAGTTAAGTAATACCAAACTCAAAGGTTTAGACTTTTAAACCAACTTTATGCAACCATTCGATTTTTTTCAATGTGAAATACAACTTCAAGGAAAAAAGTCAAATTAGCTAGTACTTATGTGTGACAATAATCAAGTTATCAATTAATTCAATGAAAAAACCTTATGATAGGAAATGATGCCTAAACAAGTCCATACAACACACCTACTTGACACTAAGCACAAAGGGTTAGGCCACTTTGTGGAATCACTGGATCTTTGCAATATAAAACACAATCAAGGCAAAAAGCCGAATTGGCTAGCATTTATGTACTTGTTCAACTTGTTAGAAAGTTTTTTTTATAAAAAACCGTATAAAAGTTTGTTTATAAACAATTCAGATCACATTATACTTTTGTTGGTTGTTTTGTGCAACTGATTAGCCCCCTTTTTGGAGAGCCTTTATATTTTTCATTACAATCTCATAAATTTATACCGGTGAGAAAAGCTGATGCCAAACAATCCAACGTTCTCAGCTCTAGGAGATACTAATTCAGTGCAAAAGTCATGAACTGGATTATATAATCTTGCATAATATATATATATTTTTAAGGGTAGAAACAATTTTTAGGATCAACCTAGTTAATAAGCCATTTTCACTCTACCTTACGATTCAAGGTCAAGAAGACATTCATATAAATTAGGCTCTACCCTCTAAACCACAGCTGGTCAGGATATTGATTGAATTTGATGTTTAGCTTGGAACTGAAAGCACAAGTCTATAATCCATAATCTTGATCACGTGGTTAGAGTGGACTGAGCTCAATTGATGTATAGGAATGAGCAGTCGCGTGAAAAAGGAAATGGACCTTTTCAATTTACTTC
Organism: Chamaecyparis obtusa; assembly: GCA_027943335.1. Taxonomy (NCBI): domain Eukaryota; kingdom Viridiplantae; phylum Streptophyta; class Pinopsida; order Cupressales; family Cupressaceae; genus Chamaecyparis; species Chamaecyparis obtusa. Next base: position 2,426,782 of record BSBK01002526.1, on the reverse strand, counting down.
TGCATCCCTTGATCTGATGACCATGCAGTCCAAACATGCGACTACTTTGTGAAAGGACTAAAGTGTGCATCCATCATAAGACATCCAGCATGATATTGTGTTTACCTCTTCAAACTTGAACAGATATTCATATATGATCAATGATCGCAAGTTCTAGATCTCTCATTAGCAATCAACAGAGAAAGCAAATGCAACAATCAAATAAGGGATGTTATTTACTAACTATTACAGTAAACAAGTCTATGCATAATAAAAGGAGAAATGGAACATGAGACCATGACACAGCTCCAAGAGAGGATATTAAATGATTCCTCTTTTATAAACTAAAAAATGCAGATTTAAAGAAGCTAATAGCCAGAATCTTGCTATGTTTTAACAAAATTTGGGATAATTCTGAGCTTTATCAACTAGATACTAGTGCCAACATCTTTAGATGCATCCCTAAATTTCAATTGTAAATCAATAAAACATAAACTTCAAATCTAGCAAATCCAAACACTCAGTAAAAGCTCCAATGAGCTCCATAATGTCATTATCATTGTAATATGGAGGAGCATTCATAAGGGCAACATGTTCATGCTTCAAGTCTAAGAATAATTAAATACAGGGATCTTTCTACTTGTATAATATAAAATCCATACAGTAGCATGATGCCTGCAAACTTCCCACTTTGTCCATGGACATCATCTACAGAAGTTGGTCAATGAGTTAAAAATGTGGCATGTAACCATTCCAAACATCTATTACTGACTAGGATTGACTAAAGGAGATTCATGAACAAGATCTTTGTATAGTATGAAAAGAACAAGAACACGACAATTGCCAAAGCAAAAGCCTATCCCTATTTATCCTGCAACAGCATTCTAGCATCCCAATCTTTCCTGCAACAGCATTCCAGTATACCTATCTATCCTGCAATGGCATTCCACAAGTGCGCTCAATCCTGCATGTATCAACCAATACACCAATAAAACAATGTCAAAGATCAAAACCAGAATTTCTAATAACAAGTTTCGTAGGCAGTCTTTACAACAAGTTCTGAACTCCAATAAAGTATTTAAAGTCACACATTTGTATTTTCATTGCCACTTGTATGTATAAGAGTAATATTTTATAGAAGCTCCTGCGTTAACCTTTTCAATGCCACTAATATGTGTACTTTCTTAAAACAGTCCAACAAGTCATTTTACGTATCAATTTGACCTGTTTCTGATGCTCAAGAATCCTTACTTCATGCCTTTAATCACTTTTAAGCTCTGTGATCAATTCTCAAACCATACATGAGGCTAGATATTGATGAAGTTACAGAAATAAATGACACGGAGCATCCACAATTAAAACAAGGCCGGCTAAGATATTAATATTAAAATAAGAGGATGCATAAAACACAACAAATTAAGAGAGTATTTTAAAAACTAGTGAATGATTAGTTTCCACTTCTTAAGTTTGCTTAAATTGCAGGGGTCTGGTGCTGGACTACTTGAGTTTAAGGCTTCTGGATTTGACGGTGTCTTTTTATTTGTTTATTTATTTTATTGTTGTTTAACATGCAATCTTCCCAGAGAAGAATGTAACAATTGACAACACAGTTGGGAGAGCAGAGGCCAAAAACAAGCTGCTGGACTCCCCAGCCCTAAGAATAAATACATGATGAAGCTATTAAAAACATGAATTGCAATGAAAGGTAAGGGAGAACATAAAATCTTTATTTCAAAAATAATGCAGGAAGAGGAGCACACACTTCACTCTGAAAAATAATTATATGCACAGCAAGATGTGGAAGATAATGGTAAATTCCTAAAAGAAGCCCCTTATTATTTACTCCCATTAACAACTAAAGCTGATTGCAAGCATAGAACAGTAAGAAGATGTAATGAATAAAACATTTACATGCATTTAAACAGGGTTCTAAAGAACAAATAGTGTTCACAAAGGGATACATCTCAGATTTGCGGGCAGTGATAAAACATTCTTAGCACAGATGTTGGAAAAGTGAACAATAAAAAAACTAGGTTGAAATCCAAAGTATTAGTCATGCAAATTTCATACAAGCATTTTCTCAGAGTAAAATGCATGAGAATAAAATAAACATCGACATTCGGGAAGGAAAAGAAGACGAGAATCATAAAAACAAGATTTGATTGAAGTTACCTCGTCGTCATCCTCATCGCCTTCCTCTTTGTTTTTCTTCTTTAGGCGGGTAGATCCACCTTCCCTGTTGAATGGCATTTGCATAGGTCCAAATGGAGTGTCCACTTCCAGGTTCCCCTTCATAGCATATCCAGTACCCTTTCCTCTAATCATATCCCAAAGTGCAGATCCAAAATCCTTTGGCTTAAAAGAAATTGGCACTTCAATGTAACTGATTCCATTCTTCTCAATCTTAGAAGACTTCGTCATCTTGGCATTTCCAATGTTCACATCCGAAAGCCAAATATCATACTCCAATGCATTCAGTGCAAGATCAAAATCATTCTTGTTCTCCAATTTCAAATGCAGTGTTGCAACTGTTTCTTCAAAGGAAAATTTATCAAACTCCACTTTGTCTAGATCAACATCAGGTTTGTAAGGCACAGGAATCTCTCCCTCCTTTTCCAGAGGCAAGGTTATCTTCCCAAAGACCGGCACATCTGCAATAAGCCCAATTTTAATTCTGTAAGGAATAATGCTTCCAGGCTTAATATCATCAAAGGTGTCCTTGATGTCATCATAGATCAATGTTATAGGGATCTTTATTGTTTCAGATCCATGGGCACTGATTGTGCCTGCATCTGGGATCAACCCTGATATAAGTTTCCTGCCATCACTCTCCACTAGATAATCAATATCTACGAGAGGGATAGGAATAGGGTTAGGATTGGTTATAAGCACATCGACAACAATTTCAGCCTTTTTCAGATTAATGCTTGGAATATGAAGTCCTGAGACGTCAGCTGTGGGCTTTCCAAATCCAATGGCGTGCTCAATCTTCTCCCCTATGTCTTGGATAAAGTCCTTCACCTTGTCAATGAATCCCCCCTTCTCTTCTTCCTTATCTTCATCTTTTTCCTCTTTTTCCTTCTTTTCTTTGTTAAATAAGCCTCTCTCTCTCACTGATGTCTCCTCTTCTTCATTTTTTTCAATCACGGGGGACTCTTCAGATGATGCCATTGCTCTAAGCAATCGGTAGGTTTCAAAAACAGATCTCAAACCAGCAACTCAATAAAGTTGATTTCTCCTGTAAACAAGAAAAAATTGTAATCCTTAGTGAATGGTTTTCAAATTTGAGCTACTTCTATTTATTTACTAGCCACTCACTACAGTTTATTACTCCTGTAAACAAGAAAAAATTATAATCAATAGCGGATGAATTTCAAATTTTAGTTAATTCTGTTTATTTCTCTAAATCTTATTATGTGATTTAGAATCAAATCTAAAATTTTGGTATACTACATTATAAACAGGATGACTGAATTTGCTTTTAATGTCGATTTAATTTCTTCGTAACAGTGAATTTTTAATTGAACCTTTCAAAAAAGAATTAAAATTTGCATTGAGCTCCTCCAGAGATCATTTGTATGAATCCAAAACTACATTATTATTCTACAATTTGTTCCGGGATTTGTATTTCTAAACTTAAATTACCGGATTCCCTTCTGATCTCCAGTTACCCATTTCCCGAAACAACGTGTTTATTAGATATTGCAAGAAAGAAACAAAATAGAATATTTCAGCTTCTCTAAATACCAATTTCTACTCATTCGGAACAACCCACAGGTTATCTAAATGCCAATTTCTAGTGCCAAATTTGGTGCATGTGGAAGGAACAAAGGATGTCACCTCTGGACAAGAGGCTTTTTGATTAAGGAGCGACGATTGAAAAAAGGGAATGTTGCTAATGAGGAAATAAGCATATATGATTCATTGGTTAGGACCGCTGGCCACATTGAAAGCTCTTTCGAGTGTTTTGGCTTCAAAATGCCATGATTTGGTGAGTTTCTCGTTTTTTCTTTTTTGTCATTTGGGTGGCTCCACAGTTAGTGCTGTTTGTTTATAGCCTTGGGATTATTAGAACCTTCTTGTGATCCTCCGTTTGGTTGCTAGGCTTCATTGCTACATCTTTTATGTTGTGTAAAAAGGTTTTTGGGAACTTTGAAACCTATCTTTTTAGTTTTTACACCTATCAAAAACAACCCACTCCCCAGAGCTGACTGCTAAATTAAATTTTGTAGGTAATAAAATTTCAACCTTTGCATGTTCCCTATATTCAAGTTTCATTGATACAGATCTTATTTCCTAATATTGTATAAATTTCAAATTTGAGATCATTTTATTGGCTTTTGTAAACCCTATGATCGAATCCAAGTGTAAGCTAATATTAGTATGTTTTGTAACCATTACGACTATACATCCTTTGATCCTCAGTTACCAAATTCCCAAAAGAGTGATTGAGTACTAATAACTTGGAAAGAAGCTATAAAGTTCAATTTCCGAGTTCATATAGAGATCAATTTTCATTGAATCACAGCTACGCACTTGCAATTTGCAAACAAACATTTGATTTTGCAAGGAATAACTATAATCTTACACTTCTACTGATTCACAGCTATTGCTTCTCACGGCAATGAATGTTCAATTGTATAATACAAGGAAGTACTAAAATCCAATCATTGATACAAGATCAATTTTTACTCTTTACAACTATTCACTTCCCAAACTAGTAAATGTTTATCCAGAATTTGCATTAATGTACTATAATCCAATCTTTGAGCTTCTACAAGATTATTTTTTAACGATCTGCAACTACACATCCCAAAAAAGTGAAAATGTAGTTGATGACTTCCTAAAGCAGTATAACAACGAACGCTTGCTTATATCTTTTAAAGAAGTACTATAATCCAATCTGAGTTTCCTCAAAGATTAATTGTTATTGACTCACAAGTCACGACTATTCAGTTCCATTAACCTGTATATTGCAAGGAAGTACCATAATTCAATCTTTATCTTTCCAGAAATCACTATTTACTGAATCACGCCTACGCACTTCCCAAAACAGTTAATGCTTTATTAGATCTTGCCAGGAATTATTCTAATCCAATCTTTCACCTTTTACAATGATCGCCTGATAGCATCTGTTGATTACTCAGCTACCCACTTTCCAAATCAGTAATATTTGTAATCAAATCTAGCAAGGAAGCAATAAATTCAATATAATGTGTCATAGGTCTTAAACAGTTGCCATGAGCAGACACCATCTATCAGTTGTTTCTCCAATATCCTTGTAACACATATTCCCCAAATCCTATAGTTATACTTTCCTTTAGCTTTCAACATATTTCACAGAGCAGATCTGTTTGGATATAGCATTTAATCTTTCAGCTTTCCCAGAGTCAATCTCTACATATTCACAGCTACCCATTTCAAAAACTACACTACTTTTCAGCCCAATAAAGCACCCAAACCATAAAAAGCACAAGAAATATCACAGATTTTTTAATGCCCTTCCTTAACTTCCAAACCCCAGATACTCACTTCCCAAAACAGTAACTATTAGATCTTTCCAAAAAGCACTAGTATTCAATCTTTGAACATTTCCAAACATCAGTCTCTACTGATTCACAACTGCCAACTTCCCAAACGACACTACTTATCAATTTCATAGAAACTCCAGCTCAAAGAAAAAAATGGAGACATTTTTCATATGAAATGCATCTAATTTACTTCCAGAAATGTGAAATCGACACAAGTAGGTCTTGATTTATTCATAGATTGCCAGTACAAATCATAAATTAATCTCAAACAAAAAATTTCGAACTCAAATCACAATGAGTATAATCAGACTGTTCCATATATACATCAAATTGGCTCACAAAGTTGAATTCTATTTTTCAAACTAATGAAACACCCAACCCATTAAATTAAAAAAGCCACATTGGTCTTTTAGCTTGCCGATCCGTTACTTATCAAATTGATCTTTAATTACCTTCCGAAATCCGGTTACCCACTTGCAAAATAGCCAATTGCAAAAATAGTAAGTTTTAGATCTTTCCAAATCGCACTAGTATTCAATCTTTGAACTTCTCCAAAGATCAATCTCTACTGACTCCGAACTACCCACTTCCCACACTGAACTGCTTAACAAATTCATCAAAACAACCATCTGTTAGAACACCCGGACATTTTGCTTGTGGAATGCATCTCACCTATTACTTCCAAAAGCATGATGTTCACACATATAGTGCCCGGGTAATTCACAGATTTCAACTTAAAATCATATGGAATTTAAATCTAAGCTAATCTTGAACACAAAATTGAACCCAAACGACAATTAAAATGATCGAAGTGTACCATACCTACAGCGAATCTGATCCAAGTTTTATTCTGAACCCGAGCTTAACAATCGAATACTCTTTCACAAATCTGGAAGAATTTCAGGTTTCAAACAGGAAACATATAATAGAGAAGCTTCGCTTGGCATTGGATTGGGTAGCTTATAAGCCAATCAAGAAACGTTCCGCTAGTTGACGGGAAAGTAGTTTCTGTTACGCGCTTGTACGTTATCAAAAAGCAACCGACATTGACCTCGCAGTCCACGGCATAAATACAAAACGATGTACACGCGTTAGCAAACAATTGGATAAATTAGTTTTATATGTTAAATATTTTTTATTACCCATCTTGTGTCGTTCAAGTGTTCAACCATTAAATATTATATTAATAGATATATATTTAAAATTGAATTTATTAGATACATTATTTAAAGGTGTTATTAATTCAAATATTTATAATTTAATGGTTAAATATTCCATAAATATATACGTTGAAAATTGAATTTATTATAGCATTACGTAAAGATGTTATTAGATCAAATATGTAAAAGAATATACATATTTTCATATCTACATCTATATTTATATTTATATCTAGACCTATAAAAATGTTGAGACAATTTTATTACTTTCTTTAAAAAAATTCTAGTATTATTATAATTATTTTTCAAAACAATAAGTATACAAATTTTTATTTTTATTTTTTTTAAATTTAAATAAAGTATAGACTTGTCTCTACTTGTATATTATCTATCAATAAAAAAGTTTGATGGAGGCTAACTTCACTTGCAAAGAAAGATAAACTTGTCTTCCGGACAAGATCACAAACAATTGGTCAAACATTTTTGATGATCCAATGTTCTTTTAGTTGATAAAGATGATGTTGGGAGATGAGTATAAGCATAGGACCAATGTTGATGTTGCTCTTTTGTTTTTAGCTTAGTGTTTGGAGTTCGGAGGCAAGGGGGACACTCGATGGATTATGAATGCATGTGTAAAGGAAGAGTTATGTTACAAGCTAGAGGTATTCATTGGCATTTCCATTATAAGTGAGGGTTAGGAAGCCAAAGGGAGTTAATGGCTTTATGTTGTAGAATTTACCTCATCTTTGCATCCATTTTTGTTGTGGGGCACCTCTTTGGACAAAGAAAGCAAGAGGGCACTACCCCAGTGGTGGTGGAAAAGTGTCAAAGAGTACACGTAGGAATGAGATGCGAAGCGGCATGCTGAGGCCACCAAGGAGCAGATTCAAAAGAAGTGGAAATTCATCAAGGAGGATCGCTGGGAGGAGCAACAAATGAAAAAATTAAGTCAAGTGAAATTTGGAAGGGTTTTTTGTTAAAATTTTGATGCATGTAGTATATAGTAATGATGCAAGAGCATATTGGGTCCTTGGCAATCTTGTGTCACCAAAAACATATTTGTGTTGTTCCTGTGTCGCTCGGTTCCTTCTTTGACTGAGTTGATTCAATGTTGCTCAGTTTCCTTTGTTTACCGGGGTTGGTCAGTTATCTCTCTGGTGCTCAATGAATTTTACTGGCGCTCAGTGATGCTTGTCTGGCACTCGATTATCCTTGCTTACCAAGTGGTTTCTTTTGTTTCCTATTGAGGCTGACTTATGCAATTAATTATGGTCGTAGATTTAATACTGGTATCTATCATTGGGAAGGTTGTGGACCTAGATCTGGTCGTTCCTTTCGTTGATGGTGGATCTGAAGGCCGACTTATTTGGTAGCCTCTTGTATATAATGTAATCTTTGTTTGTAGTTTTAGACATGAGGATTAGGACATCAGAGATAGAAGATTATTTTAGATCCTCGCATGTTGGAGGACTTCTGTACTTGAATTGTAATATTTGGCCTAAACTGGGAAGATCTTATAGCCCGACATGTATGAATAAATTGAAATAAATATATGAAAGATATATGCATTCTCACTCCCACTTGTGTGTTGTTGCTTCCGCGTGTGATCTCTGCAAGGTGGATCTGGTTAGGGTGTGCCTTTGACCCCTCTCCCTATCCGCCCTTACGTCAGGTGGTATCAGAGCGAGGTGAGATCTGGATCTAGGTTTGCGAATCTAGATTTGAGGGTTCCTTCTTGCCAAACCCTAGTTGATTTATTTTGGGGTAGTAGATTGCGGTCTGGCCTGCAACTAATTACAGAGGGTTTCAAGATGGTTCATGGGAGGCAAGATGTGGATCCAAGATTGGTAGACATGTTGAGACAACTTGCTGCTAGATTAGAAGCTGTTGAGACAGCCCAACGTAGAGGAAGACATCTTGAAAATGTTAGTGATGATGAAATTGAGGAAGAACAAGGTGAAGCTGAACCTGTACTGGTGATGGATCAAGGTGAGGAAATATTGTTGAAGGCTTTGACAAATCTGAAATCTACACCACACTCTAATCCTCCTGAGTATAGTGGAAAATTGGATTTTGATGAATTGGTGGACTGGATCACCGAGATGGAAAAGTACTTTGAGTATGAAAATGTACCTAAGGAAAAGAAGGTGAAAATTGCAAGCACAAAATTGAAAATTCATGCACCCTTGTGGTGGGAACATCTACAGTTGGATAGAAAGAGGAAAGGCAAAGACAAAATTAAGGTATGGAACAAGATGGTAAATAAGTTGAAAGGAAATTTTTTACCTTGTGATTATCAGATTAACCTCGTTAGGCAAATGCAAAGTTTGAGGCGGAAAGATAGCTCGGTAAAAGATTATACTGGGGGATTCTATAGATTAGATATCAGATCTGGACGTGATGAAGATGATGTGGAAAGAATTGCTAGGTACCTGAATAGATTGAGAGTTTCCATCCAAGAAGAAATCAGTTTCGTCAAATTGGAGAACATTGGAGAAGCTTATCAATTTTCATTTAAAACTAGGGAGAAATTGAACAAGAGACATGAACAAAGACAAAGAGGTAGAGGTGGTAGATTCCCTAGGGGAAGAGGTAGATCTTATGGTGAAAACAGTAGATTTGAATCTGAAAAGACAAATTTGGATAAATGCAAGACCGAGTGGAAAGGTGAAAGTTCATCTAGAGGCAGAGGCAATAACTACCGAGGTGGTTATAACAGAAGTGGTTTCCGAGGAACTTGTTACAATTGTGAAGAATAAGGACACAGATCATTTGAGTGTACACATGCAAGTAAGAAGGTCAGTAGCAGTAGAAATGCTTTGGTGCAAGAAGAGTCACTGAATGAACCTGATAAGGAAAAGAACTTGATGGTAAGAAGAGCACTTTGGAGTGAAAGTAATAAGGAAGATCCGGCAAGGAAAAGTTTGTTCAAGACCAGACGTAGAGTTTTTGATGAAGTTTGGAAGGTAATCATTGACAGTGGTAGCTAGAAGAACTTGGCATCTGAGGAAATGGTCACAAAGTTGCAGTTGAAAAAGTTGGAACATCTAAAGCCCTATCAAATTTCATGGATCAAGGATGAGCATACAATCTTGGTAAGTGAACAATGTTATGTGAATTTGAAAGTTGGGAAGTATTATGATAAGGTGTTATGTGATATCATGCCTATGGATTGTTGTCATATTTTGTTGGGTAGACCTTAGTAATATGATAGACATGTTATATATGATGGCAGATTGCATAAATATACTATTTAGGCTAATGGAAGAAGACAAATCTTGTTACCTTTGATTGAAGAACATATTAGTAATGTTTGTACATCCGTGAAAGTTTTCTTGATGGAAGGAAGAAAGTTTGTTAAGGATTTGAAAAAGAATGATGTATGTTTTGATGTGATTCCTAACAAATTGAGTAAGAAAATCGAGGATAGTATCCCTAAGGAGATTGATAAGTTACTCACCGAGTACAGTGAAATCATTTCTGATAATGTACCGGATGGTTTGCCACCGAAGAGAAGCATTGATCATTGCATGGATCTAATCCCTGGAGCTAGTTACCGAATAAGGCACCACATCGGTTGACACCTACCGAGAATCAGGAATTGAACCGATAGATTCAAGAATTGTTGCAGAAAGGTTTGATCTGAGAAAGTTTGAGTCCTTGTTCAATACCTGTTGTATTGGCACCTAAGAAGAATGGAGAATGGAGAATGTGTACAGATTCCAGAGCAATCAACAAGATAACAGTGAAATATAGGTTTCCTATACCGAGAATGGATGATATGATGGATAGTTTGACTAGAGAAAAGTATTTTACCAAAATTGGTTTGGAAAGTGGGTATCATCATATCAGAATCAGAGAAGGTGATGAGTGGAAAACTGATTTTAAGACAAAAGAAGGTTTGCATGAGTGGTTGGTTATGCCTTTTGGTCTAACTAATGCACCGAGTACTTTTATGAGGTTGATTAATGAAGTTTTGAAGAAATTCTTAGGTAAATTTGTGATTGTATACCTAGATGATATTATGATATTCAGTAAGACCAGAGAAGAACATTTGTTGCATGTTAAACAAGTATTACAGAGGTTGAAAGAGGAAAAGTTGTTGATAAACTTGAAAAAGTGTTCTTTCATGAAAGAGGAGATTGTGTATTTGGGATTTGTGATTCCAACTGTTGGTTTGAAGATGGACCCTGAAAAGGTTGAAGCTATTTTGAATTGGCCTACACCTGAGAATGCTAGTGAGGTAAGATCATTTCATGGTTTGGCAAGTTTTTACCAAAAGTTCATTAGGAATTTCAGTTCAATTTGTAATGCTATGACTGAGACTATGAGAGGAGATAAAAGAGAATTCAAGTGGACACATGGAGCTGATAAAAGTTTTGAGACTCTGAAGCAAAAGGTTGTTGAATTGCCTGTGTTGGCACTACTTGATTTCAATAAGGTATTTCAAGTGGAATGTGATGCAAGTGGAAGTGCAATAGGAGCTATGTTGAGTCAAGAAGGTAAACCTATTGCTTTCTTTAGTAAAAAGTTGAATGATGCAAAAAGGAAATATTATGTGTATGATCAAGAATTCTATGCTATTGTTCAAGCCCTGAAGAAATGGAGATATTATTTGATACTGAGTGAATTTGTATTGTATACCAATCATAAAGCTTTACAATATTTAGGTAGTCAGAATAAGTTGAATCAAAGACATGTGAAATGGGTTGAGTATTTGTAGAGTTATACATTTGTGATAAAACATAAGAGTGGAGTCACTAATCGAGTTGCAGATGCATTGAGTAGAAGGATATCTTTGATGACCAAGATGAAAATTGAAGTTCTTGGTTTTGATGACATGAGAGATTCTTATGAATTTGATCCTGATTTTTCTGAACTGTGGAGAAAGTGCAGAGCACCTATTCAAGATCAACCGAGTACAAAATGGGAAGACTATTTCATTCAAGAAGGTATGTTGTTTAAAGGTATTCAGTTGTGTATACCGAGAGGATCAATGAGAACTAACTTGATAAAGGATAAACATAGTAGTGGTTTGGCTAGACACTTTGGTGTTGATAAGACATTGAATTTGCTTAAGGAGAAATACTTTTGGCCACAGTTGTACAAGGATGTTCAGAAAATTGTGAAAAGTTGTGGAATTTGTCAAGTTGCAAAAGGAGTAAGTCAAAATACTGGATTGTATACACCAATTTTTGCTCTCGAGAAACCTTGCATTGACATCAGTATGGATTTTGTTCTTGGCTTACCGAAGACAGTGAGAGGTAATGATTCTATATTTGTTGTTGTGGATAGATTTTCAAAGATGACACATTTTATACCCTGTAGAAAGACATTAGATGCAGTACATATAGCAGATCTTTTCTTTAAGGAAATTGTCAAATTGCATGGATTACCGAGGAGTATTGTCTCTGACCGAGACAGTAAATTTGTTGGATACTTTTGGAAGACTCTTTGGAGAAAGTTTGGCACCGAGTTGAAATATAGTTCTACATTTCACCCACAGACCAATGGACAGACGTAAGTTGTGAATAGAAGCTTGGAAAATATTTTGAGATGTTTAGTTGGAGACACACCGAGTAATTGGGATTCCATGTTGGCACAAGAAGAGTTTGCATATAATAATTCAGTGAAGTACTGGAAAAACACCTTTTGAGATTGTAAATGGCACACAATCGCGAGGTATATCAAATTTGAGGGATATTGTTGATGAAGGAAAGAGAAGGGTTGAAGGAGTAAATTTTGCTGAGTACATGAAGAAATTGCATGAAGATGTGAAACATAAGTTGGAGAAAAGTAATCAGAAACACAAAGACAAAGTTGATAGATCAAGAAGACATAAGACTTTTTGCAGTTGGTGATGAAGTAATGGTTCATTTGAAGAAAGGCAGATTTCCTGTTGGAACATATGGGAAGCTGAAAATGAAGAAATTTGGCCCTTGCAAGATTTTGAAGAGATTCGACAGTGGAAATGCTTATGAGATTAAGTTACCTGATGACATGGATATATCACCTATTTTCAACATTGTTGATTTGTATGAGTACCATGAGTCAAATGAAGAAATGACAATACCAAATGATTATCCTAAGAAACAGATGGAAGAAGTTGAGCAGATTTTGGAGCAAAGAATTGGTAGAAGTACAAGAGAAAAATAGTATATGGAATATCTGGTAAAGTGGAAGAATAGACTGATTGAAGACACTTCATGGATTTCACAATCTAAGTTGGATTCAACTCAAGTTGTACTTGTTGCATGATTTAGAGAATCATTTTCAAATAACCCCAAGTGTCTGATGCAGGAGCGTCTTGGGTCCTTGGCAATCCTATGTCACTAAAAACATGTTTGTGTTGTTCCTGTGTCGCTTGGTTCCTTCTTTGACCGAGTTGATTCGGTGTTGCTCGGTTTCCTTTGTTTACCGGGGTTGGTCAGTTATCTCTCTGGCACTCGATGAATTTTCTTGGTGCTCGGTGATGCTTGTCTGGCGCTCGGTTATTCTTGCTTACCAAGTTGTTTCTTTTGTTTCCTATTGAGACCGACTTGTGCAATTAATTATGGTCGTGAATTTAATGCTGGTATCTTTTATTGGGAAGCATGTGGACCTAGATCCGGTTGTTCCTTCTATTGATGGTGGATTTGAAGGTCGACTTGTTTGGTAGCCTCTTGTATATAATGTAATCTTTGTTTGTAGTTTTAGACATGAGGATTAGGACATTAGAGATAGAATCTAGGAGATAGAAGATTATTTTAGATCCTTGCATGTTGGAGGACTTCTGTACTTGAATTGTAATATCTAACCTAAACCGGGAAGGCCTTACAGCCCGGCATGTATGAATCAATTGAAACAAATATATGAAATATATTTGCATTCTCTCTCTCACTTGTGTGTTGTTTCTTCCACGTGTGATCTCTGCAAGGTGGATCTAGTTAGGGTGTGCCTTTGGGCCCCTCTCCCTATCCGCCCTTGTGTCAAGTAAATATTGGTCATTGGTCAAACACTAGTTAGGCTTCATATCGTAGATTATGTATATTTTGTTGTATGTAGAAAGTTGTGATATTTGCAATAGCTAGTTTTTTTTAATAAATGGGGTTATATATGGGATGGTTTGCTAACGTGTATACTAGTGGTTCAAGCCGCAATTTCAAAAATTGTAAAAATACTAAGAATCAATATATCAAACTATTTTATTGATAAAACAATATATTATCTAAAGAGTTGACTATTAAAAATAATCATATTATCAGGCAAATTTAATTAAATATAGACAACATTAAGAATATATATATATATATATATATATATATATATATATATATATATATATATATATATATATATATATATATATTTTTACCATTTTTAGTGGTGAAGAACTTGTTGGTTGGAAGGTTGTGGTATATGGTTCATGCTAGGTGTATGATGAACCAATGCTTGATTAATACCTCAAATTCAATTTGGCATTTCGGGAGGTCCCAAATGATTAACTAGGCCTACTCCTAAATCAATGCTTACACGAACCACTTTTGCATATGCCTCAGTGAATGAGGTTGGAGGGATATGCCCTTCGCACAAACATGGTTGTCAGATCATCCAGGGCTACATAGTAGACTTGGTTGGCTGCAAGACTAGTGTATGCCTTGTGGAACCTATTGTTGAAAGAGTTGATGGGGTCATTATTAGGAAAATATGTCTCAACCTTACATTTAAGTGTGGTTATTATTTTTATTAATTTTTGTATTTGAGCACAAATTTACCAAGTTCCTTCCCGAAAGTTTTGGATGGGCTAAGATAACCATTCTAATAATTTTTTGTTGCAAGATCATGTCCAATTTTGGAGATATTAAAGTTTCCATTTTTAAAATTTACCAAAAAAAATTTAATTTAATTTGGATGCTTTAGAGGCTCTAAAACATGCCAAAAATGTGGGTAAATGGCGTAGCAATTTACAAGGTGATAGATCATGTTGTGAGCTTTTTGGCACTTCAAACAATTAGTAAATCAAACACCCCATTTGAAAGTTATGCCCTCCGAAAGTTGGATCTCCTAACATAGGAAATGTAAACATGTTGAACACATAAATGAGTCATAAAAGGAAGTTACACATGTTGGTGTGTGTATTAACACATCATAAGGCATCTTTGATTTGAGATAAGATAGGCACTACTTCATAAGTGGGTTTTAACCCATGGTTTTGTAATATTGTTTAACGTTTTCTTGTATTGTATCCCCAATATGGGTAAGTGCACCAAGATGGTGTGCAAAAAGGGGGGTATAAGTGGCCACTTTTTTTTTTTGAAATTGGGTAAACTTGAACTTCAAAGAGAAATTGGAGGGTCTTGCACTCAAAATTAGATGTGTAAAGAATAAGAATTGTAGTACTTTGAATCTAGTTTCTAAACTACTAAAGTTTTTTTAAAATGGATAAGATTAAGAGGGTCAAACCCTCCGCGCATGAAAAATTGTTCCTAATTTTTTCATTAAAACATAACATAGTTGTTTCCGTGCACTCAACAAAAGATATAGTTATATTTAGTATTTTGAAAAAGTGTTTGGTAGGATGGTAGGTAAGAGTGAGATCTAGAAGTTGTGTATTTTTCCATAATTTTCTGTTGAGTACTTTTTTATGATTTTTTTAAGTGACCACATCCTGAAAATCTGGTACCTGTTCATGAGCTTGGCATAACTTGCATCAAAATAATTGAAAATAAATTTTTTATTTTTTTAAGTGTATAGATTCAAGTGTAGAGCAACAATATGTAATTTGTTTTGCAATTGGTTAAGTAGATCAAAAGTTATTAAAAACAATGGTAGACATATGTCTGTGAGGCCTGTGAAGACACTAGTAAAGAAAATTAAATTTCACTATGTTAATGTTGTCCAAAAATTGAAAAACTTATATGGTTGGAAATATGAAAAGATGTGTGAGATTATGGTGGTAATTTTAGAGATACCCACTTGATCATTTGTAAACCTGATGACGACGAAGTCGCGAAATCATGTTGGAAGATTTTAAAAATGTGTTAAGAGACGAAAATGGAGGGAAAATGGGCTTGCAAGCCTTAGGATCATTTTCCAACCCTCTTACCAAGCTAAAACCCATATGGGTTTTGATGAGAAAAATAACTCGCTTGGGTTTTGAAAAATAAAAAGTACCATTCAAAGTTTTACATAACTTGTGCGAGTTATGTAGAACTAAAACCATCATTTTGAGTTTTACAAAACCCGCACAGGTTATGAAGACATAAAAATGTATGCTTGTAAACTTAGCATTTACTACACATATGTATAGAAATACATATATAATATATGTTTATGTATGTATATATGCATATCTATAGTTATATATACATATATTTATATCTAGGTTATGAAGACATAAAAATGTATGCTTGTAAACTTAGCATTTACTACACATATGTATAGAAATATATATATAATATGTGTTTATGTATGTATATATGCATATCTATAGTTATATATACATATATTTATATAGATATATGTATATATGTTTTTATACATGCATGTTTGTCCTCTCTCTCTCTCTCTCTCTGGATTGAATCGTCTTCTCCATTAGCTTCAGTTGGCTGGGTAAATGCTACTGACAACCCCATTTTGTCCACAGAGTCCCTTGAACGTTCATGAGTACACCAGACCAAAGCGTCCCTAAGGGTCACTAAGCAACATTGGGCAACAATCTTTGTTGGGGCATATCTCGAAGCTCGTGTGAGGTATCGACAAATCAATAGGTTCTATAGGACCGTGTTATGAAGGCCAATTACCCATCTCATTTTTGGGAGATTCCCCTTCATTTTAATTTGGCATCCCTATCTCGGTTTATGTCAAAATTTACAATGTTGCTCAATTGAAATGAGAAACATTGGGTATTTTTCAATCCCTTCTCCATGGGATCAAATCATCTACTCCATTAGCTCTGGTTGGCTGGGTAAATGCTAGTGACAACCCCATTTCTCCCACAAAGTCCCTCGAACGTTCACGAGCACATCGGACCAAAGTGTCCCTAAGGGTCACTAAGCAACATTGGGTAGCGATGTTTGTTGGGGAATATATCAAAGCTCGTGTGAGGTATCAATGAATTGTCATGTGCTACAAGACCATGTTATGGAGGCCTATAATTACCCATCTCAATTTTGGGAGATTTCCCTTCATTTTAATTTGGCATCCCTATCTTGCTTTATGTCAAAAGTTGCAATGTTGCTCAATTGAAATGAGAAAATTTGGGTATCTTTCAATCCATTTGCTGTGGGATCAAACTGTCTACTCCATTAGCTCTGGTTGGCTGGGTAAATGCTAGTGACATCTCCATTTCACCCACATATTCCCTCAAATGTTCGCGAGCACATCGGACCAAAGTGTTCATAAGAGTCACTAAGCAACATTGGGCAACGATCCTTGTTGGGGCATATCTCAGAGCTCGTGTGAGGTATCGACAAATCAACAGGTGCTATAGGACCATGTTATGGTACCCTTCCCTACGTGACTAGTCAAATTGTGAATGGAATTGAAGTGCAGTGAGGTTGTATGTAAGGACATGACTAAAATAGTGATGAGTCATGAGTATTAGGATCATGGAGGACCCTTTGGAAGTGTTGGTTTGATTGGAACAAGTGAATGTGATATTGTTTCTTTGTAAATACATGGAATTAGGCCTAAAATCTTGAAATCTAGGACTTCTGGCTAAAATACTCAATTGGTGGAATCTATAGCCATAAATTTGAAACCTTATAGGCCTCTAAAAATGGTATTTGAATCAAAAGTTTTTTGTTGGGGTTCTTTGGAAGAATTTTGTGTTGAACTCAATTTACCGGATTAAGAGGGTTAAAAGCATTAGGTCTCTACTAGGCCTAACTAAGGAATTCATGGTCTGGCGTTTCCAGAACTATACCAAAGGATTTGAATGATGTAGTTGGGATATAAGAAATGTGTGGGACATGTCTTTGTCCTATATTGATCTTGTGGAAGTGAAGATCATGTTTTGCTAAGGGTAAAGTGCATGAAAGGGAATCTAGGTTGTGGACATGCAAGTGTAGATGAGGGAACTCATCAAGTGGGGTTGTGTATTATCTTGGAAGGAGTCCTAGGAGAGGATCTAGACAAGTCCAAGCTTGGTTCAAGTCTGGTTGGAAATAATCGGTAATAGGTGTCTTGTGAGGAGCCTACTGGTGAAAGGACTCAACCTAGGTTAGAAGTGGCTTAAGCACCTTGCCCTCTGCATCAACCATCCATTAAATGATGCTTCCTATAGGAAAATCTATTAGTAGACATTATATACATATTCCATGAACCAATCCACAAGAAATAACAACCACATAAACCACCCATTAATATACATCTTCCTATGACCCTTATTTGGTCAATTAGGACAATTTGACACAATAGACAAAATCATTACATATTTTGACTTTTCATGCCTTATTACATAAAATTAAGTCACATATGACTTTGATTACATTATCCATGCCACAATGACTTTGATAAACATGTTTCAATTCTTTTATATTAAATAATGAACAAACATGTTTGATTAATTGCAAAAAATTAAGTTTTGAAGTACAAAGGTATGCACACAATGAACAAATTGGATTGAATTTCAAGTTTCATATATATCAAAATGAATAGTAATCATGTACATTTCCAAAAATGGCATACATACCAAATCAATAATAGAGTTACAAAAATAGAGCATTTGTTATGTCAATGTTCATATATATAATACAAATGTCAAATATATATAAATATCATTTAATGACCACAAATACATCTATATATCTCTATTAATATCTATGATTGTGCTAGATCATCAAAATTGAGCCTCTTTGAAGCAGTATGTGGCTCGTTGGGTGTCTGCACAAGAATAATTCAAATGCTAAATCAAATATCTTATCTACAAATACTATCAAAATAACTAAATACTTGACTAGAAGTTGTTGACAGTTGAATTGTTGATTACCTCATCCCTTTCTTCTGCACTTGGGATGTGTAGTAATTTTGATGGGCTCCTTTGTGGGTGAGGACTCCTAACAAAATGGAATGGTAAAGAATTTGTAGGAAGTCACGAAGGGAGCTATAATAGGTAAAAGAAAATTACACAAGTTAATGACCCAAAGTTGATGACAAACACTACAAAAACAAAAAAATGCATGTACTCTTACGAGGGATCGTCGTTGATGAGGCCGCTATGACCATTTTCTATATGAAAATCATAACATATATCATATATTTCTAAGATGTTTTGAACAAACACAAATGCAATCGAAAGTGAATATAAAAGTGTTACCTCTACTTGCTCCTAAACATCAACAACATCTGGTGCATTCATTAATTCTGTAAAACCCAACTGTTTCTATATATAGAACAAATAAGACATGTGCATTCATCAGTATACATGTACATGTTTAATCATAACACATTTCAACAAATAAACATAAATTGTACGAACTTACCTTTTGTACTTTGGGTGTCCTCGAGGATTTCTTTTTTTGTCTCGGTATCTTGGAGCTAGTTGGGGTAACCTAGTAGAAACAAAATTAACATAAGAGAAATGAATATGATAACGCATGGGTTCAATTAAAATTATAAATAAGAGGTGTGAAATTTATGATACCGCAAAGCTCTCTAGGCCAAAGTCAATTGTAGAAAGCATCACATCATCAACTTTGGACATCTGAACCCCCGACAAGCCCTATAAAACATCAAATAAATATACATATTAAGAAAAGATATCTTGACACCAAGAAATTATTCTATTTTTATGAATATTTAAAAACTATACCTTAGGTGTCGATGATACCCATGCACGTTTAGTCACATGTTGCACCCTACAATGCATATTATTCATATATCAATTTAATTTGTTCTCTAAATAAAAATTAGTTTTCTTTTATGATATTTAGGTGATTAATTAATAACATGTCAAAACATAAATAAACATACTTGTGTATGTCTCGTAGAAAACACCATCATCAATGGGTCATTTGTGAGGGCCACATCCTCAGCAGTGACTTCCTGGCATCTGCTCCTATAATGTGTACACAAATGGGATGTTGAACCATCCTCATTCGCATCGGTATCTACCCTGGCACATATACCCTGATAGCTGGGGCACATATTCTCAATGGGATGGGTTGAGCCAAATGGAACATCTGATGATGATGGATGTGGTGCAAGTGTTGATCCACCCTCTACCTCGACTAACTATGAGCCATGCTCAATAATGACATTAGTCAATGATGTAGCTTACTGAAGGATTTGTAAGTACATAGACTCCTTCACTACTACTAGGACTACAACATGAACTATGGGTTTGTTAGCTAGACACCTCCTATGTTGTGGTTCTACCACCCTATGGGCCCCATCTCTATCCTGTGTAGAGCCTCTGCCTCTACCACAGAACTATCAGATGTCAAAGTAATTTAGCTTCTTGCCGAGGATAAACTCACAGTATAGCTTTCTCAAAAAATATAAAGGCACCTCCCAATTATTACAGGGTGCTTGGTCAAAGACCATATACCACCTATCCCTAAATGCAACTCTCATCCTATTATGAACACACCAATGTATGTGAAACTAATTCATAGTTACTTATAGGGAGTTATTAATAGGATCAATGAAAATATCACATATGTCTTCTTTAAGTATCCTTTTTTTTCACTTGATCATATGACAACCCATCGACATAAAATGCATGACATATATCCCTTCATGAACCCCATGTCTAACCTCCCTAGACACCTCATTCACACTATTGGCCATTCTTTCTAAGGAAGTGGTGAGGGATGAGTGGTGCTCAAAACTAGAGGACCTCAACCTATTAACCAATATGGGTATTTGGGCACTGTTTTGTTGAAGGTGATTGATAAGGTCCTCTTGTGTGGCATCAACATGACCTATTGGAGGATGCAGATGGTTTGGCGGTGGATTTGGGGTTTGCTAAGGGTTTTCTTGTTGCGGGGATACAGTTTGAGGGTTCTCTTGTTTCTCATTTCCAACATTATCAAGATTTTTATGTGTTCGAAGAGGTATTCGTTGTCTCTTCCATGGTCGGGGATTGTTTTCCAAATCTAACATCAAATTAAATAAAAAACTTATATCACTTCAACAAACCCTACTCAATCAAAATTGAAACAAAAACAATTTAAAAAAAACAAATTCTTACATGTTTGACGATGTGGCATACTTGCAAAATGATCAATATGGAAACAAAATCCAATAGCAACAAGAACATGCTTGGGTTTTGGCATTTTCCCTTCCTCCTCTCTCTTTCAAAATTGGTATTGGCATGAATAAAAATAGTCAAAACACAGGTTTTTAAAAAACATTTATGATAGTCAAAACTTGTGCGGGTTTTGGAAAAATTTAGTTTTTTATTTTATTTTTTGTGGCTTGGCAAAGGCTCAGTTTTGCCAAGCCTATTTTTTAAAAAAATTGAATAACCCAATCAGGTTATGAAAAGATTTGGATTTTTTAGGAGGTGGCCACTTTTTTGCACACCATGTTGGTGCACTTACCCATATATTAGGTGTGTGAGATAGAGGGTGCATCTAAGAGTCTTATAGTTATTCAATTAGCTTTGGATCTCTTATTGGTGATACTAATGAGATAAGCTTGCTCTACAAGTATATTATAATTTGTTATTGATTTCTAAATAATACATTGGATGACTTTTGGAGTGTGGGGTTTTTCTCCCAAAATGGTTTTCCCCATGTAAATCACTATGTTGTGGTATGGATGTTAGTTTATGTTATTTATGTTAAGTTTTTATAACTATTATAAAGATCTAATTTTTTACATTACTCTCTCCTCAAAGTTATTGTGGAAAATTATAACACTTTTTTAACTTCCTTACAAGTGGTATTAGAACCTGATCACCTTTGGTTTCGATTGTTGATTGTTGAGTTTTTTTAATTAATCCAGATTTGAGTGGAAGCTTGTGTAGAAGATACTATGTGATCTTTTTCAAAGAATTTTTATATGGCTAGTTTGTCGAGGATAATAGAGGTGGATAATTTTTTTGGAAATAATTTTGAAATATGGAAGTTGAAGATGGGGGATCTACTTATAGATTGGGATATGCATGAGGTTGTTGATGAGAATACTATGAGACCTACAAAACTGAATGAGGCTGGTAAATATTCTTTTATGGATCGTAAAACCAATGGTCTAATCAAATTGTGCTTTGCAGACTCTAATCAATGTCCATGAAGAATCCTCTGCAAAGAATATATGGAAGAAGCTTGGTAGGATGTATCAAGAAAAATATATAGAAAATAATACTTTCTTGAGGAAGAAGGTATATTTTTTTAAGAATGAAGGAGGGTGGATAAATTACAAAGAACCTAGAAGCATTCAATATGTTGGTGGCTTAGTTGGCATTTGTTGGTATCAAAATGGATGAGGAGGAGAAATGTCATATTTGTGTTTATTCTTTGCTTGATTTGTGGGATTTTCTTGTTATGGCAATCGAAAATACTATTGGTTTGAGGATGGAAGATGTGTTGGGTTCTTTGCAATCTAATTAAGAGATGAGGTAGGTATCCATAAGTGTCAAGGAATTCATAGTTGTTCATGGAAGACCTAAGAAAAAAAGAAAGAAGAATGAGAAATGTAATAAATCCAAATCCAAACACTAGTACATTTTGGACAATATGTGACTACACGACTAAAAAATTTAGTCACATGACTAAAACTGATCAAATTATACTATTTTTTTAATAATTCACAAGTATGAACGACTAAATAAATATAATTTGGTCAACGAGTAAATTCACAATGTTAGTCAAATAAAAATGACTAAATAAATGACCAAATATGTGACTAAATAAATGAACAAATAAATAGTCACTAATAATCAATCACCCAAACAAAAATGACTAAATAATTAGCCACCCAAACAATCTAAAGAAAGGGATCACCAATTGACAATTTGTGAGAGAGCCTTCTTTGATCTTGTTCCTTTATAGACTTATGGAAGCTATGGAAAGTTAGTTCAAAGACTTGAATCCTACAAGAGTATTAAAAATGTACAGTCCTAATACAAACATTCTTCTAGATGAACATGTCCAACTAGGTAGAAGTAACTCTAATTTTGGATGCCACTTCTCTAGCATTGTGTTTCCCATTTAATTTCAAACTAATTTGTACATTCACTATACCTCTATTCCAACAATGAACTAAAAAGGGAAACCATTACTTCTATTTTTATAAGGGGGATCAAGTAGAGTCTTGAAGTTATCATTTTCTTCTCTCTTGTGAGGTGACCCTACCCAAACTTTTACTTTCATGTCATCATCCCTCCACTATAAACACATAGTAAAAACCATGAGAATGTTTTTGTTGGAATCCACAATCATCACCCAAGGAAGTAACAACCATTTTGTGGGTTTGATAACTCCACTAACCACAATGGTAGTGTAGATCATGTATTGGATGGTCGCCATTATGAACAAAGGCATTCTCTACATGGTTGATTAATGAATTTGATTCATTTGTTAATAATAATTAAATATTATGAATTATTTTTGTTGGCAACTAAAATATTCTTCCTATTTTTACATTTTAGATTAATATTTGTTAGCAAGAACACCAAGAAATATTAATTTGGACCTTTTAATTTATGCAAACTTAAAAAAATCCACCATGGGTATAGTAAAAAAATAATTATAAATAAAAGCCCATCGGCGGAAAACATTAGGGATTCAAAACCCTAATATCAAACTTCAATCCCCATTTTGTCTTTTCTAATATTTTGAGTCTGGGCACTGACTGATAAAATAATGATTACGACTTCTGAACCCTTGATGAGCTCGCAAAGCTTCCTTAAACCCAAATTCTAACCTCCAAGCTCAGTCTCGTGCAAAGAAAAGACAAAGAGCCCATAGATGAAAGCCCTAATGAAGCCCAATCCAGCATAGTGACAACCTTTAAAGCAGAGCATTCTAGGGCAATAGCCAAAGAATGATCTAGGGAGCAAGCCAAAGAGCACATAAAATTCAAAACAAGAGTGTTGGAATAGGATATGGACATCCATTAAAGCATAGAGGATACAAAAATTATGTCAAATTTCATAGTGGTAACATCGCTTGTAGACATGTATGTGAAATGTGGAAACATAGACAATGCATGTGAACAATTTGACAAAATGCCTCAAAGAAATGTGGTCTCATGGACTATAATGATTTTAGGATATGAAAAAATTTGAAATTTATGAAAAGGCTTTATAAATTTTCAATCAAATGCAATTGGCAGGATTAAAGCCAAACTCCACAACCTTTACCGTCATCCTAAATGCCTGTGCCAAAATGAGATCTTTGAAATAGGGAATGACATTCATCAAAGCATAAAGAATAGGTGAATTTTGTTAGATATTGTAATTGCAACTACTCTTGTAGACTTGCGTGCAAAATGTGGAAGCATGGACAAGGCACTTGAGCCATTTCACAAAATTCCTCAAAGAAATGTGGTATGATGGATTGCAATGATCATAGGATATACACAAATTGGATGTATTGAAAAGGCTTTAGAAAACTTCCTAGAAAATGTAATTTGCGGGTAGAAATCTAGACTCCACAACCTTTCCCAGCATCTTCTCTACATGTTCCAAATTAGAAGCTTTGGAACAGGGTATGGATATTCATCAAAGCATAATAAAAGGAGGTTTTTTGTCTCATTTTATAGTTATAAATTCTCTAGTGCGCATGTATGCAAATTGTGGAAGCATATGCAAGGCAAGTGAAATGTTTGACATAATGCCTCAAAGAGATTTCATCCCTTTGAGTGCAATTATTATTGGATATGCACAAAATAGAGTTGTCCAAAAGGCTTTAGAAATTTTTAAACAAATGCAATTGGAAATTTTCAAGCCAAATTTCAGAACCATCACCATCATCTTTCCTACCCATCCTAAAATAGGGGCTTTGGAACAAGGTACAAACATCCATCAAAGCATAAATAATAGAGACATTTTGTTAGATGTAGTTGCAATTGCCCTAGTAGACATGTATGCAAAATGTGAAAGCATGGACAAGGCATATGAACTATTTTACAGACTACCTAGAAAATTTGTCATCTCATGGAATGCAATGATTGGTGGATATACACAAAATGAATTTGTTGAAAAGGCTTTAGAAACATTAAAGAAAATGAAATAAGTAGTGTGAAGCCAAATTGGACAACCTTTTCCAGTGTCCTCCCCATAACTATACCTTCCATACCAGCAATATCAATATTTGTTTCAGACTTGTGTATGTCCAATTTCTATAACATATTGTTGGAAACTACAATTGAAACAATTGTTATATTGTCATTGATGTCAAACCTTAACTGGTGAGATAGTTGCTATCTAGTAAAGCACCATATCTTTTGATTGATGAAGAGGATTTGAAAAGAGGAGATAACAAGAAGACCTAGTGAAAGGTTGAGTTATGAGAAACTACAATGGGTACTTGATTAGTTGGCACATTGGAAAGGTAATGAGTTGTTTATCTATAATACTAAGTAAAGAAGTCAATTGATTTGAAGCTTAGAAGAAATGAGGAAAGAAAGTCTGAAAGCTTAGGTTTAACCGAGCAAAAGAGTAGAAGATTAAGAAACTTTAGTATAAGTCGAGTGATGCTAGTGTTGACTGAGCATCAGTAATTATCAAGTATCAAAGAATTAACTGAGCGAAGATAGTAATTGTCAAGAAGCAGTTTTAGCGATGATTGAGTTATCGAGTGATGACCGAGAAAAAGAACACAGTGATGACCGAGTATCAGTAACTACCAGTATATGAAGGAATTGAGATTCCCAACCAACATAGTTGAATTCTTGGGATATGTAAAATGTGTTGAAGATAATGATGAATGACCTAGAACATTTAATGCATGGTAAACCATTTTTATGTATGGATTCAAAGAAAAGTTTTGAGAAGTATCTAGAAGGATAAGAAGGTGAATGAAATGTTGGAAGGATTCGATGAATCTAACCTAAACCTAATATCTACAGAGATGATTAAGAGGCAAAAGATTAATCTACCTAATGAAGGAGGTATAAGGATGACCTAATTGTAGGTTATGCAGAGAGGTTTCTTTTGTTGATTGGTGAACCTAGGTAGAAGGCTAAGAAGAGATGTGAAGATTTGGATAGAGTTGTGAAGTGGTGATTGCTTGAAGGGATTTTTGAGAAGATCAGAGATGGAGATGACAATGAAGACCAGTCAGTAAATCAACATATGAGCTACATTGGATCTGTATTTGCAAAGTGAGTTGTATGTTTCAGATCATAACCTATTGTTGCTTTCTAACCATTATATCAGTTAAAATCCTTTAATCAAGATTGACCTAACAATCATTTGTAAATCCTTTAATCAAGGTGACATTCTAATGGGATGTTCTTAAGTCATCTAACAAGGCCACTCCTAACATGGTGATTAAATCTTTAATAGGGTTGGCTACTCACAAAGATCACTTTAGAAGAGTGAAAATTTGGTAGCATGTTACTGGTGGTTTTTCCCAAATTGGGTTTCCACATTAAATCCTCGTGTCATACTTGTGTGAATGTTATTTGATGTGTTACATTGTTAAGAGTTTTATATTCTGCAAGTTGATTACTTCTGGATAGTGGACTACAAGTTTATGTTACTGATTATATTGTATAGAGACTGAGTGGATTGCTGAATATATTTAAGTTGGTTGAAGTGTTTAAAGTTCAATTTGTATATCAATTAAAATCCTTTAATCAAGATTGACCTAACAATCATTTGTAAATCCTTTAATAGGGTTGGCTCCTCATAGAGCTCACTTTAGAAGAGTGAAAATTTGGTAGCATGTTACTAGTGGTTTTCCCAAATTGGGTTTCCACATTAAATCCTAGTGTCATAGTTGTGTGAATGTTATTTGATGTGTTACATTGTTAAGAGTTTTATATTATGCAAGTTGATTACTTTTGGACAGTGGACTGCAAGTTTATGTTACTGATTATATTCTATAGAGACTGAGTAGATTGATAAATAGATTTAAGTTGGTTGAAGTGTTTAAATTTTAATTTTTACATCTGACCTGAGGATAACCGATTCACCCCCCTCTCTCAATTATTCTAAAACCATTCTAACACATACTACTATATCTATCCTTTATTCATGTTTACAAATATTTTTGGAGTGAACTTGAAGTGTTTCAAGTGAACTTATAGGTTGGGTGTGTGTTTGATGTGTGTTGGTAAGAATTTTGGGTATATTCCTTGCTACTCAGACCTGCAATAGTGTGTATCAGTGCAATTTCATACTTGTGCATGCTTTCATATTCATCATTCATCAAGGTAAATTATTGTTGTTACAAGTTGGATGGGTTTGTTCATGATTCTGGATTCTATTTGGGGTATTATATTAGTTCTATTTTACATCAGCAACTAATCCTCTTATTTGGTGTGACTAATACATTGGTTCTAACTTTGCGATCCTGTGAAAGGTTATATCATTGAATATTTAGTTTCTCTATGCATTCTATATCATAACATTGAATGGTAGTATCATTAGTGAGTTTCTCTTGTTATTTGTCAATGTTTACCCCACCAAATAATTGGATTGTTGTAATCACTCACTGTTGGATGAGTGAAAGAAATTATGTTTCATTTTCAATTTTTTATAATCTTTTCCACTTAACAAGTGGAAATGCCCTTATTATTCACCATTGAATTAAGTGGAAGATACTTGTTTTTGTTTCTTGTAATACATATGCACTCCACTAAACAAGTGGTGTTGGTTGGCTTTCCAAGTAGTGATTTCCTTTTTATTGTTGCATTTTAGTTAGTTGTAATCCTGAACATTGTATGATCTCACCTTTCCCATTCCAAAACTTGGGTAATTAGAAAGTGGAAAGGAAATTACTTTGTACAGAAGTGAGAAATTGGGGTGAGGTCAAAATTTTAAGGAGATTGATAAAATATAGAGGAATTAAAAATATCCCTGGATTTAGTTGGATTGAAGGCCCTAAAACAATACATTTGTTTTATGTGGGAGACAAATCCACAAACATGGGATCTTTGCAAAGTTGGAGAAATTGGCTTGGGAGATGAAGGCAGAAGGATATTTTACAGATTCAAGACATTTGATTAATGGTTGGGTAAGAGGAGGAAAAATAATCATGTCTATGTCACCATAGTAAAAAGTACATGCAATATCATTCAGTTTAACACACTCCTGGAACAAATTGCAACAAATTTATCTTTGAGTTCAATGCATGAGAAAATGTTGTGGTAGATACAAATTGTTTCATATCATTTTAAATAGGAACAAATATTTTATGGAGATTATTGGTGATGCTAAATGAAGCAATCTCATAATTTAGGTCTGCACTATTATAACGAAGGGACATGGTTTTATTTTCACTTTTGTAAATTTTTATGGGGTAATATTTGACAATCTTGATTGTGCCTTCTTTGTGAAGAATAAGATTTAGATGTTGGGGTTTCAAGTTATTGTAGTTTTTTACAGAGTTCTATTTCTAATATTTTCTTATCTTTCCATCGATATGTACTTCATGACAGGGTTACTTGTACATTACTATTTTCCTTTGATGGATATTTTTGGCATACAAATCTTTGACATTTTTTTATGAAATTCAGGTTTTGGCATTTACTATATGTAGATTTTTTATGGAGAAGTGGGTATGTCACAATTCCTTCGTGTTCTAAGGATCAGTAAAACAAAGAGTATAGTTGTACAATTATTCTAGTCACTAAGCATCATGATTCAAAATTTGTAGAGTGAGATGGCACATGATCCATCATTTTTTGAGTAAGATGTTTTTGCAAATTCATCTATTTTTCAGCTTTTGATTTTCCTTTGGTGGATATTTTTGGCATACAAATCTTTGATATTTTTTTTTTATGAAATTCAGGTTTTGGCATTTACTACATGTAGATTTTTTATGGAGAAGCACGTTTGTCACAGTTCCTTTGTGTTCGAAGGATCAGTAAAACAAATAGCATAGTTGTACAATTATTATAGTCACTAAGCATCATGATTTAGAATTTGTAGAGTGAGCAGGCAATTTGTAAGTTAAAATTAAGAGGCTTTCTTAAGGCACACATTTTCCACCATATCTTTTAATTTATAGGATGAAGAAATTTCCTTTCCATTGTACAGTCAAGCAATCAAATTTGTCCATCATGAAGAAAACATGGTCTAAATAGTTGTGCGTGCTCTGACACTTAACATTTACCATGACAATAATTTTTCCTTTGGAGCCATATGTTTAATTTGTTAATTTTTCCATGTATTGCTTGGAAATAACATTTTTTTGTGGGCTTGTTAATGCTTATTTTTAATTGTCTAGAGAGAATGAATCTCCTTCAAGTTAATTGGTTCTAGAAAGTTGGACCAGGAAACTACGTTTGATGCAGAAAGTGCCATGGTTTAAAGATGTAGAAGAAAAATAAACAACAAAATACTCTTGATTCATCAATCACTTACTCCCCATATTCTACTCTACAACAAAGTGGAATGGACAAGAAACCCAGCTTAAGGTAAGCTTATGCTAGCCCATATGCATTATTAGTGCACTCGTTTCTATCAATTTGTAAGTAGTGACCCCTCAATTGATCACCTACAAACATTATGATTTTTTTGTCCACACATAGCTTGTGCCATTGTTTAATGTTCAAGACAACATCATCAATTAAAAACATTTATAAAATTACAAATATTATATTGTCCTTCTCAAAATAATTTGAAACATAGAAACTGTAGTTTTATTCTACTCCAATGCCACTATTTCATACACAACTTCATGCTATAGGTAATAAGTTCAATATTTACAGTCCCTAAGAATAAGATGGAATCCAAATCCCTCTAGTAAAGAATAAATTCACATAAAAATGTCAGATTTAAGAAAAGGAACTGTAAGATTAGCATAGATGTAAACTTACTAGTAATTGCCTCATAAACTTAGCCAAATTGACCCCTTGATTTAAGGGCCATATTCCTATAATAAAAATCCAAGTTGGGTTCCATGCTCAAAATTTTCAATTTCTACTAGAGAAACAATATTCCCAAGCAGACCTTTTATTTAGATAGTAAGTCAAACTCTACATTTGGCATCCAAAACAAATAATCTAATTGGTGTCTACATGCTTGAGAGAGACCCAAATCAGTTGATCCATACAATCAAATGATTTACAGCTATATATGGAGCTAAAGCATCAAAAAGTTGTGGTAGTGTACCATAATAATAGAGAAATCTTAAAATGTTCATGCATCAAGATCCATTTGAATATTGTGAGTTAGAAGTGGAAAAGAGATTAGCTCCAATGCCTGAACCATCTTTTGAATGTTATATAACTAGTCTCTGAGACCTCACTTCCAAGAAATTCTTTGACTACAATTTGCATGTTATGCCTTAAGAGAGGATAGTGATCATTCAATCCTCCATCAATTGTCACAAAAGTATTATTTTTTCATGCAGGTCCAATGACAATGTTGCAAATTTCAACCACAAGTTTTTTTTATTTGAAAGGAATGTTTGATTTCTGAAAAACATGCATCAAACATAAGTACTAAAAGAGGTATGTAAATATCTTATAGTATTACTTGAAAAA
This sequence comes from Chamaecyparis obtusa, assembly GCA_027943335.1. NCBI lineage: Eukaryota > Viridiplantae > Streptophyta > Pinopsida > Cupressales > Cupressaceae > Chamaecyparis > Chamaecyparis obtusa. The sequence continues at coordinate 2,396,520 of BSBK01002526.1, read as the reverse complement.
TAAATTCATCTTTCATAGAGAATTTGAAAATGCACTCCTAAATTTATATACTATTTGAATTTACTGGGTGGACTTACCCCAAACACATTCTTCAATGTTATTTCAACTACTTCTAGATTAGAAGAGACATCCTGGTGCATAGAAGATACATTTGGGGTCTTGCATTCTCCAAATAGAGAATATAGTTGTATCAATGAGTATATATAATACTAAAATACATTTTACATCTTTTTGATTTTTAAATTACATTGTCAAAACATAATCCTGTGATGGTAGTGAAATATACATAATGCTAAAAATATAATGATATTAAAAACATGTTTGATAGCATTTCAATTGTTAAATTACATTGTCAAACATCATTAAGCATTCTAAAGAGATTAAATTCAAAAAATAATGAACATGTTTGCATTAAAAATGGATTGTGGAAATCTGATAATGTTAAATGAACATTAACATTCAAAATTGACTATTGAATATTGAGTAAAATGTAAAAACATGAAACCAATATAGTAAATTAAAATATGAATATTTGATTGTTTTGATATCAATAACCATGAGAGTAGTTGATTAATTATTTTTTATATTAGGTTTTAGATAGATTTGTTCAAGTGGGGGATGCCAAAAGATCCTTGAGATATTCCTTGAAGTTGATGTTGCATGTACTTCATGATGTTTCTAAGTATCCAATATAAAACTAAAGATTTTTCAGGATGGTAAATACTGAAAATTAATTGAAACATACCAAAAACACTTAAAACATGCAGGAAAAAGGGAGATCTATGAATACCATCATTTTCATCATGTACCCTCGATGTGCATAAACATGCCATACATGTTTCCATGTATTAGGTTATGGGTGATCCACATATCTTGATTTTGTAAATGGCATGGCCTTAACCATTTCTATACTCGCATCTCATGCTAATAAAAATTAACATTGTTTAACTCAATTTATTTGTTTGTGCTAGTTGTTATTTTTTTTAAATTATGTATTTATATCACAACTTCTTCCATGATTTTTATTTGCTATAGGAAGACTTTAGAGTTTAGAGTTATCTGATTTGCTTTGCAATACAAAAGAAAAATGAGAGTTTGATTTTAATATATTGCCTTTGATTCAAGGAGTAGGATTAATTTTCTCGAAATGCTTCAGTTTCCCTTCCCACCATCATGTATCAATCAGAATAAAATGAGAGTTGGCACATTAGTTTTCATTTGATATTGCTTGGATTTTTTTAGTTTATCACTACTTTTCAATATGTATCTTTTTTTACTAGAAAGAAATAAAAAGTAGAACATTGCAAAATTATCACATTACAAAATTCTAGTTATATTTGGAAAATTTTGAATTCACGTTTAATGGAAAGTACTAGTATACATAGTATGATTATTCTTTAAAGGTACTAGCTCAATGGAAGAGCACCTGCTTTGCAAGTAGGAGGATGGTGGTTTGATTCCGTCATGCCCTAATATGATTAAATATATGACTAAATTAGGGACTGGATATAGGACTAAATTAAGGACTAAGTATATGATTAAATTAATGACTAGTTAACAATAATCAATGAGTAAATCAATGACCAAATCAATAACTAAAATAGTTTAGTCATAAATTTGGTCATGAGAAAAATGACCGACAATAAACTACTAATGGTCATTTGATCAAAATTAGTCATTTATCTACAATTTTTAGTAGTTTATTTAGTCGTATATTGTTCTTTTTGTACTAGTGAAAGGGAGATGCAAATCTCCTAGAAATTCTAAAATTATTTGTTGTAATTATAGTAAGCTTGGACACATCTATAAGGACTACAAAGAAGAAGAAAAGAATTTAAAGAATAAATTTGACTCTAATTTTGAGTCTGAAAGGGAAGATGGTGATGTTTTCATTGCAGATTTAGCCACTCATGCATGTGTCGATGATGCATGGTTAATTGACCAAGATGAATCTTTTCATCTTACCTCTAATAAAGATTGAAATTCTAAATATGAAAAATTTGATGGAGGTAAGGTCTTGGGTGATCATTTCCATTTAAATATTGTTGGTTGTGGTAAAGTTACAATTAGGTTTATTGATAGTAGAATAAGAACAATTAATGGCATGTTTCATCTCCCTAGTCTGAGAGGAAATTTGTTATCTATGAAAAAACTAGTAGATTCGGGTACGGAGGTTGTCATTTAGATGTAGGATACAAAATGGTGAGAGGTGTTATGGTGATTTCTAGAGGTGTCAGAACTGTGACATTGTATAAGTTGGATGTATAGATTGTTGGGTGTAATAGTACTTCTATGAAGACAAAATATGTCGATACTTCATTGGAAAAGGCAAGGTTTCACCTTCAACAGATGGACATCATAGATTTCAGGTACCTAAGGGTGCATTTTTTTTAAGTTACCTATAGATAAGACTATGTTATGATACCAAAGACTTGGCCACATTGGAGAGAACGGTCTAAGGACCTTGAAAAAGAATCATTTTTGAAGGTTTGAATGATTGTAATATTGATTTTAAATTATATGAGCATTTCATTTATGGAAAATAAAATCGTGTTGTATTTTACTTGAGTTCACAAAAATCTTGTGGTGTGTTGGATCTTATTAATTCTAATGTATCCAATCATATATATATTTCTTATATTAAAAAATATATATATTATGTTTCATTTATTGATAATTATTGCAAAAGGACTTGGATGTATTTTATAAACAATAAATTTGATGTTACTAGTCGATTTAAAATATTTAAAGTGATGACTGAAATGTAGACTAGAAGAAAAAAAAATGTTTGAGGACTGATAATAGCGATGAATTATGCTCTAATTATTTTGATAAGTTATGTGAAGACTATGACATTTACATATATGACAATTTTATATTCTCCATAGAAAGATGGAGTTGTAGAAAGAATGAATAAGACATTGATGGATAAGGCTAGGAGCATGTTGAGTGGTGCTGACCCACAACAAAGGGTTTGGACAAAAGTTGTTGCTACTATTTGCTACCTGATTAAGACGTCTCTTACATTGGCTCTTGTTGATAAATTGTCTATTGATGCATGGTTGGGTCATAAGAATTCATTGAGTCATCTTAGAGTTTTTTACAACAATGCATGTGCATATGTGGCAAAGGAGAAGTGATCAAAGTTGGAAAACAAGGTTGTGAAATGTATCTTTTTTCGATATAGTCATGGTGTGAAATTGTTGCATAAAAGAAAATACATAGAAGAAGTTCTAGTTTTAGAGAAACTAAGCCTTCTTTTATTACATTGTAGCCTGAACAAATTAAAAAGGTAGATTTGATTCAACTACCTTCAACACCTGAGAAAGTTCAATCAAGGCCCCTAGATTGACAAAAAGCTAAGGAAATCTTATCTATCTCTAAATCTATAGAATGGAAGGAAGAACCTCCAACTAAACTTGTTGGAAGGTTTACAAGACATAGAAACCCACTCCTAAGGTATTCTCATGTTTATTGAAGATGTATTTTTTCTTTGAATAGTATCATGGATGAACCTAGGTTTGTATTAGAGGTATTAGGTATGAATGATGCAAAATCCTAGAAGATTGCTATAGATGAAGAAATGGAAGCTTTGAAAAAGAATGATACATATGATCTTTTACTATTTCCTAAAGGACACAAACCTATTGGTTGAAAATGGGTGTTCAATAAAAATATTCTTTCTAATGGAAGTATTAAGAAGTATAAAGTGGGGTTGGTTGCGAAAGGCTACTCTTAGGTTTAGGGTGTTGATTATGGTGAAATATTCTCTCCTGGTGTAAAAATGACATCCATTAGATTTTTTTTCTATTGTTGTTGCTTATGATTTAGAGGTTGGACAAATAGATGTGAAAACTAATTTCCTTCATGGTGATTTGGAGGAGAATATTTACATGACACGACCAAAACACTACATGGTAAAAGGTAAAAGTAAATTGGTTTGAAAATTAAATAAATATTTGTAAGGCCTTAAGAAGAGTTCTAGGATGTGGTACTATAAATTCAATACATGTGTGTTGAAATTTGGATTTGGACATTCTAAATCAGATTATTGCTTTTATTAAATATCTTATGGTCATTTTATGCACATTTCATTATATGTTGATATGTTATTCATTGGTAACGAGGAAGGTATGATTGTAGAATTGAAGTCTTAGTTTGCTACTAAATTTAAAATGAAAGATGTTCGAGAAACTAAACACATTCTTGGGAGGGAATTTTGAAGATATAGAGTGAACAAAAAGTTATGGCTAGTTCAAAGTAAGTATGTGAACTCAATTTGATAGAGGCTCAAAATGCAAGATTGTAGACCATTATGTGTTCCTTTAGTTGGAACAAAGTTGTCTATTCTAGATTGTCCTACATCCCCATCAGAGATGGAAGACATGAGAAAACTACCTTACTCAAGTGCAGTTAGATGTTTGATGTATACTATAGTTTTTACTAGACTAGACCTTTCTCAAGTAGTGGGAGTTCTTTATAGACATAGGTCTAATCCCAGTAGAGTTCATTGGGATGTAGTTAAAAGAGTCTTTAGATATTTTAAGATTACCTCATAGTATTCTTAGTATTATCATGGTAGTATGATAAGAGATGAAATTTCTCTTTATATTCATGGTTATGTGGATTTAGATTGGGAAGGTGATCTTGATAGTAGAAGATCCACCACTGCTTATGTATTTACATTATTTAGTCATGCAATTAGTTGGATGATCAAGCAACATGTTGTGGTTGTTTTATCCAATACTAAATCTATGTATATGATAGCTATTCTTGCTCGTGAAGAAGTCATTTGGCTTAAGATACTATGTTCACATATTGGAATAAAATAAGGAGAAGTAATAATTGATCGTGATAGTCAACGTGTGATTTTCCTATCAAAGAACCCAAATTTTCATGCCAGGACTGAGCACAATGACATTTAGTATCATTTTGTTAGAGATATGGTTGAGGATGGCAAGGTGAAGCTAGCTAAGGTAGAGACTTTGATGAATGCTACAAATTCCTTTATTAAGGTTGTGAGCATAGAGAATCTCGGATGGTGTTCAAATTCCATGGGACTCATGGACCCTAACAATTGAACTATGATGTAGATACTCCCTTTGCTCTTCCAAGGAGTTTGACAAGTGAGAGATTTTTAAGAAAATGTGTCTCAACCTTGCATTTACATTTGGTTATTATTTTTGGTAAGTCTTTTTTTTGGGCATGAATTTTCCCTATTCTTTCCATGAAGTTTCAGATGGGTTAGATAAGCATGCTAGTCAATTTTTATTGAAACACGTCCAATTTTGGAGATATAGTTTTCATTTTTGGAAATTGTCAAAAAAACTAAATTGAATTTTAGAGGCTCTAAATAGGACCAAAAATATGGGTAAATGGCATGGTTTTTTCAAGGTGATAGTGCACATTGCAAGTTTTCTGACACTTCAAACTGTTCATCAATCAGACGCTCTATTCAAAAGTTATGGCCTTTGGAAGTTAATTCTCTTGAAATAGGAAATGTAAAAATGTGTTGAACACATAAATGAGTTGTAAAAGGGAGTTACATGTGTTGATGTTTTTATTGACATATTATAGGACATCTTTTATTGGAGATAATATAGGCACCAATTTATAAGTAATTTTTAGCCCATGGTTTTGTAATACCATTTGACAATGTTGGTGTAATTAAATATTCCTAATTACACTTTACTTAATCTTAATTTGGATTATGCATTGCATCGTAGTTTGTCATTGAGACACCTAGGAGTTTGCACCTCAATTAAGCACATGGTGTAGGAGAAATTCCACTTTAGGTGTGAGATCCACCTCTAGTGCATATATCACATTATCATCCTCATCATGACACATACTTTATTGCATAATGGAGGATGATCCACCTTTCATGGACATGTGATTACACCTTGCATAGGTGATATCTTATCAACTTCTTATCATTGTCTCATATTTCCTTTCCTATATAAGGAGGCCTATTATGTACATTTTTATTAAGTCCATAATCAATAATATCATTCTTTCATCTTAATGCAATTGTCTTGCTAATCTCTTGTGGAATTTATCTTGGTCTTTCATGTTATCCTGGGGGTGTTGTAGAGTCACCTAAAACTCTAACATGGTATCAGAGCTCTCAAGGTGTGAAGATGTCATCTCAAGAAGTGAAATCTTGGCTTGATCTAGTTGTGGGTGCAGAATTTTGCAATTTGGACATCACCATTGCATCTGACAGGTTGTTTCAGTGAAAATCAGCTATAAAGCTGCCCATATTCAACAAAAGTCAAAATTGAGGCAAAAATATTTTGCAGACCGAGTCGTACGACCTGATCTGCCCCAATACAATTTTATTAAAAAATCAATTTTCTATTATTTTATTTATTTTTTGTAGTTTTATTCTATTTTATTCTCTTGAAAAATTTTGTTTCGAGTTGCGTTAGAGTATATTCTCTAACAAAGGAAGTACAATCTATGACATCATTGGTCAGAAGATGGGCACCCATCTTCCGATCGACTGATGGTCAAAGTTTATCATGGTTTGATCTGAGCACCAAGAAAGCATGGACCAAACATCAACAACTTCTTCTTTGCTTAGAATCTGTCATACTTTGCATAAATACAAAGCTCATCTCTACCGCTCGACAAATGTGGGATAATACCTACTAAAACATGAGTGATGGTTCCATATCCGCCAGCCCACGCGACCCCAGTGATGGATCTCACTGTCATCACCCAGCCAACGATGACAGACCGCCATGCGGCATCCTCTGTCACCACCTGCATTGGTCCACACAAGCAAATGCACGTGTCTTGATCGTCACCTCATTTACCTGACCAATAATAGACTGCCAGAAGGGATCCACACACGCGGCCTACAAACTAGTTAGCTCTCAGCCCAGTCAGCACACCATGTGGACGTCTCCACCATGTCATCCGTATAGAATTCTGGTCAGTACCACATCATTAGAACAATCAACAACCAATTTTATGCCACGTCAACTGATCATCGAGACTAATTTTGACACCCATTTGCACGTTAAACATGGGTTGGAGGCTATTTTCCCATGATAGCCATATGGTCGTCAAATTTAATTGTGTAAAATGTTGACATCATTGACTAGTTGAAAATTCTTGCCTTCACCATTTGAGTTTTTGATTTTATAGTTCATCTTCAGAGGCTCATATCTTGTTCAATTTTGCTCCATTTTTTTAGCATTTTTTCATTTGGGGTAGAATTTTCCAAATTTTTCAATGGTGGCATTAGTTTTGCATTTTGGCTACCAGATTAATTAGAAATTATAGATTTTCATGATTGTTCCTATCTATTCATGATTTCTGCAACTTCCAAGGCTTCATTTGGACACATACGGTAACATTTTGTGGTGAATTTTTTTTTGAAAGTGCATGATTTTTTGTTTACTTTCCATATATGTAATAATATTTTAGTGATTTGGGCAGAAATATCAATTTCATAAATAGGCCATTTTGGGGCTATATTTGCACTTGGTTAATCCTTAGATTTTGGTTTTCTAATTTGCATCAATAATTTGAAGGACTTATCAGTTGGTTTCAGTTGTTATTTGGTTGCATTATGGACTTTTCAAAAGTCAAAATCCTCACTCCATATAGCTACAGGTGTTGTGAAAAGGAGAAAATGGTTTGATCGAAGGGATAAAGCTCCTAGTTCTCATAGATCATCCATCTCTCGTGATTTTCTATTTCATATTGCATCTTGCACACATCCTCATGATGCTTGGGTAATCTTGGAGGGACTCTTTGGTAAACCTGATAGAATGAGAAATTTCACATTAGAGAATGATCTCATAGGTCTCAATCCTGGTGATTTTGACAATATTCAAGACTTTTTCTCTAAGTTCAATTCTATCAGATTGGAGCTTCCTACTTGTGACATTACTAAAGGGGATGAACAATTGATATTTTCTATTCTTTCCAAGATAGGTCCTGAATATTCAATCTCTATTTCTACATTTTATGCTATTATGGATGCTCTTGGTAGTGCATACAAATTGCCTTCTCTTGATGAATTTGCAGCTCAACTCACAAGGGAACAAGCAAAGTTAGCACACATGTCAATTGAAGTCTTCAACACATCATGAATTTCTTGCAAATGACTCCACTACAAAGGCTTCTGATGGAAAAGTGTCATGCCCAAAATCTAAGTGAAACACACCAAACAAAAAAAATTCAATCTAACATCAAAGTTATCTAGGGTATCTAAATAGTTGCAGTTTATTGTTTAAATGAGTGCATATCTCGAATAAGTCTAAGGGGTATCATGACCAAGTTGACTTGGTCAACCTCCCTCAAAGTTATCAGATTACTAACATGAGGAATTGGACTAAAAGCTATAGGAACCCTATAGTGATTAGTTTGACTTTAATAAACCCTTAAGAGTTAATCATATAACTAGGATTAAATTAAAAAGCCTAATTTGATTTAACATGATGAGTCATGTCAGTGTTCAGGAATGTTAATTGTAATTTAATAAACTTACAGATTTTAAAAATATTTATTAAAGTCAATAAAAGAGATGACACCCAAAATTAATATGTTATGGTCTCAACTTTTAAATTTATTCATTTATCAAAATGATTAAATTTAAAAGGAAACACATTAGCTCAAACGACTATAAGGGTCGCTTAATTATTAAGGATAAAAGACGTTTATTAATAATACTAAAATCAATTAACTACATACCTTACTTGATTAGTTAATTAATGAACTATACCATAATTACTATTTAAAATATTAAATTAACTTCAATTTAATCTATCCATATTAGAATGGATTCCAATTAAACAATAACCCATTAAAAATTAATACATGTAAAACAAAATATCTAAATGGAAAGTAATACTAATAATCCTAATCATTTAAGAGGATCTAATCCTATCCTTAAATATTGCAACTTGAATAATCTAGAAGTTTCATTTTAAGTCCTAAAGTCAAAAATAGCAACTCAAAAATATTAATGAGTAAAATAAATCAAATTACTATTCAAACTTGGCTACTAAATGATTTTGGATAAAACTTTGAGATCCATTTAGGATTTAAATTTTCTATAAATGTCTTATTATGTAAATTCTTCGATACAATTGTTCTTCTCTAATATTTTTATTTTTTTCCAATTTGTAGGTTGCTAAAAGGAATGGAAGGCTCCATTAATGGATGCCTATATTAGCAAGAAGGCCAAGATAGATATATATATATATATATATATATATATATATATATATATATATATATATATATATATATATATATATATATATATATATATATATATATATATATATATATATATATAAGAGAATAAATTACATTAATATTTTCTATTGTTATTTATTTTTATTTTAACAATTTACTGTTTTGTTTTAAAGCTCTATTTTTTTAAATCGTTGTTGTTCTTTTAAAACACTAAAATAAGTTTTGTATTTTATAAAAATACACTAACAACAATTTTAAATTGTATGTTACTATATTTTTTTTTAAACATAATGCAACTGTTGTAAGTTGTAGCAAAATTCAAATGACAAATGCACATGTTTTATCTCTTCCTAATTTACAACAGCCTTTTCAAATACAAACTGATGCATCAGAATATGCCCTAGGAGCAGTCCTCATGCAACATGGACATCCAATTGCCTACCATAGCAAAACATTTTCTGATATAGTGTGTAGGTATCCAACCTATGATAAGGAATTATATGCCATCGTTCAATCTTGCAAGCAATGGAAGCATTATATTCTCGAAAAGGAAATTGTCATCCATACATATCACAAACCTCTTCATTTTTTTCAAACATAGGGGAAGTTACAGAATGATAGACATCAAAGGTGGTCATCTTATCTTTAGTGATTTCATCTCAACATTCGCCATAAGAAGGGAAGCACCAATAAGTTAGTAGATTGCTTGAGTAGACCCCCAATTGCAAGTATAAGTATGGTGTTAGAATCATGTAGGCACCAAACAAAAAATTGGACTCAATTATATGAACATGATAAGGAATTTTCCGATGTATATACTCAACTTGTAGAAGGTAAACATGTGAACAATTTTTATTTGCAAGATGGAATGCTCTGTCACATTGGCCAAAAATGTGTACCTGAGGCAAAACACAAGAAATTAATATGGAAATCCCATTACAACAAGGTTGCAGCACATTTTGGAATAGGTAAAACTACTACTATACTTCAAAGATATTTTTATTGGCCAAAATTAAAAAATGATGTGATTGCATGCATTCAAGCCTACATAGCATGTGCCATTGCAAAGCCTACAAATCGTAAGTATGCTTTATAGCTTCCACTTCCTATTCCAAAAAAACCTTGGCATTCAATTTCTATGGATTTTATGTTTGGCCTTCCTACCACTAGACATGGTCATGATTGTGTATATGTGGTAGTAGATAGATTTTCAAAAATGGCAATCTTGGTAGCCTGCAAAAAGGCAATTTCTATAGAAGACACTACAAAGCTCTTCTTTGAGAATGTTTGGGTTCATTTTGGGCTACCAAGCAGTATTATTTTAGACAAGGATAGTCGATTTCTGGGTAAATTTTGGTCTTCATTATGGGCAATGATGGACACAAAACTAATAAAGTCCATTGTATTCCATCCTCAGATAGATGGTCAAACTGAGGTGGTCAATCACATGATTATTCAAATATTATGCATATATCACTCAAAACATCCTTGCACATGGGATGAAATCCTTCCCTATGTACAACATAGCTACAATAGGGCAATTCATAGTTCAACTAGCCATAGCCCCATTGAATTTTGCCTTGGATATCGACCATTGGTACCAATAAATATTTCTATCTCAGTTGATCAACATAATTCACCATTTACAACAACAGGTCTATGAGATTTTGGAGCAGACCAATAAGAAGTATAAACAAAGGCATGATGAGCGTCAAACTCCTTGTAATTTTGAGGTTGGGGATAAGGTATGGTTGCATTTTTAGAAGGAGCGATTGCAAGGCCCTCGCAGAAAGCTTCATCCCCTTCATTATGTTCCATACAAGATTATCAAACAAGTTTGTGAAAAGGCATTTGAACTTAATTTTCCACCATTCTTGGGTATTCATCCAATCTTTAATGTTGAATTGTTGAAGCCTTATTTTCTGCCATTACTAGATATTGTAGATGTTGCTGAGGAGATCAGTCATACAAAATTAAATCCAAAAGTAGATAATCCACTCTAAATTGATCAAGTTTTGGATAAGTCTATGAAGAGCTTGAAGAACCAGACTATTTACCTATATCATGTGGTGCAAGCTGGTTAGTGTGCTCATTAAGGGAAGTGGCTTCCACATGAACAAATTCATAATCGCTTTTCGCACCTACTACATAGTGTTGATGTAATGGGGCCCATTTCCTCTCAAGGGGGGAGGAATGATCATAATAGGATTGATGATGATTTAGAGGAGGTTGGAAAAAAATTTATGTGTATATCAAAATCTAATTTTTTAGTATTTGATAGGTTTTAGTATTTTGTTATCTAGAAATCATTTTGTTTCCAATTATCAATACTGCAGGTAACATCTCACACCGGGTATTGTACTCCAAATATTTAATTCAGATCACCTTTCCTCCTCAAACAACCCTAGATCCTTCCTTACCGCCTGCAGACTGGTGCACAAAGCTAGCCACTTGATTTTCGCTTTGCCTGCAATTCAAAATTTTCCCATACCACTCACAATGAATGGTTATTTTTTCAAGCATGAAAACTTTGATTGTTACACAAATCATTCTAAAGACATTGTTATCCCTTCCAAATGTAAATCTAAATTCATACCTTCTCCTTCATCTCTTTCATCCATCTTAGGTCCATATATTCCTCCATCTACTAGTTCACAATTCATAGATTTGGTATGTCTAATTTTTAAATGAGAGGTTGTAAGTTGAGTTTACCAAAAAAAAAAAATTGGAAATTTAAGGATTTTTGACATCTCTATTTTATTCTTTTCAATCTTTTTCACTTTTTGTTCTAAGATCTTCACTTCTTGAGTCATTTTTTCTTCCAAAATTTAGGACATGTATGAGAAGGATTGATATGATTGATTGTTTGACTATGATGACATAGTCCCATGAGGGTAGGAAGGTTGATGTTGGGGTGATGCTCTTTCAATTGGAGGGTCACCTTCTCTAAAATATCAATAATGCCAAGACATCATGTTTGTTTTTGTCTTTGATCCAGGGTTTTTGGATTGATGCTTTTATTTTTCTATTTTGAAGAAACTTGGAATCTTGTCAAAGAGAAGGGAGTTCCATAATCCATGATAATCATCAATAAGAGTTTTTCGATTCAATTGTGTTGAATTTTTTTGCATCAATGTTTTAAAACCCACTTTTTTATTTATCATCAATTTTCTTATGCTCTCTTATGTTCATCCTGATGATGAATCACATAGTGTTATGAAAAATGTTGATGCAAAACTTTCAACACAATTAAATCCATAAATTCTTATTGATGATTGAAATCTTGTTTCCTTATGGCAATGCACTTAATGATGAGGGGTAAATGCAAAATGCAACTTGTATTTTTTTTGTATTTTTGAATTATATTTGGATGATTAAGATCAATGCAAATTAGGATATGCAAAATGCAATTTGTTTTTGGATTTTTTAGAATGAGATTAAGGGATGCAAACTTATGTTTAGACTTTGGACTTTGCAAATGCACATTAGGTATTCAATAATGTAAGCATGCAATTATGTTTTTGGTTTTGGACTTTGAAAATGCACTTTTGAGGATGATAATACAAGCTATTCCTTTGGAATTTTGGTTTTTGAAATTAAATGATGATTATGCAAGGATGAAAAGTAAGGTTTATGAAATGCAACTATGTTTTTGGATTTTTAGAATTTTGAAAATGCAAGTTTAGGGATGATGATGCAAATTAAGGGGGATGAAAATGCAACTAATTTTTTTGGGGGTTTTGGAATTTGAAAAACCTTACAAATGCAAACCTAAGGGTGGGACCTTAACAAATTTAAATAGGATCTTGTCTTTTGAGGATCAAAAGACAAATGGCCAAGTCAAACCCATCATTGACAATATTAGGTGTTTACTTATGATAAAAATGACAAAATTTTGCACATTGATTTTTCTTCTAAAAATTCATAATAATGTATTCTTAATCACATGCAATGATAGGTTATGTTTCATCCAACACGCTCATAATATTTTATTGTAAATAGGGAATGATCCTCCCTAACATATCTTAGGCTCCGATCAATGACACCCCTTGACATATCCTCTCTCTCTCTCACACATATCCATCTACCTTTATCTCCTTATCTCTCTCTATTTGTATATTATTTTTTATAATAAAATAAATCTAATTTTTTAAAAAATGTATATGATTATAAATATTAAATTATATTATTATATTTTAAATATAAAATAAATATAATTTAATAAATTTATAAAGGGGATCTATACTGAGTGGTTCATAAGGCACAACACTTGTTGAAGGTTTTATAAATAGGGTATCAAGTCAAGTGGTCTTAAACTTGGAGGAAACTCCATGGTTATGCATGCTTGATTTGGAGTCGTACTGGGATGGGTGACCTCGTCAAAAGGTTTGATATTTCACCCCTATGAGAATCACCTAGATGCAATCAGTGCTAAGTATTCCATTCATTATCATGAGAGATGGATTCTTGTGAACCACTTCTCATGAAACATGGGTAGATGAGTTTTACCCAAAAACTACACAATTGTATCCTGATAGCAATATGATGATATTATATATATAATAAGTAAACATAATATAATAAATCATAAACTAAAAAAAACTTACAAATATTTGGTCTATTTTTTACATACATTTGTGCAATACATTTGGTTAATTGTTAGGCCATTTACACAATGTCTACATACTCCATGCGAGCCCTAAGCATTTTCATTTGATATTTTCCAATAGTTTTATTATGGAAATAACTATGATATTCTTTGTCTCCATCTCCATCTCTCTCTCTCTCTCTCTCTCCCCCCTTTATCTTTTCTTATCTATCTTCTATCTATCAAGATCCCTTTTTCAATCTCTCTCTCTCTCTCTCTCTCCTTTATCTTTTCCTATCTATCTTCTATCTATCAAGATCCCTTTTTCAATCCATCTCTCTCTCTCTCTCTCTCTCTCTCTCTCTCCCCCCTTTATCTTTTCCTATCTATCTTCTATCTATCAAGATCCCTTTTTCAATCTCTCTCTCTCTCTCTCCCCTTTATCTTTTCCTATCTATCTTCTATCTATCAAGATCCCTTTTTCAATCCATCTCTCTCTCTCTCTCTCTCTCTCCCCCCTTTATCTTTTCCTATCTATCTTCTATCTATCAAGATCCCTTTTTAATCTCTCTCTCTCTCTCTCTCTCTCTCAAGCTCTGGCTGATGTAAGAAGATGGCATCAACTCTAAAATGATTTTCAACAAATTGTTTGCTATCATAATAGTTCTTGGATTGATACAGTTGAAGATTAATCTCCTTAAGTTCATTAGCTAGGAAATAAAAATCATGCATTAACCTGAAATGATAATGCCCCAACTCCAAAGGAAAGAAAGTACCAATTCCTCTTTTGAATCTGTACTTCTTCTCCACCATAAGCAATTATCTTCCTACCTCTAGTAGGATGAATTTATCTAAGCAATACCTTGGTAATTTTAGAGGTTCATCACTGAAACCTCCAACCCTTAGGTAACTAAAGGTGGGAAATTGTATGTAGAAACTTCCATATATCTTAACAAATTCAATGGCTTCATCAGACATCCTACAATTGGTCTTTCCTCTTAACTCAAAGATAAGCTTAGACATAAAGGTATCTTGTACCCTTTTGAAACTCGCAGGATTCTTTCTTTTCTGTAATAGGGGATAATATTCATAAATAGTCATGTTATTCCTCCATTCTTCATGTGGTAATCCGTCTCAATTTTTACAAATAGCAAGAATGTAGAAGAGATATGAAGACATGTAAAAGTTCAAAACCAAGGCTAGTTGCGATAGATTCTCATGCAACTGTTCTACGATTATTTTAGCCCAATCAACAAAATTACCCACATCTAAAATGGCTTGAACAAAGATATACATCTAGTCTTCCCAATTAGCATCTATGTGATTACCCTTTATTCTATTTAACATCACAGTTATATCCCTTACCTCTTGAAACATATGGTCCTTCCTGAGGGGTTTGGGAAAATAAGATCCTCCTTTTTTAGGATTTAATAAACAATCCTTGGCTATATTATTTCTGTATTCCTTCTTGTTCTGATCAAAATCAGCCAGGGCTTTCTTTATACTCCAATCTCCATACACTTCCACTGATGGAATCCTAAATTCAGCCATTATCACTTCTCTGTTTGTGTTAACCAGCACCTCATTGTTGGACTACAACTGATTTGGAATCTGATTGAAGGTTCTATGATTACAAGATCACTGAAAGTTGCTGATTAGATATGGAATATGATTAAATCAGTATTATGTTGTCATTGATGTCAACTAGTTTGACAACACTTATCTTGTAAGTTACTACACCGAGACATCTAAAGAAAAGTGAAAGAGATGAAGAACAAAGAAATCTACATGAGGAAAGATGTAAAAGATAGATGAGGATAAGAAACACATTGAGTAACTTTTTGATGAGTCTATGACTTGATGATATTGACTTTATTATGTTTCATTCATCTATAATGAAGTATAGAGCTGAAAGACATAAAGCAGTGTTGTCAGTAAATGAAGCATTTCTAGTATACACCGATGGAGTGTAGTGTATACCGACTGCAGTATTAACCGAGCAGTGTTCACTAACACGTTCTTTGTTAACCGAGGAGGATAGAATGAATTAAATGATTAGTTTAGCCAATAATATTAATGAGCTAGCAAGAGTATAACATCGAGGTAACAGATAAAATTTGTTACACAGATTAACGGCTGACAAAATTTAAGGAAGATCTAACAGAGCAAATTGAAACGTATTATTGACACAAGTACTGAGAAATTTTTAAGTGGCAAAATCTATGAATGTGATTAAGCGACAAAATCTGATGGTGGAGATGAAAATGATCTAATCATCTATATAAGAGAAAATAATTTATTTATGAAGAGACCCGGAAGAAGAAGAAGCTACAGGAATTTCGTGTGAACAAGCTTTCATGCATTCTGATCATACTGGTTAGTGAGAACCAAGCTGCAGAACAGTTACCGAGCTACAGAGAGTAATTACCGACGGACAGTAAGTTGATATAGTATTGAATCTAAAGTGAAATATTGATCAGAAGGATTTTTATGGACTAAATATTGATCTGTAATCTGCAATTGAAGTTGTATTAAGGCAGGTCATTTTACTATTACATATTTAACCATTGTATACAGTCTAAATCTCTTAACCGAGTGGACTCTAAAAGTCTTATGATGTATCATTTATAGAATGAACATTGTTATCCTGTCAACCCCATAGTGAATGCTGGTTGGACGATAACTTCTAGTCTAAAATCCTCTAACAAGGTCACACCTGACAGTGTGTTTGTAACCTTTAACAAGGTTGGGTCTTAACCGACCTCACTTCAGAAGAGTGAACAATTTTGGGTTGCCGGTCCTAGGTGGTTTTTCCCTTTACAAGGTTTCCATGTTAAATCTCTTGTGTTATGTGTTGATTGTGATATTTGTTTGTTATCATTCTTTACATGTTACATGTTAGATTTGATCGGTAAACTGTTATAAGTATTAGATTTGATCGGTAAAAACACAGACAGTGAGAGTTATTATTGCTTACCGATGAGCAGAAATAAAAGAAGATATTTTGAATTATACATGTTGAATTGGGACACTAGATAACTGATTCACCCCCCTCTTAGTTATTCTAACAATTGGTATTAGAGCGTTGGTTGCTTGGAACAAAGTTTTAAGGACTTAAGCATAAAGGTCTCAAGATGTATAAGAGGGAAGTGTGTACTCTAAATAGTGCACTTCTA
Source organism: Chamaecyparis obtusa (assembly GCA_027943335.1). NCBI lineage: Eukaryota > Viridiplantae > Streptophyta > Pinopsida > Cupressales > Cupressaceae > Chamaecyparis > Chamaecyparis obtusa. Next base: position 2,379,537 of record BSBK01002526.1, on the reverse strand, counting down.
TGAATCATTACAATCAAGAACACTCAAGAATGAGGTCTCAAAAATTGATCCATAGCTCCCTAGGCATGGAGTGCAAGGGTGTTTAAGAATGCTCTCAGCTAGAGCTATTAAGCCAATAACCTTGCTAGTAAACCATGAAATGTGAGATTCAAATGAAGACAAGGGCAAGAATGCCAATATCCTCAAGAATCAAATGAAATGCAATGCAAGCTAGATTAAGATGAATATGCAAGCTAAACTATGGAAATGAAAGAACAAGTATTACAAAGCCTCCTAGTTAAGCTAGATGAATTAATCTAAAGCATAAAGGAAACTAAGCTAAGTATGAAGCTATGAATGCCATGATAATGCAAGAAATGAAACTATGATAACATTTATATGCAAAAGCCAAGAATGCTCCAAATCTTCAAAAATCTCCAAAGTGACCCAGAAAACCTGCATCATAACATTAGTATCAAAAGTTGGGGATCTAGAATGAAGAAGAGAGCTCTCCTTTTAGAAGAAATGAGAAGGAATGGACCATGGAGATTAAGAGGCAAAAGATTTAATCAAGGGTGGAGCTTGAAAGAGGAGCAATCCATGTGCACAAATATCCTCCAATGAGAAAATAAGAGTTGACTTTTGTGTCCATATGAGACAAAAAGTGTTTTTTCCCTTTTTATAAAATAAGAATAATGCTTTATTTGTGCAACTTAGGATAAGAGGAAAAGTAGGGGGCTTTTTATTTAATTAAAAGAGGAGGAAACTCCTTTTAATTAAATAAAGACTTTAGGATAAAATGGTTAGCCCATAGAAAATAATCAAATAAATGATAGAACTAGGATTTGATCAAGAATGAGCAATTGATGATTTTAGCAAATAATGCTAGCAAGGGGCTAATAGTCTAGGTGACCATTTTTAGGTGTATACAGGAAGTACCAAAACTAAACAAAGAGAACTTCATAGTATGGAAAAGCAGAATGAAGCTACACATATCTAGAATTGGGAACTCAGCACTAGATCTAATGGAAAATGGCTACATGCAACCGCCCACTGGTCCCCTAACTGTTGATCAATTGAAGGATAAGCATGAACACAATGTTACTATGATGGAACTTGCTGCTACCTATACCGATGCTGAATTTGAAGATATCAAGACATGCACAACTACCAAAGGAATGTGGGATAAATTAGCACAAATCTACAATGGAGATCTGAATGTCAAAAGAGCCCGAGCTGAAAGTCTGAGAGGTAGATTTGATGATATGAGAATGAAAGAAGGTGAGAACATTGTCCAATATTCAAATAGGCTCAAAGAGGTGGTACATGCTATAAGAGCATCTGATGGAGTAATTGATGATGAAATAGTAATAAGCAAGATTCTCAGAACTTTGCTACTAGTTTATGCAATCAGGATTTCTGCAATTCATGAAACAAGAGCTACATCCAACCTTACTCTTGACACTCTAATTGGTAAAATTACAACCTTTGAATTAAACAACTTTGACAACAGTGTTGTTCCTTCTATTGAATCTACTTTCATGTCTTCTCTAAAGATTGGAAAGTCTAGTAGGAATGGTAAGAATTGTGATAGTGATGACAATACCGATGATGAACTTGATGATCTTGAAGCACTTATGGCCTGAAGATTTCCCAAAGGAAAAGGAAGGTATAGAGGCAAGCTACCTTTAGCATGCTTTAATTGTAAGGAAGTCAGTCACATCGCTACTAGATGTCCTTAGAAGAAAGATGATGATAGATCCAAAGACCGATCTGAAGGAAGCTATGGGAGAAGAGTCAACAAAGGTTACTGACACAACAAGAGAGACAATCGAGATGAAAAAGGAAAAGAGGTATGTTACATGGCTGAAGATATTGAGACTGAATCTGATTCTGATGATGATATAGAAGTTGCATTTGTTTCTATGAAAGATGATTCAGAAGAGGAAGAGAAACATGAAGAGACAGCACTGATCTCTAAAGTAAGCAAAAATGATACATGGATCATAGACAGTGGCTGCACACATCATATGACCGGTGATGTAGAGAAGTTTGATCATCTTGTTGAATATAATGGAGGATCTGTGAGAATTGGAAATGATGCACCTTGTATGGTAAGAGGCAAAGGCTCACTAATGATCAATGACAGACTGCAATGTGAAAATGCATACTGGGTAGATGGACTAAACTACAATTTGATAAGTGTGGCTTAGTTGAACAACTCAGGCCATCGACTGGCTTTTGAGAGAAAAAAAGGTGAAGATTTATGATGATGGAGGAAGACTTGTCGGAACTAGTATACAATCCAGAGGTAATCTATTTTATCTTGATATGGATCAGTCTTCTTGTTTGCTAATAAAGGATGAAGATGCTTGGTTATGGCACCAAAGGTTATGCCATGTGAACTTTGACAACATGATCAAGATTAGTAGAAAGAAAAGAGTTAGAGGACTGCCTAACTTAACAAAACCTGATCATGCTATGTGTTAGGAATGTCAAAGAGGTAAGATGACTAAGTCTAGTTTTAAAAGCAAAGACTATTAAACAAAGAAGATACTTGAGTTGGTTCATACTGATCTATGTGGTCCTATGAGAACTCAGAGTTATTATGGTGATAGATATTTTATTCTTTTTGTTGATGATTACACTAGACTAATGACTATTATGTTCCTGAAAGAGAAATCTAAGGCTTTCAAAATGTTTAAGTGGTATAAAGCTAAGGTAGAGAAAGAAACTGGAAAGGAAATAAAATGTTTAAGATCTGATAGAGGAGGTGAATTTATCTCCGATGAATTTACTAACTTTTGCAATGAGCATGGAATCAAGAGGCAGGTATCTGCACCGAGGACACCTCAGCAAAATGGCATTACTGAAAGGAGGAATAGGTCTATAATTGACTATGCTAGAACATTGATGATACAGAAGAATGTTACTCAGACATATTGGAGTGAAGCTGTCAGCACAACTATATATGTTCTTAACCGAGTACAACTAAAGAAGGACTCCAACCGAACACCCTATGAACTATGGTTTGGACACAAACCTACTGTAGCTTATTTCAGAATTTTTGGAAGTAAATGCTTTATCTTGAAAGATGAAAGAAATGGGAAGTTTGATTCTAAAGGAGATGAAGGAATATTTTTGGGATATTCCACTACAAGTAAAGCATACAAATGTTTGAGTAAGGCTACAAATAAGATTGTTGAAAGTACTAATGTTCATGTTGATGAGTTTGATGATAAGTACATAAAGGAAAGTACAAAGGAACCGAAAGATTATGATAGATTCACTTATGTTAAATATCCAGAGTATCTACCGACACCTCAAGCAGTATCAACCACTCAGCAGGGAAATAATGCAGTACAACAGGCACCACAAATCGATGAACATGAAGAAGCTACCGAGCAAGGAAATGACCCTGAGCAGGATGAACAAGAAAGGAGAAATCAAGTCTTGGCTAGTTTTGTCAGGAGACATCATCCTGAAACACAAATCATTGGAGACAGACAGGCTGGAATGCAAAGAAGCAAAACAAGACAAGGTACATGTCTAATTTGTGAATTTGAACCTAAAACTGTGAAAGTTGCATTAGAGAATGAAGAATGGGTTAATGCAATGAAAGAGGAAATATAAAAAATAGAAAATAACAAAACCTAGTCCTTAGTACCCCGACCAAAATATAAGAATGTTATCGGTACTAAGTGGATATACAGGAATAAATTGAATGAAAATGGTGAAGTCACAAGAAATAAGGCTAGATTAGTATGCAAGGGATATGCACAAGAAAAAGGCATTGACTATGGTGAAACATTTGCACCTGTTGCTAGATTAGAAGGAGTTAGAATGCTACTTGCATATGCTACACATAAGAAATTCAAAGTCTATGAAATGGATATGAAGTCAGCATTTTTGAATGGCATACTTGAAGAGGAGGTCTACATTGAACAACCTGAAGGATTTGTTGATCCTGACAATAAAGACATGGTATGTAGATTACATAAGGCTTTATATGGTCTAAAGCAAGCATCGAGAGCATGGTATGAAAGACTGCATACTTATTTGTTAAGTATTAGATTTGTTAGAACAAGTGAAAACAACAATCTGTATGTGAAAGGTGAAATTGATGATACTATTATCATTACTGAAATATATGTTGATGATATCATCTTTGGTGGCTCAGATCTTGTCTGCAAGGCATTTGCTGATGAAATGCAAAAGGAATTTGAAATGTCTATGTTCGGAGAGATTAAGTTCTTTCTTGGACTACAAGTGATTTAGCAGAGTGATGGCATATTCATCACACAATCTAAATACATAAAGGAAGTACTGAAGACATTTGTCATGGAAGATGCAAAACCTGTAGGAACACCGATGGCTACTGGATGCAAATTGACAAAGGAGGATGAAATTACTGAGCTAAATCAGACACTCTACCGATCCATGATTGGTAAGTTAATGTACGTAGTTCACAGTAGGCCAGATATAGCACATGTTGTGGGTATAGTTGCAAGATTTTCTGCTAATCCTAGAGAATCACACATGATAGCTACAAAAAGGATCTTAAGATACTTGAAGAAAATAGAGAATTATGGATTATGGTATCCTAAGGAAGGTAAGTTTGAACTGAAAGTTTACACCGATGCTGAATGGGCTGGAAATGTGGATGACAGAAAAAGCACCACCGGAGGAGCATTTTTCTTTGGTGAAAGACTTGTAACCTAGACAAGTAAAAAGTAGGCTTGTATTTCTCAGTCTACAGCTGAAGCAGAATATGTTGTTACTACTACTAACTGTTCAAACATTGCATATATCAAACAAGTGTTGGAAGGAATGAATGAGGTAATCACTAACCCGGTGATTATATATTGTGACAACACTAGTGCTATTAATATTTCAAATAATCATGTGATGCACTCTAAGAAAAAGCATATATCTATTAAGTATCATTACTTAAGAGAACAAGTGCAAGAGAAGCAGGTAAAGTTAGAATTTGTTACATCTAAAGAATAACTTGCTAATATTTTTACAAAGCCTCTATCGAAGGACACATTTGAATACTTGAGGAATAGACTTGGGGTCCGTCCCCTGTTTATCGGTCACTAAGGTGATCTGGATGTTGCATCAGCCTACTTTTATCAGAAGATCATTCATGTTGATGCAGCATAGTTCACACTTTGAATCATGTTCAATGTTGTGATTAAGTTTAAGCACTTGAACCGATGAGATATCAGTATACAGAGATACAAAGGAAGTACTAGACACCACAGAGAGTTACTTGGCTACTACAGAGCTGATTGTTTATTTGTTTCTTTGGCATTGTTGTCAAAAAGAGAGATGAACAATATGAAAGGAATGTACAATAATGAAAGGGAGAGATGAACAATATGAAAGAGGTTGAAAGGTTTGAAAATTCACTGATGAAAACTATCTAAGGGAGAGACAATCTAAATGGAACAGAAGAATTGAAAAGATTACAACTACAGAAAGGTAAAGTTGTATTACTTAATGCTGGTTCAGTAACATAGTGATTAAACATATTAAGTCTATTCAACTTACAACATTTGTTCACAAAGTTGTAGAATGTATTTTTGGTATGTGTATGGTACATTTCATATTACTTGAGTTGCCATCAATACCAAAGGGAGAGATTGTTGGACTACAACTGATTTGGAATCTGATTGAAGGTTCTGTGATTACAAGATCACTTAGAAGTTGCTGATTAGATATGGAATATGATTAAATCAATATTATGTTGTCATTGATGTCAACTAGTTTGACAACACTTATCTTGTAAGTTACTACACCGAGACATCTGAAGAAAAGTGAAAGAGATGAAGAACAGAGAAATCTACATGAGGAAAGATGTACAAGATAGATGAGGATAAGGAACACATTGAGTAACTTTTTGATGAGTCTATGAATTGATGATATTGACTTTATTATGTTGCATTCATCTATAATGAAGTATAGAGCTGAAAGACACAAAGCAGTGTTGTCAGTAAACGAAGCATTTCTAGTATACACCGACGAAGTGTAGTGTATACTAATCGTAGTATTAACCGAGCAGTGTTCACCGACGCATTCTTTGTTAACTAAGGAGGACATAATGAATTAAATGATTAGTTTAGCCGATAATATTGATGAGCTGGCAAGAGTATAACATCGAGGTAACAGATAAAGTTTGTTACACAGATCAACGACTGACAAAATTGAAGGAAGATCTAACAGAGCAAATTGAAACGTATTATTGACACAAGTACCAAGAAAGTTTTAAGCGGCAAAATCTATGAATGTGATTAAGTGGAAAAATTTGATGGTGGAGATGAAAATGATCTACTCATCTATATAAGAGAACATAATTTATTTATGAAGAGAGCCGGAAGAAGAAGCTGCAGGAATTTCACGTGAACAAGCTTTCATGCATTCTGATCATACTGGTTAGTGAGAACCAAGCTGCAAAACAGTTACCGAGCTACAGAGAGTAATTACCGATGGACAATAAGTTGATATAGTATTAAATTTGAAGTGAAATATTGATCAGAAGGATTTTTATGGACTAAATATTGATCTGTAATCTGCAATTGAAGTTGTATTAAGGCAGGTCATTTTACTATTACATATTTAACCATTGTATACAGTCTAAATCTCTTAACCAAGTGGACTCTGAAAGTCTTATGATGTATCATTCATAGAATGAACATTGTTATCCTGTCGACCCCATAGTGAATGCTGGTTGGACGATAACTTCTAGTCTAAAATCCTCTAACAAGGTCACACCTGACAGTGTGTTTGTAACCTTTAATAGGGTTGGGTCTTAACCGACCTCACTTCAGAAGAGTGAACAATTTTGGGTTGCCGGTCCCAGGTGGTTTTTTGCTTTACAGGGTTTCCACGTTAAATCTCTTGTGTTATGTGTTGATTGTGATATTTGTTTGTTATCATTCTTTACATGTTACATGTTAGATTTGATCGGTAAACTGTTATAAGTATTAGATTTGATCAGTAAAAGCACAGACAGTGAGAGTTATTATTGCTTACCGACGAGCAGAAATAAAAGATGTTTTGAATTATACATCTTGAATTAGGACATTGGATAACTGATTCACCCCCCTCTCAGTTATTCTAACACTCACCACTTTCAGTATAAATACATCTCTTAGACCTGTTATACCAGTTACGACATTCCATCACTAATTCAGGACATGGAAACACCTCTGGGAAACCAACTGCTTCTAATAATTGTCTACAATCCTTGTGGCTATCACCTCACCTTCTGTTTTCCTCAATCTTTCTACAATCTCTCTAATATCATCATTAACTAGCACTATATCTCTCATCTCAAGCAAACAACTACTAATAGGAGAAAACTTATTCTCCTTTACAAATTTAACCTTGGAAGAAGACATGGTGAAATAATATTGCAATACTCCTACAGACACTGGACCAATGCAGAAAAGAACCCAGCTCCTCCTCTATAAAATAAAGATGCTAAAGAAAACACAGAGCCAAGGTTTGTCATAAAACTCACTGTTCTTCTGCTCCTTGACAAATTACCTCACTTCTCCCAAACGCCTCTAGCAGACAAGAAAAATAGAATAAAGAAATAGAGGGGAGGAAACTAATTATATACACTTCTCTTCCATTTCCATCTCCTCGAGAAAACTACCATGCAATAAATATTTCCATCGCAATTAATGTTACCAACTTGTCACACACACTCCACTTCGGTAAGAAAAATAATTGGGCTAAGCTGGCATCACTCTTCGGGTCTTGTCAATCATTTTGGTATCAATATGCAAAGATTTGGCATGCACCTTCTTATTTTGGTAGTTATTGCATCTTGAATTCTGAACCTTGAACCATATGTTGGGTTCAAGATACGTGGTTCATGATGCTTTAATTTATACATGCACTTTTATAACAGTGGAGGGCCCTAAGAAAAATTACATGAAACTTTATTAGTTTAAAGCAAAATGACAAGTTTCAGCTTTACAAACTTAAACTCTAGACTCCACATGATAAGATTTGATAGAGGAGATTGATGACGTGCGTATTGAATTATGAACTTTGAACCATGAAAAGGAAGGTTCAAAATATCGGTTGCAATAAAACATGCGATCGTGACTGATTGACTTACGCTATAACGCTTTTTACATGATATTTTTGGGAAAATGCATTTTTACATGATATCTTGTGTGAAATGGCTAAATACATACAATGGCTCCAAAATCCTGTCCCTCAACCTTTGGCAATGGTTCCCCTAAACTTAGATGTCAAATCGCCAGATAATCAAAAGTTTTTGGATCAGGTTCACAAAGATAGGTCTTTATCTAAAGCATTTTTCAGCTGGGTGGAACAGGTTGGTGAAAAAGTCACCCATTTTGCACAGACTTATGAAGACATAACCAAGAGGTCTTCCTCTTTGGTATCTATTGTTGAAGCTGATGTTAAACTCTGGGAAGGGAAGAGAGATGGCCTAGAGATTGAGATAGCTAACCTGGATGAGGCCTTTGTCTAGGACATAGATAAGTTTTTAACTGAGAAAATGATACCTGATGTTGATGCCAATTTATTATTTACTGCTAAGGTTAATGAAGAATGGTGGTGCACACTCTTTGATCAGGGAATTGAAGAATCAAGTCAGGTACTGAAAGCACTGGCGTGTGTTGAAGAAGTCCTCAGCAATCATATTGATTGCCCCTACAAGCTGGCCAAGAACAAAATTAAGATTGGAGTTGATGTAGCAAAAATGTAGGAATTTTTCAGAGCGAGCACAGGAGTTGAAAGATGCCAAGGAAATGGTAGCTCATGATTGCTCAGTCATATCCCGAGTGAAATCACTAACAATCCTCCATGATGAATAGAGAAAGATGCTAGAAACTAAGCTGGAACAGTTACAGAACTGTAAGTGCATTTAGGAGTAGAGGCTCTATTTAGTTTCTTCACCAAATCAGGTGATGCTCAAGAAATTCGCAGCGGCTTTTGAGGAGTGGAGCTTCGTGCGTAAATAATTTGATGCCACCATGAGTAAAGATGCCGAGAAGGACCAATCAATCAACTAAATCTTTCAAAAGACAATTCCAATTATTTTAGGTTTTAGTTTCATTTCCTATTTTAAAGGACAATTAGTCATCAAACTGATGATGCCATGCATGGCTATATATTAAATTTTGGCTGACCTTTGAGGGGTTGATTCTTTGGTTTGAGAAAAACTTGGTTATTTTTACAGTTATTTTTTGCAAACATTTTATTTGATGGTATGGTGAATTGAAACATATGAATATAATATCAGTTGGTTTATAGCAGATGATATTATTTCTTTTGGATTAGTTGGTCTGATTGATGCATGTTTATCTTGGTTTCAGTTGGAATAGAATGCATGCTACTATAATCTGTACATGTGTTTTATGGTTACTTTCCATCTTTTCTATTAATTTCAGTATCTGTTGAATCAACCACTCCAAGAATATTTTTCTGTTAATATCAATTAGTTGGCTTTGATGAATGTGAATATGTTTTGGAATACTAAAAATCCTTCTAAAGTCATTTTATATTGAAGCTTGAATTAGCCTTTCTTACTTTAAGGTTAAAAGTATGTATTCGATTCATTCTTGCAAATAAATGGAATGTCAAGATTGATCTTTATTTAAGGTAGCTTCTCCTTGAATTGTAGAGAGTTTAATCGTGAGTAACTGAATCAACTATGGTATTAATTTTCCTTCTTTTTGAGAAAGAAAGTTAGAAGATATTTGTATTTTGATGGGAAGGAAAAATTTGTATACCAACACTCGCTAGCTTTGATCTTAAGTGAAACTTACTAGACATGGAAAACATTAAAAAATTGATAATCCACACAACTCTAATCACTGATTGAAGATAGGAAAACAAAACATCAACAAGGTTAAACAACCTTCTTCACTTTGAGCTTCACTAACTTAGTGTTAGCAAGTTGGATGTGTTGTCAACGTATCTATTTTTCAATGGTGCATTATGCTTAGTGTGATGGTGTTGAAGAATAGTAGTTGTGGACATCTAAAAGTGAATATTAGTAGTTGTGGACATTAGAGTGGTGTTGAAGATAGTTTGAAGATTTTTATTTTCACACTTCAAAGGTTTGCATGGTGAATTGGAGGTCTGCATGATGAGGTATAGTGACTAGTTCTTACATTGTTTTCTAGTATTGCCAGTATTGTTGAATTGTGGCAAGTTTTTCTCTACATGGTGAGATTTTTGTTTGTGGACATGTGGAACATGATTGAGACATTCTGATGTGTTCTCAACTCAATTAGTTCATGGTCCAAAGGGTCTGCGAGGCATTTTTCAAGTGCATCGGTGGATGTTGACAGTGTTCTTGAGGTTTAACTGAGAGATACTGGTGAATCCAATGATTTGGGTGGCTTCAGATGTTTGTGTGTTCTCCATGATGCCTATGAATATTCTTGGGTTTTGTGCCTACTAATTTGGCAATCCACACCAATTGTGGAGATCAAATTTGGAGGATATTTTAGTTGGTGGCAATTTTCTTTATGTTCTTGGCTAACTTGATCCATAAAATGTTTTGTGGATGTTCAAGGCGTGATTTGTGGTGGTGCTACATGTTTGAGGTTGATGATAAGAGTCTTTGCTATGTTTTGGTGAGAAAACATGAGTTTGAATTGTCAATGAGCTATATGAATTTTTTTTGAATGCATGTGCATTCCCCATTCATAATATGTTATACTTCTAACAAGGTATATTCATATTGGTTTTTAGCCCCACCGAGGTTTTTCCCTTAGTAGGGTTCCTTGCTAAAAAATTTGGTGTTATGTATTGTGGATGTGTTTCTAATTAATGCATGCAAGTTTAATTAAGATAAGGGTTTTAAGGTTTTTTTTTAAGACAATTAATTCAACCCCATACCCTCTCAGTTGTCTGTTGTCATATTTCCATCAATTGGTATCAAAGCCAAGTCCCTTGGAGGAAGCTTAATTACTTGAGGGTGACCCAAGATGAAAGCTTACAAGAAGGGTCATCTGAGATTTGATGGGACTAACTATACCTTATGGAAGAGTCACATGATATTTCATCTTAGATGCATTAATGAATATTGTTGGAAGATTACTAAGTTAATCTATATTGGTCCTGAAAATCCTACTACTCCAGATGAGATCAAGGATGCCAAAGAAAATATTAGGAAAAATGAATCTTTATTGAGTTCTTTGACTGAGGATAAAATGACCAATGTGATAGAATTGGAGACAACCAATGCAATTTGGGAGAAGTTATAGAACTTGTATGAAGGAGATAAGGAAGTGAAGGTTTCCAAGTTGCAGAGTTTAAAGGGGAATTATGAAGCCTTGAAGATGAGTGAAGATGAGAATACTGCCTCTTACATGCTAAGAGTTAATGAGATATTGTGTGCTATCAGATGTGTTGGACTTACTTTGGAAGAAGAGGAGATTATTGCAAAGTTGTTGAGATCATTGTCTCTTTCCTACATACACAAATTTGCAGCCATTGAGGAGATCTAGATAGTGACAAATGTGAAAATAGATAAGCTAGTTGGTAAACTTACTTCTTTTGAACTTAGTAAATTTGGTGGGTCATTACCTAAGGTGGAAACAACATTCAAATATACTGTATCTAGAAAGGAAAAGAAAAGATGTGATTCAAGAGAAGGTTCCATAAAGAAATGGTCAAGATATGAGAAGAAGATGAACGAATTTAAAGAAGAACATGAACTTCAAGATTTGGAAGCAATGATTTCCAGAAGACTACCAAAAGGTTATGGTAAGTACAAAGGACATATGTCTCTTAAATATTTTTCATGCAATAAGATAGGACATTTTGCATCTATATGTATCTTAAGGTTTCCTAAGTTTAAGCCTAACAGACCTAGTGTTCCAAAGAAGTGCTACTATGTTATTGATGAAGGGGTAACAAATGATGAGTCCAATGATGCTAACAAGAGTGATAATTGTACACTCAAATTTTGCACTTCTCTAAGTCATTACTTCCAAGGGAATCCATGAATGGGAAACCTTGAGAAAGTGACCTAGAGCTCCCTAGGCATGGAGTCACAAGGATGTTGATGGTGCTCTTAGCTAGAGCTATTGAAGCATGCAACCTTGCTAGTAAACCACACAATGGGAGATTCAAAGAGATAAGGGAAAGAATGCCAATATCTTCAAGAATGGAAATGCAATGCAACTATGCTAAGAATGAAGATGCAAGCTAAGCTATGGAAATGAAAGTATTACAAGCCTTTCTAATTAAGCTATCTGAGCTAATCTAGAGCATAAAGGAAACTAAGCTAGATGCCATGAAAGCTTAAGCTAAGAATGCAAGAATGAAAGCTAAATGCATGAAGATCTCCAAAGCTCCAAAGTCTCCAAGAAATCCTGCAACATAAGATTAGTATTCAAAGTTGGGATCCTAGAATGAGAAAAGAGCTCTCCTTTTAAAGGAATTGAAAAGGAATGGACCATGGAGATTAAGAGGCAAAAGATTTAATCAAGGGTGGAGCTTGAAAGAGGAACAATCCATGTGCACAAATCTCCTCCAATGAGAGAATAAGAGTTGACTTTTGTGTCCATATGAGACAAAAAGACCTTTTCTCCTTTTTATAAAATAGGAATAATGCTTTATTTGTGCAACTTAGGATAAGAGGAAAAGTGGGGGCTTTTTATTTAATAAAAGGGGAGGAAATTCCTTTTAAATACATAAAGACTTAGGATAAAATGGTTAGCCCATAGAAAATAATCGAATAAATGATAGAAATAGGATTTGATCAAGGAAATTGATATAATTGAAAAATGTTGATTTTTGAAAATATTGATTCAGGGGTTTGATAAATTGCTGAATGGGGGCCCAAAGTCTAGGTGACCATTTTAGGGTGCATACATTTGCCCATCTTTGACTAATGTGAGATCGATTTGGGATCACATGTGGTCAAAGAATGGAATTGAAATGTGAGATCGATTTGTGATCACAAAACAACCCAGACGTGTGTTCGACGAATGGGAACACATCAGGACAAAGATAAGCATAAGCTGATAAAGATAACCTGAAAGACAAGACCAACATACCTATAAATAGGAAATTGTCAAGTCTCAAATAAGAGATAAGAATCTCAAGCAAGGTTTGATTGATAAAGTTGAATCAAGGATTGAAGCTGATAGGTATTGCCCCCTCGGAATCGAAATTGAAATCAGGTAGAGGAAAAAAAACAAATTGATAAATTTGATCAAATCACTAGAAATCACAATCGAAGATGAAAAATGATAGGATAACCATTAAGCAATGAAGATATGCCCCAGTTTGACTAGGTTTGACTGAGAAAGATATAGGATAAAAATGAAGTCAAACCTCAGAGAGATGAATCGAATGAAAATGAATGAAAGACTAGAAGGTTGAAAGAGATGGGGGTGAAGAAATGAAGATGCCCCAACAAAGATCGAAGGATTAGACCTCAAAAGGTCAACCAACTGTGCAGAAGAAGGGGAAGGTTTTGAAATGCGATTTTGACTATCAAGATGAACTCAGATTTTGATTTCAATCCCCAAAAATGGATCCAGGATGTCGAAATTAGCTAGGGGTGCAATTTTTGTGCAATTCTGATATGTTTTGAAAATTAGGTCAAAAAGTCAAAATGCTATATAAGGGGCAAAAAGGTCATTTTCAAATCATTTGTCTTTTATGATATTGAGAACTTTGAGAGCTCAGAGAGAGAAAATGGCCCAGCAAGCAATGATTATGGTGCCCCGATAAGTTTTCAGAAAAACTTGCCCTTTGAGTCATTTATGAGCATTTATTGCATTTTAAAACACATTTTGAATTATTTTTTAATATTTCAAATTTCATCAATGTGAAAGTTCATACAATACTTATAAAGTATCGCACCCCTTTGATACTATTTATCATGTGATAGTTTGCGGGTCCACAAAGTATCCCACATGTGTTCAATCCAATATCGCACGATACTAGATGAAACATCATGCGATCCTATGCGAACTATCGTACTCAAAAATATTATTGCACTATTATTGAGGAAAGTATCGCATGATACTTTATCAAAAAAATAGTATCGCACTAGTGTAAGAAATATGACATGTTTTAAATTTTGAGCAATATGACATGGGTCTAGATAATGTTTGCATTTAAGATTCTTTATACTAATTTTAAATATCCATCATGATATGTTCTGACATCTAGCTTGGGGTTATGGCTTGCAGGAGAACTTTCCAGTGCTCCTTATTAGAGCACCGAGAGTGACCAGGTTATGTTGTGTCTGAGATCTTGATACTCCTAGATGAGATGACTTGATCCCTATGGGATTCAGGTTCTTGCTGGATATGCCCCATATTCAGGTAGATCATGGGCTACTGACAACGTTGGCTGAGAGGTGGCATAGTGAGCACAACACCTTTCATCTACCTACTGGAGATGCGACTATCACCCTAGAGGACGTCTATCAGATCCTTCGAGTATCCAACCATGGCAATCTAGTGAGTATAATCATGTTTATAGATGTTCATAGATGTAAATTTTCCATATGATAGAAACTGACATGATTGTTTTTTGGCACAGGCATACTATGATCAGGATCTGACCGAGGGACGACAGGCCATCTAGGACATATTCTAGGATGTTACCATTATTGATAGACACCTCAGCTGGGATTGGTTGATGGAGGAGTTTGGCAGAGATTTCCCAGTTCTATGCATAGTATGTTCTATAGTTGCACAGGCACTGATCACAGATAGGAGCTAGAGAGGGTTCCCACTGGGCTGGGGTAGATTGGTTGTGAACTTGATAGCACACCCTCGACAGATGGCATGGGCCTAGCCATCCTAGTAGACATGTACCATGAGCTCCATGAGATTGTCTATAGGGAGAGCAGGACATGGGCATGCGGTGCGGTCTTAGCACAGGTATGGGCATGGGAGCATATCATCATTATGCACCCACATGTGTAGCCTAGGGAATGGAGATGCCCCTATATCTATAGGTACATAGGTTTCATTTCACAGCCCCATAGCGGAGATGTGACATACTACAAGAGGCTTCTGGATGAGCTCACATCATTTCAATGGAGACCATACAGGGCTTGTGAGCTGTGGAGTGATCGAGAGTGGGAGCTAGGATAGATGTTATGCAGCTGGCCACTAATAGGGTGACACTCTGAGATAGTTGAGAGCTTCATGATCACTGGGTCTGGAGATAGTTTGGGCGGTAGTAGAGGGTGCCCACAAAGACCACTACATATGACTAGGTCAAGGATGAGGAGGGACAGGGATGGCTGTCGATGCTGGACTACCAGCAGGCAGTACAGGACACCACAGGGATATGCAGGGAGCCATGGGACTATCTCTTGGATATGGAAGATGCAGGTACAAATGCAGCCTACAGGGCAGAGTGGTGGAGGTATCCATTCCCATGGTTCACAGTTCCTGATGCACAACCGGTAGCACAGGGTGGTGATGAGGATGATGGAGATGGGGGAGACGGAGAAGATAAAGGGAGGGTTAGGGAGACAGGATGGGGATCTCGATCTAGTGGTCAGAAATGGTCACAAAGATAGGTTTCTAATGATTAGGGAGATGATGCAGTGAGATTAGTTCACCGATGGGTGGATGTTGGGCAGGATCAACCTGTAAGGGGAGGAGGAGAGGATCTCAGGGCTAGGATCCAGGCTTTGGAGACTAAGATGCAGCAGCTCAGGATTACCATTGTCATGCAAGATCAGTAGCTGATGGATCTGCAAGCCGAGATAGAGTGACGGGAGAGGGCAGCACAGGCTGACGCAGTAGAGATCCAGAGGGAGGTAGCACGAGCTGCTTATTATCATGGTCTCTACATACAGGTTGTACCTAAGGGATAGAGAGTGCCACTCTACTCTGAGAGGGCTGGGAGATCTAACATGGTACTAACAAAGCAGTAGCACCACCACCACGTGATGGGGAGAGTCAGACTTAGGTCTAGGGTGTTAGATGTATAGAGACATATCCTAGGACATTATCCAAATTTTGGATCCCACATTGTATTTTGTATCATGACATTTATATATATATGAGATTTACTAGATTTATGATATATCTTGTGTATTTGTCCCACTTGTGATGGATGTTTCAGTTTTATATTATCTTGTGATATTGCTCAAAATGTATGATGTATATGCTCACGTATACTCTCTCTCATAGATGTATGTTTAGTTCTCATGTTTATGATATAGACTCATGTTTCTGAAAATGATCTCTTTGGTATAGATATGATGATAAGATTAAACCCTTGTGATGACAGGAAAAGGAGGTGATGTGAAAGACAAGGAGTGAAAGACATGATCGAGAAAAAGTGAAAGGTGAGCGCAGTTAACCGATAAGTCCACAAAAAATGAAAGGAGAGCTCTCTCCGTATGCAAAATGCAAAATTAACTAACATGAACCTAAAAATGCAAGCTACTATGAAAAGTGGTTTACTTGCAAGGTCACAAAGCTATTAGACTCTAATATTCATCATTGGGCATTATTGGTAGCTTCGCAAGATCATACAATACACACTAGTATAACTATGTGAATTTGAATATGATCTATATCAGATAGGTATGTGGGAATCTCACCTAGGCATCAAAGACATATAGGTCAAGATAACTAGTGCAATGAGATTTCTTAAGTTTAATATGGCAAGATTATACTCGCATCAAGACACAAGGAAAGTCAAGATGACTATAAGTATGCACTTGCAAAAAACAATCAAGGATAATACCTTGTAGACCCCAATGTCAAGTGGAACAAGCATAAATGCTAATGACAGATAGGACCAAAAAAATATACCCACAAGCAAAAAAAGAAATAAAACATGTCCTCATGCCCCCAGTCTTCTAGCTCGGCATCATCAAAAACTATTAGGGAGAGAACACTCATCAAATAAATCATCATAGATAGCACACAAAGAAATAAAGTCAACCAAGTCTCAGCGAACTGAGTGTTTAAGTGCGTGTGTGTAGGTCATAGAATCAAACTTTGAGTATCACATCTGCCAGTGAGAAATATCATATCATGCTAGACTACGGGTAAGATATTTGATAAGTGTTGAGAAATACTTGACGCTAGGGTAGTGTTGAAAAACACAGTTTGGGTGGTGTTGAAAAAAATTGTTTGCAAGATGTCCTAAAGACCAACGCATCCTAGAGATCAAAGCTAACACAGTTATGCCCCCTAGACAAAGACAAAGACCAATTCCAAACCAAGGCAACAAGGTCAAGGCATGATGGAGAAAGGCTAAGTGTTGAGGACTCATGCTAAGAAACAAAGGTACAAAGGCCTCAAGTAGCGCCTATTTTCAAGTTTTCACCACTTGGAGATTTTTTTATTTTTTCAATTTTTTTGTATTTTTGCTACCAAGGCGCCTATTTCTAGGTTTTCACCAAGGCACTTTTTCTATTTTTTTGAATTTTTTGAATTTATTTTTTTTTTTGTATTTTTTTAGGACTTTATATGCTTTTTAGAATTTTTTCAACATCATATATGAAAATGTTTTTGGAATTTTTTCAGGATCAATAAGTATGTACAAAGGATGCCCCTAGACAAAATAGGCATCATGGATAGAACTTCTTGAGGTGCAAAACATTAATAGGCTCAGGGAGCTACTCTCCCTCTTTAGTAGACAAAAAATAAGCACCTGTCCCAAAAGCAGTAGTAATAATGTATGGTCCAAGCCAATTAGGTTTGAATTTTCCCTTTTGCTCTGTATGTTGTTGGTTCTTAGGGTTTTCTCATAAGACAAGATCTCCTACTTGAAATTCTCTAGGGTGAACCTTCTTGTTGAATGCTTTGGACATACACTTTTGGTAAACTCTCATGTGATCAAATGATGCTTTACGCTTTTCATCTAGAAGTTCTAATTCTTGGAGCCTCATGGCACGGTAGTCTTCATCTGTCACTAGACCTTTAAGGGAAACTCTAAGTGAAGGAATCTCCACCTCTAAAGGTAGCACTGCTTCAGCACCATAAGTGAGGGCAAAAGGAGTAGCCCCAGTTGGAGTAAAAATACTCATTCTATAGGCCCACAAGGCTGAATTTATCTGTAGATGCCAATCTCTATCATTCTTGTGAACTATTCTATGGAGAATCTTAAGAATGGTTTTATTTGAAGCCTCTGCTTGTCCATTTCCTTGCAGGAAGTAAATGGAGGACCAATGTTGTTTTATCTTGAACTTCTTGCAGAGATGTTTAAGGTCCTTGTTTTTTAAGTAACCTCCATTGTCAGTGATTATTTCTGAAGGCACTCCATACCGACAAATGATATGGTTTAAAATGAACAGAGAAACTATCTTGCCCGAGGCAATAGAAAGTGGAACAGCTTCTACCCATTTGGTAAAGTAGTCAGTAGCAGTGATGATGAATTTGTGTCCACCTGATGAGTTGGGATGAATCTGCCCAACAAGGTCAAAGGCCCA
This sequence comes from Chamaecyparis obtusa, assembly GCA_027943335.1. Taxonomy (NCBI): domain Eukaryota; kingdom Viridiplantae; phylum Streptophyta; class Pinopsida; order Cupressales; family Cupressaceae; genus Chamaecyparis; species Chamaecyparis obtusa. Next base: position 2,361,122 of record BSBK01002526.1, on the reverse strand, counting down.
GTGCTGAAATGGCCAATGAGATATAGATAGAATAAGCTCCCTGCCTAGAGCATGTATCAGGTTACTGTGTTTCTGACACTTTTCGCATGATTTAACAAAAGCTATTGCATCTATTTGCATGGTAGGCCAATAGTACCCAACCCTAAGCAACCTTCAGGCCATGGCAAGACCATTGGAATGTCCTCCACAAATGCCCTTGTGAATGTTAGCTAACGCTTGGTCAGACTCATCCTTTTCCAAGCACCTAAGAAGTGTCCCATCTAAACCCCTCCTATACAGATCACCAGAGATAAGGATGTGGCGAGAGGCATTTTGGGTTAATTTTCTTCATTCAGAGCGGTTGAAGGTTTCAGGAATAATGCCATTATGGAGATATGAGTAAATGGCACCATATCGGGATGACTCATGGCCAACAAGGGTACAGACAACTTGGCTTTCTTGGGAGTCATAGATAGGATAGCATAGCTCTTCCACCAGGAATTTGAATCTAGACTCATGTTGTTCTAGTTGAAGAAGTGAAGTCAATGTAGCCATAGCATCAACTGCTTTGTTCTCTACTCTAGGGATTTGTTGAAATGTAACAAAGGTGAAATATCATCTCAATGAATCAACCATTTTCTTATAGGGTACTAGTTTTTCATCCTTTGTTTGGTATTCTTCATTGACTTGGTTGATAATCAATTGTGAATCCCCATAGATATGCAGCTTTGTGATTCTCCATTCTATTTCCATCTTTAGTCCATTTGTCAAGGCCTCATATTCAGCAATGTTATTTGTACATGGGAACAATAGTTTGTAGGACTTAGGGATTGTGTACCAATAAGGAGAAACAAATAACACTCCAGCTCCTGAACCATTTTGCATAAAAGAGCCATCAAAGAACATCTTCCATGTTCTTGCAGTCATGTATATTATGTGCTTGTCTAGAAATTCAACTTGAATAGGCATGTTGTCTTGAATTGGAAAATCAGCCAATTGATCTGCAATGGCTTGTCCTTTTATAGCCTTATGCTCAATATACTCTATGTTAAATTTTGATAAGATCATCATCCACTTAGAAAGTCTACCTGTGAGAGCAGCCTTACCAAGCAAATATTTGAGAGGATCAATCTTTGCAATGAGTTGTATTGTATGCACAAGCATGTAATGTCACAACTTTTGGGAAGCAAACACCACTGCAAGGCAAGATTTTTTAATACTAGTGTAGTTGAACTCATATGACACAAGAGTATGATTGATGTAGTATATAGCTCTTTCTTTTCTAGTGTCATCAAGTTGAGCCAATAATGCCCCCAGGGAAGATTCTATTGCTGAAACATACAATATGAGTTCTTTTCCTAGGATAAGAGGCATTAAGATTGGAGGATTGGCCAAGTACTGCTTGATTTGGTCCATGCTTTTCTGACAATCCTCATTCTAGACACATTTAACCCCCTTATGCAAAGTTTTATTAAAGGGTTGAGCTCTATCAGCCAGTTGTGAAATGAACCTCCTTATAGATTGAAGATGTCCCTAAAGACTCCTCATTTGGCTAATATTTTTGGGAGGCAACATATCCAAGATTGCTTGAACTTTCTCTGGGTCCACCTCTATTCCTTTGGCTAAAATGATAAATCCTAGGAATTTTCTAGAGGTGACTCCAAATGCACACTTTTTTGGATTTAATCTTAGTTGAAACTACTCTATGTGATCTAGAATGACTTCTAAATCTCCTAAGTGTGTATCCCTTTTTTTAGATTTTGCCAAGGTTTCATCCACATAATCTTCCATATTCTTATACATCATGTCATGAAAGATAGTGGTCATAGCTCTTTGGTAAGTAGCTCCTGCATTTTTTAATCCAAATGGCATGACATTCCAGCAATAGGCTCCCCATGCACAAGTGAATGCAGTCTTTTCCTGGTCTTCAGGAGCTATCTTGATTTGATTATACCTAGAAAAACCATCCATCAATGAATAGATCTCATAACCCATAGTCATGTCCACTATCATGTCTATGTTAGGAAGTGGAAAATCATCCTTTGGGCATGCTTTATTAAGATCTCTAAAATCTGTGCAGATGGGAATGGATTTTTCATGTTTAGAAATTGGTACAATATTGGATATCCATTCGGCATAATCAATGGCTCTTATAAATCCTGCACTGAGGAGTTTTTCTAATTCAGCTTTGATGAGAAGAGCTATGTGAGGAAGCATTTTCCTCAATTTTTGTTTTACTAGTTTTATACCTGGAGCTATGGACAAGTGATGCATAATGAGATTAGTGTCCAACCCTAGCATGTCTAAGTAAGTCCAAGAAAAATTAATCTTCTTTCTCTGTAGGAACTTGGTATATGCCTCTTTTTCCTATGTTTGTCCAACCCTAGCATGTCTGAGTAAGTCCAAGAAAAATTAATCTACTTGTTTTGTAGGAACTTGGTATATGCCTCTTTTTCCTATGTTGATAGAGACTGAGCCAAATGCACTATTTGTGGAGCCTCTTTTGTACCCAAATTAACTAGCTATGTAGGCTCAACGAGCACTGAAGATCTATCTTGAAAGTAACTTGGGAGATGATCAAGTTCCTCATCCTTAGGTGCCTCGGAGAGGTTTTCACCCTCAGATACGTCCTTTATTTTTACTTTTTTAGGTTCTGACACCGCCACATAGTGGTTTTCACCATCAGAACTCTTATTCTTTTTTTCTTTTCTTTTCATTTTGCGACTAAGGTACTTGATATCTAGTTATGTCATGCTTGTAGTTGGTTCACTAGTGGAAGAGACTATGGGCTCAAGGGCATTTAGGTAACATGCTATCTCATAGTCATTTTGGAAAGTTAAGAGCTAAGGCTCTTGATAGCGTTGAGACCAATCAGTTAAGTGAGGATTGGCAAGGGGTAGGTTAATGATGGGTTCAATATTGTGGATACGAATGGTATCATCTCTAGTTATCGCAGAGTTAGGGTTTGTCAAGTATCTCTCTAAGGTACCCAAATCAAGATTTATCCTACCAAGCGAAGCATCATCCACTAACGCGACTTGTGGATTCAAATCCACTAATCCTACACTAGACTTTTTAGCTACCTCAGGTTGGGAACCATATGTATGGACAACATCAATGTCCATGTCAACTATAGAAGAATCAGAGAGAGATTCCCATTCATACTCATGTGAGTCTGTATCTGAATCCCAGCTGGGATGTTTACACCAAGCATATTTACAATGTCTAGATGTGGAAGCTCTAATGTCACCAAGGGTAACACCTTCTTGAATGCCATTCATGTATTGATGTTCTTGAATAGGATCCTCAACATGATCTTCAACAGCGGATTCTTCTTGTTCTAGGCCTAAAACTGTTGGGTTGGCAACTGGTGTATGGATCAAAAGTGACCACACTTCTATGAATCATTACATGCAAGGTTGCTCAATAATGAGGCCTCACAAAGTGACGCATAGCTCTCTATGCATGGAGTTGCAAGGGACTTTGATAAATTTGCTCTCAGCTAGAGCTATAAACTAGTGACCTTGCTAGTCAACCACACAATGAGAGATTCACAATGAAGACAAGGGCAAGAATGCCAATATCCCCAAATTGAATCAAAGTATGAAAATTTAATGCAAACTATATGAGAATGCAAATTACTCTATGAAAATGAAAGTACAATGCAACTATGAAAGGAAATAGCAATGGATTACAATTCCCCTAATTAAGCTATGTGAACTAAATCTATTGCATTAAAGGAAAATTACTCTAAAATGTCATGATATGCAAACTAATCAAATGAAATGTGCAACTAAATGATGAAAGCAAATAAAAGAAAGCAAGTCTTCAATGTCTTCAAAGGAGTCTTCAAAGTAAGCTAGAAAACCTGCAGCATAACAATGTCATAAAATTCCAAGATGTGAAAATGAAGGAGAGAGCCCTCCTTTTATAAGAAATGAGATGAAAATGGACCATTGAGATTAAGAGGCAAAAGATCTAATCAATTGTGGAGAAAAAAGGAAGCTTGATCCTTGTGCACAAATATCCTCCAATGAGAAAATAGGAGTCGACTTTTGTGTCCATATGAGACAAAAAGTGCTTTTTTTTTCTTTTTATAAAATAAGAATGATGTTTTATTTGTGCAACTTAGGATAAGAGGAAAAGTGGGGGCTTTTTATTTATTAAAAGGGGAGGAAATTCCTTTTAATTAAATAAAGACTTAGGATAAAATGGTTAGCCTACAGGATAAAAATCCAATATATGATCGAAATTAAGACTTGATCAAGAAATTGATAATGTTGAAGATATTGATTATTGATAAAACTGATTCAGGATTGATAAATCAAATAAATGGAGCCCAAAGTCTAGGCGACCATTTTTGGGTGCATACAACTAGAGTATCTAAATCTCCCCAAAGGAGATTAGTGGCAGGGACCCAATCTTCACACATGTCCTACTAATTTGTAAAATTGGGTATGTAGTTTGATTCATCATCACCATCCATTGCAGCAAGGATAGGAGTACTTTTCTTGTCATGACTTTCAAAACCTAGGCCAACCATTTTTTTAGACCTGCGTCCAAAAAGAACATGATCGAGTGGTTCGGGCTCTAGCATCTAATCTGTGACTGAGAGGACCATGACCTAGATAGCCCATACTTTTGACAAGAGTATACCCTCTTCCATATGTCTTAGGAGAGGGAGAGAAGTTCTCATTATGCATGTATTTGTCTTCTCTATAGATCCAGTCCTTGACAACCACCTCTTCTTTTTCATCCTAGATGGGCACTAAGGACTCTACAAATGTACCAAACAGAGTCATGGCAAAAGATGAAGGTCGCCTCTCGTGTGAAGGTTTACCATAGGATCTAGGTGAGACTAGTAGTTTTGTAAAGGAGTCAAGTTGATACCCCCCCCCATACCAAGGTCTATGGACTTGAACTTATTCTTGCACTGTGCTAGAGTTGCATCAAAATCCTCTACTTCCCTGTTGAGAGGGACATGAGTCCCTGCTGAAATTGCATTTACAAATAATGTGCTATCCCCTGATATACAGACTTCTACTCCATTATAGGGAAACTTAACACATTGGTGGTAGGTGGATGGCACCGCTTGCATGTCATGGATCCACGGTCTACCAAGTAGGATATTATATGCTAGAGGACCAGCATCAACAATTTGGAATAAAATGTCCTTTTCAACAAGGCCAATCCTAACAGGAAGGACGACCAACCCCTTAGAACTTCTTTCTGCCTCATCATAGGCTTTAATGGTAATTTTCTTCCGGGTATCAATAACTTGCTCAAAATAACCCAGTATCTTTAACAGACTCAAGGAACAAATGTTGATCCCAGCACCCCCATCAATCAATACACGCCTAACACAGGTCTTGTGAATCATGACTTTGATATGAATGGCAATATTATGCGGATGGCTCAAAGATTTGTCATCTTCTTTTGAGAATGTTAGGTAATGAGGGCTGGCAAGGTGGTTAACCATGTTCTGGAATTGGTCAACATCTATGTTGTTAGGAACATTTTCTACACGCAAAGCATCCTCAAGGATATGCTTATGTCTTGGAGACAATTCCAAGAGTTCAAAGATTGAGATTTGAGTTAGCATTCTTTGTAACTGGTCAACAAGATTATAGCTCATTTCAGGGTTGACTGCTGATTTGGTGGTGACATTCTTGGATGTCACATGTTTAGGTTTGTTGGACTAGTTGGAACTAGGACCTCTAATAACCACAGGACCTTGGCTTTGACTTCTTGTAACAGCGTTAAGAGCTTGGGATGACCTTTGAGAGTGAGGACCCCTAAGCACCACCACAGGTTCTTCATCAAATATAGGAGGAGAGCCCACATCATAACCATAAGGATCTTTGTCTCTCATCATGTTGACACTTTCCTCCACAACCTCAAGCATATTGACCATGTTTTTCACACCTGTATAGGTATATTTGATTTCAGCCTTACCATTCTTGGATTTAGAGGTTTCTCCCTTTTCATATTTGGGAAAAGGCTCCTTGAATGCCTAATGGTCTGCATTGGTATTCAACCCATCAATTTGAAGCTTGCCACTCTCAATAAGATCCTGAATAAGGTGTTTAAGTTTCCAGCAATGTTCGATTTCATGTCCAATGCCATTGTGGAATTTTCAAAAAGCCTTTTCATTCCACCAATGTGGCTTAATGTCAGGTATGCGTAAATTTGTTGGATCTTGCAGTTGTGCAAGGTTATTGGCAATAAGCATCTTGAAAACATCCTCATAGGAGTCACCCAGTTTAGAAAATTGTCGCCTCTCCTTTTTAGGCTTATCCTGATACTTTGGTTTATGCTCTTGTTGGTTGGAGGATGTGTTGAGCTTCATAGCTTGAACTACACTAGACAAATGGATGACTCCTTGATCCTTGGGTTGGGAAGAGTCCACAACTTCATCATTGACTTCTTGCTTGTTCTTGTTCCATTGTGAGTTCTTTCCTTTGTCCTTATTAGCATTGTGGTTGTTTTGACCATTGTTGTTATTGCTATGTTTGGTCAAAATGCCTTGCTCTTTCAAGACATCCTCAATTCGACATGCGGTTTTGACCATAGTGTCGAAGGAATAAAAGACCATCTTCCAAACCTCATACCACATTTCAGGCACCAAATAGCTAACAATGATATCAATCCTTTCATGCTTAGGAATAGCCCTAGAATAATGAGATCATAATCATCTCCACCTTTTTAAGAAGGTAACAAAGGATTCCCCTTGGTTCTGCTTCAAATTGCACAAGTCTAACATAGTGACTGATCTTGACAAGTTGTATGCAAAATGTTGAACAAATCTTTGGACAAGTTCTTTGAAACTTTTGATGGGAGGGGTTATGTTGGTAAACCACTCCATGGCTTGGCCCTTGAGACTCCTCAAAAATAATCTCATAAGATAGGAGTCATCTTGGTGAAACTCAAAACTCATGATGTAGAACTGACGCACATGATCATGTGGGTCACCATTGCCATCATACCTGTCATACTGGGGGATTTCAACTTTTCTAGGAAAATCCTTCATACTGACACTTCTGTCGAAAGGATTGGGACAAATAGAGTCAAGTGAAAAGGAAATTTTAGGTGCCAACACCTTTTCCATCATACGCTTGAGTTGTTTGATCTCCTCTTCTTGAGAGGGTCCTTGTTTCTTGATTCTTCTATCCACATCAAAGTTGTAAGGGACTCTGGCACCCTTGTTAATCAAGCTCTCTAGGGACCTATCCTTGTTTTGATCAAGATACTTCTCCACATATTGTTGGAATAGTGTCTCTTGTTGCATCCTCATAAAAGCTTGATCATCAAAACTTGCACTACTTCCTCCATGTTGAGATCCACGATGATCTCGTTGGGAGGGTTGTCTTGAGTTCCTAGGAGGTGTTTGTCTCCTATGTTGTGAAGTCCTCCTTCCTCTAGGACTAGGAGATCTTGAAGGGGTTCTCGACCGCCTTCTGCTTCTTGGGGTTCTTGAGGGAGTAGATGGTGGAGAGTTGTTTCCACTATTGGTACCCCTATTGTTGAATTGGTCATTGAGTTGTTGGGCTAAAAGCCTATCTTGTTCTTCTTGAAATGCTTTTCTTTTCAATTCTAACAAGGCTTGTTGCTCCACCTCTAGGAGTCTAAACCTTTCTTCTTTAGCGGCTTGTTCATCCAAAAAGGCTTTCTTTTTGCGCTCAATCCTTTTAAGCCTTTCATTCGCATACCTTGAGGTTGTTTGAAGTGGAGTTGGGCCTTGAATGTTTGAACAAGTCGTTAGTAAATGCCACATTCACACGAGCATCACCAAATTCATTGTTTTGGTCTTTGTGTTGTGACCGTACATCTTGGTGAGCTCACCCATAATGTCTTTCGGCTCTTTGATGGGCGTCTAAATATCTTGAGTTGATAGGGGGTGATTCTGGTTGATTGTCATCAGCAAATAGCATGTTATCCCTATGTCTTTGGAAAATGTCATCAAGATTTTGATCCATCGCTTCTCTCTCCTTTCTAGTCATGGTGTAACTCATGTCCATATCTGATTGAGAAGGTGCTAAAGAGGTACTAAACTCATTAGGATTTCTCTTTGGGTCAAACCAAGCTTCAGACTCGCTCCTAGGTGATTGATCAAAGACGGGTTCCTTTCCCTTTCGCTTTTGACGAGTTTGGACTAAGGGTAACTAATCAAAGACAAATTGAGGTCATTTTCCTTGACTAACTTGGTACCTTGTCATAACTGACATGAAAGAAAGAGACCCTTGGTGATAAGATGACCCTACAAAACATCAATACCAAACTAGGATAGTAAGAGTGTTCAATTGTCCAAAAAGAGATGGTAAGATAGAAAGCAGCAAAAGGTATAAACCAACACTGCCACAAAGGTGTATAATAAAAGGATGAGTATCCTAACACATATGGACCAGGAGGATGGATTTAACCAAATATATAATTGAAATTGAAATTGATTTTATATGGAAGTGAATTTGGACAAAAGACTACTCAGACTCTCCAAGTGTGTTACCAAAGAATCTAAAGGTGTACTTTTTCAACAAGGATGATTCCTAACTTATAAATTCCAAGCAAGATTACTTTGTAAAATCAAAGAATACTAATTCAAGGGGTCTAAATATAGGAATCTAAGGTACAAACAGGCTTCCAATGATAGAGTAAGTCACCTACTAAAATCTGGTCAACCAAAGAAAGGCTGAAAATGGCATAAATCAGACAGACAACAAAAAGACTTTGTGCGACAGTTTCTAGGCTAACAGGATGATATAATCTTTCAAGATGATATTTTGCACGAAGCAGTGCGATAGTTTCCAGGTAGCCTGTGTGATACTTTCTAGGCAAGTTGTGCAACAGTTGTGTAGCAACGAACTATTGCATGATAAATCTCAGAACAGTGTGTGATGGTATTTCAGGGTCATAAGACTCTTGACTAGTGAATGCTTAAATTTAAGTTTTAAAGGCAATTCGGTCAAAGTTTCAGTCTGATGGTTGGATTTTTCAATTTCAAACACAGTACTAGCAGTAATCAGACAAATTTGCAAATAGTAGGTGATCAAACATGTCATAAAACACTTGCACAAGGGCGAAAGCAACCTTGCCAAGACAAGCAATTATGATATCAAAGCAAGAAAATCCTATGAATGCTATCATGATGTTTGATGTTTGAGAACGTTTATATGGGTAGATCACAGTGAGAACACTTCAAGAACTTACTAGCCTAAAAAGACAATGACTCAATACTTAACAACTTGGCCCACACTTGATGCTTCATTGCCTCACACAAAGTGGTTACCCACAATAGATATTGGCTTTGTCGTGGAAGTGCCAATGACACAACCAAAGGAACACAGATGGTCAGTAATCTTGGGGTGATCTGGGTTAGTCCACTAGGATCAATCCTTGCACCAAGAAGCTAAGTGGAAAAATAGGGTGGCTTCTATCTATGGCTTGTAGTAAGGGCTTCCATTCATAATACCCCTCTTGCTCCCCAAAGGGACTCCTTACCTTGCGGCAAGTAACAGACCTCGCGGCCACAAGAGTACCTTAAGCATTCTTGCTCAACATTTTCCTCATGGTCACAATCCCACAAGTACTCACATCAAGCAAAGACAAGTACTATGTCTACCAAGGTTTTGTGTCCTTGATAGCCTTGAGTTTATAGTGGGTTGGAATAGCCGGCAAAAAGTTTGTCCCCACTTGGGTCGTTCCTCTTGATTGCTCAAGAGCAGGCCCGCTAAAGGATTCTAAAACTAAACAAAGAGTGAATCAACCTTTGAGTTTCAAGATTTATGTTTCACCTCAAGGGTGAAGAGCATACTCTCCTAGCTCAAAAATTTCTCCCAAACACACCAAGCAAAGGTTCAATTACCCTCTTTCCTTCAAAATCCAAAGATGGGTCAAAATTTATGTTTCACCACAAGGGTGAAGAGCATACTCTCCTACCACCAAAAGATTCCTACAACAAGATATTAAGTGCCTGTGAAAAGTAATAACTAGTATATGCCACACTCAAAATGAAAGCAATTAAACAAGCACTTGATTGGTTTTTATGCTTTGGGAAACTCTGCAAGAAAGGATTAGTAGCCCTTGTGCATTTGGAGCTTTGACATGCGTTCTTTTAAGCAAATATTTCAAGCAATGAGAGAACCTACAAGCACAACTTGTTAGCCCTACAAAGATTAGGACATCAAAACCAAATAAAATTTACAAATCAAACTCTATTCTACCACAACAAATCATAAATCTGAAGCAAATAAATCAAATCTTGCAAAGAAATGACCAAAATTACTCACTACCAGGCCTGGGTGATAGTTCTATCAGAGAAAGAATCATACGATACTTCTTAGTATACTGCTGTGATACTTTATCTCTATGCGATATTTCATGCTACCTGCATGCGACAGAGTATAAAATACTGATGCGACAGAGTCCCATATAACCAAATGATACTTTTACTAGAAAAGTATCACATGGGTATGTAATAAAATATCGCACGATACTGGAAAACTATTGCACGATAATCTGTTAGAAAAATAGAGCCAAAACAGCAAGCAAAAATGATGACGAAAAATTGACAGAAATGCATAAAAAGAAGGACAAAACAAGAGTGTTCTGCCCCACGGTGGGCGCCAAAAATGTACACTCAAATTGTGCACTTCTCTAAGTCATTACTTCCAAGGGATTCCATGAATGGGAAACCTTGAGAAAGCGACCTAGAGCTCCCTAGGGATGGAGTCACAAGGATGTTGATGGTGGTCTCAGCTAGAGCTATTGAAGCATGCAACCTTGCTAGTAAACCACACAATGGGAGATTCAAAGAGACAAGGGCAAGAATGCCAATATCTTCAAGAATGGAAATGCAATGCAACTATGCTAAGAATGAAGATGCAATCCAAGCTATGGAAATGAAAGTATTACAAGCCTTACTAATTAAGCTATGTGAGTTAATCTAGAGCATAAAGGAAACTAAGCTAGATGCTATGAAAGCTTAAGATAAGAATGCAAGAATGAAAGCTAAATGCATGAAGATCTCCAAAGTCTCCAAAAAATCATGCAGCATAAGATTAGTATTCAAAGTTGGGATCCTAGAATGAGAAAAGAGCTCTCCTTTTAAAGGAATTGAAAAGGAATGGACCATGGAGATTAAGAGGCAAAAGATTTAATCAAGGGTGGAGCTTGAAAGAGGAACAATCCATGTGCACAAATCTCCTCCAATGAGAGAATAAGAGTTGACTTTTGTGTCCATATGAGACAAAAAGACCTTTTCTCCTTTTTATAAAATAGGAATAATGCTTTATTTGTGCAACTTAGGATAAGAGGAAAAGTGGGGGCTTTTTATTTAATAAAAGGGGAGGAAATTCCTTTTAAATAAATAAGGACTTAGGATAAAATGGTTAGCCCATAGAAAATAATCGAATAAATGATAGAAATAGGATTTGATCAAGGAAATTGATATAATTGAAAAATGTTGATTTTTGAAAATAATGATTCAAGGGTTTGATAAACGGGGGCCCAAAGTCTAGGCGACCATTTTAGGGTGCATACAATAATGAATCTATATTCATTTAGATCAAGGAATAAGATCCTAAGTCTGAAGATCCTATTCCTACTAATTATGCTAGTTGTGTTGTTGAGGAGAAAGCCCTAGATGCTCAAGTTGTTGAAAAGGATGAATGGGTAATAGACTGTGGATTCTCTCATCATATGACTGGTGATAAGATAAATTTTGTGACTTATGAAAAGTATGATGGTGATATTATGAAATAGGGTGACAATAGTGGTGGTATGATCTGAGGAAGGGGATTTATCTCTCTAGATGGTAAGAACAATACAAATGATGTATTGTATGTGGAAGGTTTGAAACATAATATTTTTAGTGTTGGATAGTTAGTGGACAAAGGTTACGGCCTACACTTCAAGAATAACAATTGTAAAATCTTGAATGACTCTGGGATAAAGATGGAAATAGGATAAAAAACACAAGGTAATATATTTCATTTGAATAGTGGTAAGGAAAGTTGTTTAATATCTCAAGTAGATGAAAGCTAGTTATGGCATAAAAGGTTGTGTCATATGAAATTTGAAAACATTGTGGCAATATGTTCTACTCGTGTTGTTAGAGATAATCCTAGGGTGAAGAAACACGCTAATACTATTTGCAAAGAATGTCAGTTGGGTAAGCAAACACAAGTTACTTTTTATTCTAAAGTTGAAAATTCAAATGGATTGTTAGATATTTTTCATACTGATTTGTGTGGTCCTACTACGATAAGTTTGAATGGTGATATGTACTTTATGTTGCTCATTTATGACTACTCTAGGATGGTATGGGTGACTTTCTTGAAAGTGAAGTTTGAATCTTTTGAGAAGTTTAAGATCTTTAAGATCATGGTTGAGACTAAGACATGATTCAAGTTGAAGTGCCTAAGATCAGATAGAGGAGGTGAATTCATATCCAGTGAGTTCAAATATTTTTGTGAGAATCTTGAAATAAAGAGACAATTTTTTACCCTGAGGACTCCACAACAAAATGGAGTGGTTTAGAGAAATAAGATGTCTACTCTTGACACTGCTAGGACTATGATGCTTGAAGGAAAAGTTCCATAGACATTCTGGAGAGAAGAAGTTAGCACTGCAATATATACTCTTAATCAGGTACAAATTAAAGGAGATACTAGTAAGACACCTTATGAGATATGGTGTGGAAATGTGACTGTAGTCAGGTATTTTAAAACTTTTGGTAGCAAATTCTATATCAAAAGAGATTGGGATATAGGGAAATTTGATGAAAGAAGTGATGAAGGTATATTTCTTAGGTATTCTACCAAAAGAAAGGCCTATAGGTGCTGCAACAAGAGATTGAAGAAGATAGTGGAGAGTGCTAATGTCAAAGTGGATTAAAGCTTTGATAGTCTATCTAGATCTTGTGGATATGATTCTAATTATCAGAATGTCAGTGATGATTAGATACAAAAACATCAAGTTTAGAACCAAGATCAAAGCATCTTGTTGAGTTAGAATGATGAAGATGGTACAAGTAGTAAACAAGGAACACAAATGTCAGATGTAAAACCAAAGACTTCAAGGTATGTGAGATTACATCACTCTTAAGATCAGATTATTGGTGATAGGAATAAAGGTGTTTAGACAAGGAGAAGGATTGTTGTAAATCATATTTCCTTAATCTCAAATATTGAACCTAAAGATGTAAGTGAAGATTGCAAATATGATCATTGGATTAATGTGATGAAATAAGAGTTGCAGTAGATTGAGAAGAACAATGCATGGATTCCTTTTCCAAGGCCTAAGGACTTGAATGTTATTGGTACCAAATGGGTTTTCAAAAATAAATTGAATGAAGATGGAGAAGTTGTTAGGAAAAAAGAAAGATTGTTGTGCAAAGGATATTCTCGTATAGAAGGAATTGACTATGATGAAACTTTTGCACTGGTAACAAGACTGGAAGCAATGATATTATTCATTTCTTATGTTTCTTATAAGGACTTTAAAGTCTATCAAATGGATGTCAAGTCTGCATTTCTGAATGGTGAGTTGGAAGAAGAAGTATACATAGAGAAACCAGATGGTTTTTAGTTGACAGATCAACTAGACATGGTTTTCCAATTGAAAAAAATATTATATGGGTTGAAGAAAGATCCTAGAGCTTGGTATTCTAGATTAGATAAATATCTATTGAATCTTAGTTTCAATAAAGGTACTTATGATAGTAATTTATATTTCAAGGTAGATCACAAGGACATTTTGATTGTAAAAGTGTTTGTTGATGGCATTATCTGTGGTGATAATGATAAGTTGAGAAAAGAGATTGCAATGGAAATGCAAAGTGAGTTTGAGATGTCCATGATAAGAGAAATAAAACTATTTTGGGGATTGCAAATTACTCAATCAGAGGATGAGATTCTTACATCTCAAGCTAAGTATGTGAAGGAACTACTTAATAAGTTTGGGTTGGATGAATCAAACCTATTGGGTACTCCTATAGTGACAAGATGCAAGTTATCAAAGGATGATGAATCCCCTAAAGTTAATCAGTCTAGATACATGTCAATGGTTGCTGGCTTAATTTATTTGACTCATACAAGACTAGATATCATGAATGTTGTGTATCTTGTGGAAAGAATTCAAGAAAATCTGAGGCAAATTCATGAGGTAGTTGTAAAGAGGATATTTATATATCTAAAAGGGACAATGGACTTTGAGATAGGAAATGACTTCATCTTGTGTGCATATACTAATGTTGATTGGGTAGGTGATGTTGATGATAGAAAAATTACAAGTGGTGGTGCTTTGTTTTTGGGTAGCCAATTGGTCTCTTGGATGAGAAAGAAGCATTTATCTCCTTATATACTACAGAGGCATAGTACATTGTTGTTGCTGACAATTGTACATGAATAGTTTGAATGAAATAGATGTTATCAAATATTAGAATTGCCTTTGATGAGCCTATTGTCATATATTGTGATAATTCAAGTGCTATCAATATTTCTAAGAATCCTATGAAACGCTCAAATAAAAAATGCATATCAATTAAGTACCATTTTATAAGAGAGAAGGTGAATGCGAAAGAGGTTAGATTGGAATATGTTCCTACCAAGGAATAACTAGTTGATATTTTTACAAAACCTTTGCCTAAGGATACATATGTGTATCTCAAAGGCAATTTGGGAATGATTTTCCCTCCTAATTATCACTTATATGCAGAGATATGCATCAATTTAATGGGATTCAAAGTCTTATATTGAGATCCAGATTAGTGTGTGGAGGCTACTACTTAGGGGGAGTAGTAAGCTTGGTGAGTTAATTGTTAAGATTTGAGGAGTGAGATGTTTGATCATATTTTTGGCTTCTACGGATTGGAGCATATATGTGCCTTTCCATTAATGTCAAAGGGGGAGAGATATTCATGTGAAAAACAAAGGGGGATAAATCTCCAGTATGAGAGGAATTGTTGAGACTCTGAAAGATAATGTTGGATATTGTTGGTAGTACCATTAATTGTTGATCTTAGGAGGAGATTGTTGATTTATTTATGAATTGATTATTTTTCACATCATATGTATCCATCAATGCCAATGAGAGAGATTATTGGCAAGTTGGATGTGCTGTCATTGATGTCAACATATATGTTAGTCAATGGTGCAGTATGCTTAGTGTGATGGTGTTGAGGATCAATGGTTGTGGAAGTCTAAAAGTGAATATCAATAGTTGTGGATGTTAGAGAGGTATTGAAGATAGTGTAAAGATTATTATTGTCATGCTTTATAGGTCCTCATAGTGAATTAGAGGTCTGCGTGATGAGGTATGGTGAAAGGTTCTTACACTATTTGATAGTATTGTTGAATTGTGGTGAGTTTTTCTCTACATGGTGAGATTGTTGTTTGTGTATGTGTGTAATATGATTGGGACATTATAATGTCTTCTTAATTCAATTGGTTCATGGTCCATAGGTTCTATAAGCCATTTTTCAAGTGTATTAGTGGATGTTGATAGTGTTCTTGAGGTTTGAAATGACAGATGATGGTGAATTTGATAATTTGGGTGGCTTCAAATGGTTGTGTGTTCTTCATGATGCCTATGGATGTTCTTTGGATTTGTACCTACTAATTTGGTGGTCCACATTGATTATGGTGATCAGATTTGGAGGATTTTTCAATCGGTGGTGATTTTCTTTATGTTCTTGCTCGACTTGATCCATAAAACATTTTTTGGATGTTCGAGTCATGATTTGTGGTGATGCTACATACTAAAGGTTGATGATAAGAGTATTTTCTATGTTTTGGTAGGAAAACATGAATTTGAATTGTCATATTTGGCATGTGGATTTGTAGTTTGAAATTAGGGTTATGCCAACCTTGTTTATTCTTTAAGGTTGATGAATTATATATATATATAGGGAAATATCTTGTATTGTAGATGTGAGACAAGTTGTGAAGCAAGTGTGCTAGATTTTTTGAGGTCAAATCGTTCATATTTAGAAGGAAGAGAAGGTTTTGGACAAAGATCTAAATTATACTTCATTGGAACTAACCAGGGCATAAAGTTAGATGCCATTATACAATTCAAAAATTTAGATCAATGTTGTGATCTTGTAAGGTAGTGATCCTTCCACATGATTGCAACCCTTTTTTGTATTTGAGCAATGAGCTCTAGGTAGTGTGCCTAAATTCATGTACATTCCACATTTTTAATATGTTCTACTTATAACAAGGTATAGTCATATTGTGGGTTTCAACCCTATCAAGGTTTTTTCCTTAGCAGGGTTTCCTCGCTAAAAATATTGGTGTTGTGTGTTTTAAATATGTTTTTTATTCATGCATGCAAGTTTAATTTATTAGATCTAAGATAAGCATTTTAAGGTTTAAGTTTTTGATACAAATAATTAACCCCCCCACCCCCCCCACCCTCTCAATTGTCTGTTGCCATATTTATGTCACTCAAGAGGGTAATCCTAACTCACAAATCTGCATAAATAATAAACTCATTCCATTCAAAAACTACTAGTCTTCAATAGTGGATGGTTCTTAGATTCATAGGTAATGGGTGTTTAATATTTCACCAACTTCACACGATCCCATTTGCATTTAGCATTATTGAGTATAAAATCTAACCTAACTCTAATCCTAATGACATGAAAATACAGATTATTTGATTAATGAGACCAAACTAAAACAAAATTTGTATTAACTTGACTAGTGCCTAGATAAGGACAACAAATTCAAATAGAAATCATCTTATAATGTAACATTTCATATATGCCCTGAAGATCTTTGAAATGTTGTTGCCTTGCAACAACAAGATCACTCAAACATGTCAAACAATCATTCTTGATAATTCATCTAAAAATATAAAATCCCCATTTCATTCATCAAAGCAATTACATTACTCCTAGAGGAGAAGACAATAAAAAATGAAATCCATGGCACCAAGGTGCTTACAAAGTCTGGATAACCATTGATTATTTCAACTTTTAAAAAAATTACATTTTCAACATGGAGACAACTATATGATAAGATTCATTCATTAAGATCAATTGAAAACATAGTAAACATTACAAATTAAATACTAATAACCATTTACTTCTACCCTAACTGAAGACAATCTACAAATTTTTACAATTATTTTGCCTCTATCTTGAAGCAATTAGAAGATTGAAACCCTTAGAAATTAAAGAAGAAAAGAATATATAGAAAAAAAAAGAAGAAACTCTAGATTGAACTTGAAGCTAACACATGTCCTCTCTCCAATATCTAATTTGTTGAATATTATACATCCTTTCCAATTGAAAATATCTTATTTCACCTTTTAGGTTTGCACTTGCATTTTCAAAAGAAAATAATATTTTCCTTTTTTTGGTCAATAAAAGTTATTGTATTATATTGAAAATTGAAGATAATTGCATACTCACATAAAATCATATTCACTCCAACATTAACAAAGATTTTACCCTATCCATCCAATCATGCGACAGACACTACCCATTGATCCCACCATCTGACACACCTTCGAATCTATAACAAAATGATCTTCAAAATGAAAAAATTACCAAGAACGGGTAGAGTAAAAAACATCTATAGAAAAAATAACTAGTAACCATAATCAAAAATATAAAAACTTTAGTTTAAAGCACCGTCGGTTGAGGCATTTCCTCTTTTGCTACTACCAGTCAAACCCTAGAAGGCACCTCTCCCAATGTGATTGCCACGATCTTAGCTGATTCTCCATCAATCCCCACTTCCTCGAGAAGGAGCCAGATTCCCAACCTAACCTATGTTCCTATTGGTTCAGCCCACATCAACCACCAAATTCCTCCATCTTCTACCACTACCCCAACCTCGAATTGGGTTATTCCTCTATCAAGCTCTCCTTTGTGCTTCCATATCCTCCCATGCGTCAACCAGCTTCAACCAAAGTATATCTAAATTTATTTGCTTCCTTAATAAGCCTGTACCCAACTCCAAATCCTAGTCATGGACAACATCATCCACCAAGGTTCATGCCCTATGAGTATCCATTTTCATTTTGAGGCTATTTACTAACCATATGTGCCACAGAAAGGGTTGCACCAAATGTGGGCCACCAAGGAACCCAATCTAATCACCATGTCTTGTGATGAATCCTCAACCCAAGACCGCACACCTCAGGATATCCTTGAAAGCCACCCTACACTCTAAAATAATACATTCTTCCATTATATGCTTGACCTCCTCCTTTGATGAGAAGTACAACCAACATGCACAAAACAATGCAAAAATGTTTGCATTCGTGCGTCATCAAAATCTCAAGAGCAAGTAATCCACACCCAGCAAAGCCTTGGTCACCTCAAGAAAAAAGGGGTGTTGGGAGGTAAAAGTATGGATCAGA
Source organism: Chamaecyparis obtusa (assembly GCA_027943335.1). Lineage (NCBI taxonomy): Eukaryota > Viridiplantae > Streptophyta > Pinopsida > Cupressales > Cupressaceae > Chamaecyparis > Chamaecyparis obtusa. Next base: position 2,342,771 of record BSBK01002526.1, on the reverse strand, counting down.
TGTTCATCTAATACAATCCATTTGAAGGCCATTTGTTGTTTTGTGGCACCAAATGTGAAATTCGCTTACATGGAGCCACACAACCACTTTGCTATGCTCAATGCCAAGAAATTATGTTGATGGGAATGTAAATGAGGAATGTATAAACCCAATATTCTTGCATAATGAATATGCATTTACTCTAGTTTGTACCCTGTTAGATACAAATACCTCAGCCATCCACCACCTTGCCCAAAACAAGTACTTCTTCAACACCCCACATGAGATAAAATTTACTTTTTCTTCAAACATCACATCAGACATTCAAAATTTGATGCATGATGTCAGCCTTTGCACCCTAATGCATAGTGTTTTCCACATCATGCCAACTCAACAACTGGTCCTTGAGACATCAATCAAGTCAATGCCTCATCAGTAGCCAACTTGGATAATGAGCCGGCCAAGGAGTTTCGCTCCTGATAAACATGTGAAATTTTGAAGTTATGAAAATAGGCTAATTTATTCCTTATGATATCAACAAATTTTTGCAGATGGCACACCTGCACTTTCCCACTCGAAATGGAATTAACAATGATTTGAGAATCCCGTTCCAATTGAATATTTTTTACATGCAATCTCTATGCTAATTCAACACCAATAAGTGTTACATGCACCTTCACATCATTATTTGTGCCTACCCCTATTTCTTTCTTCTTTGTGGCAAGAATGTTACCTTTAACATCTCTAGAAACACACCATGTGCCAGCCAGACCTAGATTGCCTTTAGCCACCCCCATAAAAGTTTACCTTGATCCATCCCTTGTCCAGAGCACTTCATGTAGTTGTCTCCCTATGACTTTTGACAAGATTAACCTTCATACACCCATTAATGGGTCAATATTTCAACATTTGCCAAGATTTCTGGAGGTTTCCATCAAAAGCACTAAATGGAACTTTGCTTGGGTTTTGTGTCAACACAACACCATTTACTAGTTTAGAGATTCTTAATTTAATTGTTACACATAACCTTTCAATATAATCCTCCCTACCTTGGAAGATTCTTTGGTTTCACTCTTTCTAGATCTCCCGAGCAACCAAAGATGGACATATCTTCCATATAGATTAGAATGTTGAGTTATTCCTCAGTTTTGGCTAGGCTTGCAATATTTATTCAAAAGATGAGGGAAAATCCCCTTGAGCATTTAGTTTTTCCAAAATAAAATTCTAGCATTTAGTTGCCACACTTTAATGCAAAAATAAATGATCCACACACTCCACATACCTCCTACACATTGGGCATAGAAAGGGTCCATGATACCCACACCTCATAAGTCTCACCCCTGTCAAGATTCTCCTTTTGCATTCATCCAAGTGAAGGTCCTTTCTTTAGGGAGGCAATGCTTATTCCAAAAAAGGGGTGTGGGTTCCTAGATGTCCATGTCAACAACTTCCATCGGTTTGTATCCAACTTGTACTAAGTATTCACCTTTTCTGTTCCCACACCAAATAATTTCATGTAGTTCTCCTAAGAACATAAATCCCTTATGCTATTTGAGTTGTTGAAACCATCTCCATTCATCTTCCATCAGGCCCAATTCCTTCTCTTTCCATTTCCATTTGACTGATCCATGCTCCATCGATATGTCTATAAGATCAGCTACCCTATCTGCCCATTTTGCTTCCACTTTAGCTTTCAGTGACTATCTATAGTCACTAGAGGTGATAGATGCTAGACCTTCTATGGAGTCTTCCCCAAAAAATTCCCTCTTCCCATCTCTCAATTTCCATGTAATATGATTAGTAATTAGATACCTACAATTGATCATGAAATTCCAAATAGTTAATCCTCTTACTAGGTTTGGAATTGTGAGAATGTGTTCCTTCTCCTGGCTATCTAAATACTTTTTAGAAAGGATCCTAGCCCACTTATGTTGTGGATTTCTATACATCATCCATATGAGTTTGGACCCCATTGCCACATTCATCAAATTCTAGTTTATCAGTCCCACCCCACCAACATCTTTTGGTTCACATATATGCTTCCATGCTAGCAAAGGCAATTTGTCCTTGTATTGGTTGCCATTCCAGAAGACTTTCCTCATCGTCTTTTCTATTGTTTTGATGATTTTTGATGGAATTTTCATACACATAATTGAATATAAGAGAATGACCAAGATAACAGATTTAAGGAGAAGGATACGCCCTACAGAAGATAGCCATCGACTTTTCCAACCTTCCATTTTCCCAACACAACTATCAACCAATTTGTTCCACAAATTAACTCTACTAGCCCCCCCCCCCCCCTCAAACAATGGTAGCACCAGGAATCTACCTGGAAATTTTCCTGGCTTGATTTTCATGATTCTACAAATCTCTTGCTACTTCCTTAGGCTTGTATTAAAGAAGATGATCTCAAATTTGTTCCAGTTAACCGCCTGACCCGCCATCCTGTAATATTTGTCCAAAGTGTCTTTCATACACCGAGCATCCCTTAGGGAAGCCTCACCCATTAATTGATTGTCATCTTCAAATTGTTGGTGTGATGTAGATTCCATTCCCTACACTATCGGGATACCTCTCCACTGACCTTCTTGTCTCTGCTTAGAGATCATTCTACTCAACACCTCTACCATGATAATGAATAAAGCAGGTGATAGGGGATTGTCTTGTCTCAATCCCCTAGAGGAGTCAAAGAATCCCTACAGACTTTTGTTGAACAATACTGAAAACCTAGGCATGATAAGACAACTCCTAACCCATTGGACCCATTGTTCAAAGAAACCAAATATACATAGAACCCGAATAAGAAATGGCCTATTGACATAGTCATAAGCCTTACGTATATCCAACTTAACAAACATCCTATATGTCTTAGCTTTCCTTACTGAATGGATAACCTCATGTGCTATGATTATACCCTCCACAATAGAGAACCCTGGCACAAAAATGCTATGCTCTTCCAAATTGGGTATTTGAGGAGGGGTTTAAGCCTATTTTCAACTTTTGAAATGATCTTATATGTCATATTACATAGAGAAATTGGCTAGAAATCCTCGAGTGTGCCTGATACCTCCTTCTTTGGGATTAGAGCAATGAGAGTATTGTTGTAGTCTTTGCAGATGTATCGGTTAGCCCAAGATTCCTCCACCACTTCCCATAACTCCTGCTAATAGAACTCCCTTGTTTTCTAGAAAAAAACTATCGGAAAGCCATCTGGCCTAGGTGTTTTATCATCGCTCATTGTAAACAAGGCCAACTTCACCTCTTCAAGAGTGATTGGACTATACAGGGCACGATTATGTTCCTTAGAAATTATGCAAGGTATAATGTTGTCTAGTTCCTCTGAGAAATTACCTTTGACATGATTTTGATTGAGCAATGAGGAGAAATAACTCACCACCTCCGCATTGATACTATCTATGTCACTCAGTGTGTTTCCCCTCAAGTCTTTGATTACATTGATCTTGTTGAAAATTCTTCTTTCTTCGACCAATGAATGAAAAAACTTAGTATTTATATCTCCATCCTTCAACTAGGTCTCCCTTGATTTATATTTCCAGTAGACTTCCTATCTAACCAAGATCTCTTTCAAATCTTGCATCAATCTTTTTTTCTCCTCAAAAGAAATACCCTTCATCCCATGTCTCATAATCTTCTCATTAAGTGTTTCCAAATTATTCCCTATTTTTTCTTTCTCCTAAAAAATGTTCTTAAAGGTTTTTTTGTTCCACTCTTTTAACTTCTCCTTAATGTGATTAAGTTTTTTCGCCAGATAGTGAGCCTTAGCACCTTCAACTAAAGGAGCAACCTTCCACCAAGTTTCAATATGATTGATCAAGTCGAGATCCTTGAACCACATGCTTTTGAATTTGAAGGTAGCTAGGATGGGTCTAGCATCATTCTAACAAATTAGAGAGATTGAAAAGTGGTCAGATCTAGAGAAAGGAACAACCAAAGATTCAAAGGTAAGTTCACACTCTTCCCATCTCCCTGCAACAAAAAACTGATCTAACTTCTCCACAATGTTTGAAAAGACTTTCCTTCTATTTGTCCAAGTAAAGAGACCCCCTTTCGATTTGACTTCTTCCATTTTATTAGTAAAAATGAAATGATGGAAACTGGACTGCAGTGATCCTAGAAATTGCCTTCCTCCTATCTTTTTAGTATTCCATCTGGTTGAATTGAAATCCCCTCAAATGATGACTAGATCACTTCTCAATGCCTTCGGGCAGGATGAAATTTGTCTCCACACCTCTTTTTTCTAGATGGACCCTATCGGGTCATACACATTAATCAGGAAGAAACATTGATTGAGATCCTCAGCTTGTACATGTACCATCATCCAATTCATTTATTTTCTTCTCTTTGAGACTCTAACTTTACAAGGATTCCAAACCATTGTTAAACCTCCTGAGGCCCCAATTGCATCCACACAAATTTCTTCCCACTTCTTCCACTGCTTGAGTAATAATAAATTTTTTGTACTAGTCATCTTAGTTTCTTGAAGTAAAATGATGTCTGAGCACTCCTAATCAAATAGTGCTTGATCAATCGCCTCTTTTCGGGGGCATTGTAGCCCTTGAAATTCCACGAAAGGGACTTCATGGCTCCTTGGAAAGGGAATCGCCCTTCTCAGAACATAGCTTCATTTATCCTTTGGCTCTACCAGCCTGCTCTAGTTTGAAATACTTAGATTTTATCCCTCCTTTTTTATGTTCCTCATTCTTAAATTTCTTTGACTTTGTCTGAGTCAAGCTAATTGTTCTTCTTTCTGCTATATCCTCTTCTCCAGAATTCAAGTCTCCCTCTGACCAAGACCCCCAACATTCTCCTAATCTTGGGTGGGGATGATTTGTGCATCACTTTCATTCACAAATTTGACCTCCTATAGCCCATTGTTGAAGTTCCCTAGTGTGAAAACCCGAACCTCCATCATAGTTCCTTCCACAAAGATTAGAGATCTTAGTGTGCATGGCGCCTTATCACAGACATTCTTCAAGAGATCACTAATAGGGAAGGGCATCCTCGTTGAGGAATGGAGAACATCCATTTGAGTAGTGTGTCCAAATGTATCTCCGCCATTGAAATGTTCCCTTCTTTTAGGAGAATAGGAACGTCCTCCTCTAAGAGATAGTGTGATAGCTACCAACTTCTCCATATTGGGATTCACCACTGGGTTGGTTTCTGATACCTGGCTAAGGAAAGAAAGGGAACCCACCAAAGGTTCCATACTCACAATGAGATTTCTTGTGTCTCCAAGACATTGGTTGTCATTAGTGCCATCTTGGTCAACATCTCCAGAAGTGCCTTCATTGTTCCTCTCAACCCCATTTATGGGAATGGGTACCTTGCCCTGGCCTCCCTTGTACTTGCTATCTAGGTTCTGAATACAATCCAGATTTGTGTTGTTTCTTGTCAAGGCCTACCCTTTACTAAAATTCTACTCCTTGTTTGTAGCTGCCTCCAAGTCACCATTCCCTTCCTAACCACCATCAACATTATTTCCTAACTGTACTCCTTCAATCAATTCTTCAAGCATCATAACTTTCTTTAGTGAAACATCCTCCTCTCTTTCTTTGCCACACATACCTTTCATGCAGTCCAAGGTAGAATGTCCCAAGCATTGGCAATTTTTACATCATTCCACTTTGTATTCCATCTCAATTTATTTCTCACAGATCCCAACATAAATGAAAGTGTGATGTGAGTTGGCATTGGTACTGTCAGTCTCCAAGTGATGCATATCCTTGCATACATGCTATAATCCTCCTTTTCCATTCTTGCTCCGGCCTTTAAGTACCTACTTAAAGAATTCCCAATCTTTCTCCAGGTCTCTTCCTCCCAGTATTCAAAAGGTAGGTTGTATAGACGGATCCATACCAAAACCTCATCAACAACAGTCATAAGTGGGTTGAAGTTTTCTATCCAATCCTTAATATAAAACCCTTTTCAACCCATCGTGTAGGGATGCCCATTCAAAACCCATTGTTTGGCTTGAGGAGTCTCACAGACCACCAGGAAAAAAACATTGGGTAGGGTTTTGATTTCAAATTTAAAAGGCCAAGACGTGTCACGCTAATTTTTCACTTTGTCACAGCCAGCCATTTTCTAGCCCATTTCATGAAAAAACCCCATCTTTCAACCATGAGACATAAGAGTTCCATCAATTACCACTAACGTTCACAAAAACATACCCCATCTTGTCAGAAGAGTTACATACCTTGTTAGCAGTAGTACCCTCTTTCTTAGTTTTGTTGGCATCATTTGATAAATCCTTTGGTTTCCATATCTTTTTAGCAATTTTTTTAGCTCAGATCGATGGTTGCTCCACTGCAGATCTACCATTGTTGGTTCCATACCTGTGCTGAAACTGGCATTTCCCCTTGCCATAGGGGACAAATCACCCACTCCGACAACCTCCAGACCTTGACCATCTATTATTATAGGATAGCTCAAAATTCCTACAGTTTCGTGGCAGTTGCTAGGGAGCATGACCATGTAGAGGATGAGAAGTTGTATCTTCCTGATCACCCCATGTCCAATCATATCGCTTCCACCATTTCCAAATCGCCAATGGCTACCGCCTACAAATTCCTTCCAATGACTCCTTTTTCACATGGCTTCTATTTTGGATGAATAATCAAGCATTAAAATAATATTTTCCTTTGAAATATCTGATTTGATTCTTTATCCAATTCTTTCTTACCACACTACGCGTGAATACATTTCATGCCTATTGCAACCTTTGTCAAAATATCCCATATTTAAGTCACACATTCCAACTAGAATTGATTTCTTTTTTCATAATTTTAATTGCAAATGATTATATTCACCGTGTTTTTATAATTGAAAACATTTTGGTTTAATCTTTTACTCTTCTCTACCTTTATGTAAAAATAGTTCACCCAGAGTGAAATATCTCATCTTGTGCATATAATTAATATTAAAATGTTTCACCCCTTCTTGTTAATAAAATTTCATGTGTGTTTTCACTTGTCTCATCCACTTGTTAATCTGTAAGCTATCATTTATCTTTAAGTGAAAACATTTCACTCTGACACATATTTACTCTTTGTTTACACACCTTAATCCATTTTACAGTTTTTCCAACAAGATTCTCCCAACTAAGTGAATATACTTTACTCACAACTAAGTAAACATACTAAGTAATACCTTAGCTGCAAACTTACCCTTTTAATATTAAACTAATCAAAATTGGTTTCACCTTTTTCTCTATGAGTTCACTAAAGCAACATATTCTTCAAAATGTTTTCACCCCCCAAATTTATACGATAATGAAAAACTTTGATTATTTTGCAATTGACACCATTTTTTATTTTTTCTTTTAAACATTTTCCATTAGACCATTCTCTGCATCACTTTGTAGCATACTTTATCACCACAACATGAATTCTGAATACATCACTCCCTATACCACTCCCTATTGGGCCTAGTATTCTATAATCTGAAAAGTCACCATTTCCTTATCACTTGATCTCTTTAGTGCCTCTTTGTTCTCTTCTGCTCCATTGGCTCCATTAATGGAGACTACATAACTGAAATTTTTTACATTTTGCAACAAAATGATGATATAAGAAAGTCATTTGCATTAGATTGGAGATTTCAAAATATTTTTACCAAATTCATTTTGTTGCAACTCATAATGCCCTGATGGTTATTTATACCATGTTCGCTGCTTCTATTACACCGGCAAAGTCTGTGAAATTTGACCATACACTTGCCGATGCAATTTTTTTTGGTCCTCAAAAGCATTTCACAAATCTATTTGTGCATTGATGGATGTACATATGCTTTTACAAAGCTCCCAATTTGGTACGGGTAGGAGGATGTTCTCAAAGATTGTAGAAACCATGTGCCTGGTCTGTCATTCCACATTATGCTCACAATAACCATTTCTGTAAGGCACTATGTTAAAACGTCCATGTGCCTTGTTTATGCCCCAATGGACGCCAATGCCCTGTTCCATCACAGGCAAGGAGAATGATGGCAAAGGTTGTTGAAATGTAGTTTACACATGGCAATTGAAATTGCTTGGGGTTTCAAAAAATACTTCCACAAATCTATTCTTTGTATATTCTAAAACCAAAGCCGATTCAGACATGAAATAACACCTCTTTGGGCATTTGGAAGAACAACACACATGCTTGGTTCATGCTTTCACATTTTGAGTATATGTCTGCAAAGCATTTTCCCTCTATTGTGACTATGTTCTAAGGAATGTCCATATCCTGCACCAAAGTCCCCATAATGCATAGGCAAGGAGGATGTTAGCATGGGTTGTGGATTTGGGTCTGCACTTGCCAATTGCGTTTGCTTTCAAGTTTCTAAATCCAGCACAAATCCATTATGTGTGTATCCTATAAAACGTTGCATACAATTCATGGAGATCACATTTGTTTGAGGAATTTTGTAATATAGTTTGCCATATTCTTCAATCAATTGTTGCCCAAAATAAGAATCTATCCTTCATTAATTTTAGGGAAAAGGAAGAAAAACAGTGCAAGTGAAATGTAAAACTCTAGTGCCATATGTCTTAATAGACAAATTAGGGCATCCCTTCCTCGAGAGCTTGTTGAGGATCATTAGGAATTTTGACGAGTCAACGAGCTTGAAAACATGAGAGTTTTCATTTGACATGGGTGTCACTTAGACCTGGCCACATGCATTTGGAATGACTAAAACTTTTGAATAAACCACCATTTTCTTATTTTGAATAAACCACCATCATATTATTATTATTATTATTATTATTATTTGTTGGGCTTATGTGAACTCGTTGGTTTATCAACACATTGTCCACTTGAAGTTTTAGCTTTATGACTTTAGGTTTTTATAACTTCCACCCGACAATTTGTGCATTTGTTAAAACATTTACCTCATTGCTAATGATTATAGAAGTGGGACCCACACACACTTAAATTAACACTCTTTAAAGCATTTTAAAATATTTAAATACTCTTTTGGTTTTGCAATTTAATGCACTATAATAATTTAAATCATTAATGTATAATGATTTAAATAAGATTTTATATTTAAAACCATTTCCATTTTCATAAAATTGAAAGAAATATCTCAGATGGTCTCAAATTACCACTCACAATTTCAGTCATATAGCCTCATATTTAATATTATTTAAAATACATAATGTTTTAAATAATATAATAATTAACATGGAACTTAAATGAGAATGTCATATTGTGAGGTGAGTTTGGTCTTATTGTATATCAACTAGCATTTGGATCAAAAGCACAAAGCGTGAAGTCACAAAAGTTCACTTCCTAACCATTCAGTTTAGTGCCCAAATTAAGATTGGAGCCTCTAAAAACACCTTCAAAAACTAGTCAAAACATGTCACGAGACCATGGCAACTGGCAAACATGTAGATTAACATCGTGAGAATCACTCTTTATAACATTTTCATATGACACTTCCTAGAGTCAAATATTTTAATCATCAAAGTCCCCCTTTTCATTGTTTTTGCAACCTTGCACACCAGAAGTCTTATGAAATCATGTCAATGTAATGCCTTGAAAAATATCAAATCTTGTTTTGAGAAGCTGCAAATAAGGGAAATGGTCCATTTAGATATAATCAATACATGTGTCAAGGGGGAACTCGTGAATCAACCCCTAGAGAAAGATATAAGTGGTCAAAGTTGCCCACTTTCAAACTATCCAAAACATGCACACACAAAAGTGAATAAGTTGCACTTGGATCAGGGTTGACCTGAAAATACCAAATACTGCTTTGAGACCCTGCAACAAAGCATGAATGAGGTAACATTTCCATGCAGACAACATGGGGAATCAATTTCCTTGTCATAAAATTTATTTAGGTGTAAACATTTTAATTTCCAAAGTGGGCCTTCTGGCAGATGTTTCACTATGCAAACTGCCAAACACAATAAATTGCAAATGATATGGAGCTAGTAAAAATAGTAAATGGCCTCTTGGAGCTTCAAGAATTTGCACACAAGTAGATTTGTATACCCACAATATAAGGCAACAACTAGCTCCTCTTGAAAATCATTAGATCACAAATTATAACTCTCTGGAAATGGCCACTAGACATATGCGACACTATTTATATTGAAAATTGGAACAAATTGCATTCGGATTGAGCGTGGAAAAAATGTCAAACAAGGTCATTAGGTTCTAAAAATGGGTAGAGGGGTTGAATGATATGTTGTTGACGTTGGGAAATAATATTTTTTTCCAAGAAAATCAACTAGATATGAAAGATGAATCCACAAAGTAGGCCTTCTGGAACATTTCGGCAATGTGCAAAATGCAAATCTTAACTAGACCCTCAAATCAAGCGCTTCAAAAATAAGTCCAATATGACTATGAGGATTTGTAAACTGACAAATGCACTTAATGATAGTATGTGATCGCGTTCCCAAATTTATTTTCTTATGAAAACATCTGTGAATCAAATCATTCACTTTCAAACTAGGTCATTCAAACAAAATTTTGTAGGGGTATACTTTATGCCTTAATCAAATTTTCAAAATTTGAAAGCACCAACAAGGGGAAGAGGACCAATAAGAGGAGTTTTTCATGGAACATGTTTCCAATGCAAATAAGAATGACATAGAGCCTATGTGTCCCCAACATCAAGGAAGAACAAACATGAGACCAGAGGGCAATACATGAGTTGCACATGTAGATGAGGATGTCGAGTCTTCACATTCTAAATATGTTGAAACATGAGAGTTTATTGTTATTTGAAGAGCCTTGCCAAATGATGAGAAGGAACTAGCACAAAGGAAAAATTTGTTTCACAAAAGATGAAGTGTAATGGTAAAGTTTACAATATCATTATAGATGGTGGTAGTATTGATAACTTTGTTTCAGAGGAAATAGTTAATAAGATGAAGTTAGAGAGAAGGAGGCATCCAAATCCTTATTGAATTGCTTGGTTACAAAAGGACTACAAGGCTTTGTTCAATGAACAATGTCTAGTAAAGTTCAAAACTGGAAACTATCGTGATGAGGTATTATGTGATATTATGCCTATGAAGATTTGTGATATATTGTTAGGGAGACCATGGCAATTTAATTGTCATGATATACACTATGCTTATGCAAACACTTATTCCTTAACAAAGTATGAAGTTTGATACAAGTTGAAGCCATTGAAGGAAATAGAGGAAAAGGTATGTAGTAATACAATAATATGTTTGGTTGATGAAAGAAAGTTTCTAGAAAGTATAAAGCATGAGCATGTGTGTTTTACTTTAATTCCAAAAGTTGATAAAGTGAAAGTAGAAGATCTACCTATGGAAGTTGCATATCTATTGGATGATTTTCAATAGATTATATCTGATAATGTACCTGATGGATTATCGCCAATAAAAAATATAAGTCATCAAATAAACCTAATTCCCAAAGCTAGTTTACCAAACAAGGCAGCTCATAGGATGACTCCAACAGAGAGTGAAGAGTTTAATAGACAAGTGTAAGAGTTGTTACAGAAAGGGTTTATTCGAGAGAGTTTGATTCCATGTGTAGCACCTATAGTACTAGCACCAAATAAAAATGGAGAATGGAGGATGTGCACATAGACTCTTGGGCTATCAATAAGATTTCTATAAAATATAGGTTCCCTTGCTAATGATGTATGACATTATGGATTATTTGAGTGGATAATAGTACTTCACTAAGATAGATTTGAAGAGTGGATATCACCAAATTCAAATTAGAGAAGGAGATGAATGGAAAACAACCTTCAAGAAAAAGGAGGACTTGTATGAGTGGTTAGTCATGCCTTTTGGGCTATCCAATGTACTAAGCACATTCATGCGGCTCATGAACAAGGTATTGGAAGATTTTTTGATAAAATATGTTATTTTTAACTTGGATGATACCCTATTTTTTATAAAAAATTAGAGGAGCATATCATGCATATTCATAGGGTCTTTGATAAATTAAGAGGAGAAAAGTTATTGATCAACTTGAAGAAGTGTAGTTTTGTGAAGGAGTTAGTGTACCTTGGATTTGTTGTCTCAGCAATTGGTCTTAAAATGTACCTAGAAAAAGAGAAGACTAGCATTGAATGGCCTACTCCAAGGAGTGCTATTGATGTGAGATCTTTTTGTGGCTTGACTAGTTTTTTATAGAAAGGTTATAAAAAAAAATAGTAGTATCTATGGCCCCCTAATTGAAACAATGAGAGGGGATAGAAAAGAGTTTAATTGGACTATGAAAGTAGTAAAGAGCTTTGAATTGTTGAAAACAAAAGTTACTGAGAAACTTGTTTTGACACTTCTAGATTTTAATAAGGTATTACAAGTAGACTTTGATGCTAATGGCAATGCAATTGGAGCTATTTTGAGTCAAGTAGGTAAAACCATTTCTTATTTTAGCTAGAAATTGAATGATGCCAAAAGAAAATATTATATTTATGATCAAGAGTTTTATGTTGTAGTTCAAGCATTGAGGAAATAGATACATTATCTTTTGCCTAAAGAATTTGTCTTATTTACTAATCATCAAGCTGTACGATATTTGAATAGTTAAGGAAAGTTGAATCAAAGACATTTAAAATGGGTTGAGTTTTTGGAGAGTTACACTTTTGTTTTGAAGCACAAGAGTGGAAAGTCTAACAGAGTTGCAAATCCTTTGAGCAAGAAGCAAAATTTGTTGACAGAGATGGAGATTGAAGTTGTTGGGCAACATGAACTCAAGAGTTTGTATCTCGAGGATCTTGACTTTGGAAAGGTATAGAGATATTGCATGGAGCCTATTTCTTTAGATAGGACCAAGTGGTTGGATTTTATAATCTAAGATGGGATGTTATTCAAAAGAAGCCAACTCTGCATTCCTAAGAGCTCCATGAGAGAGAACCTAATAAAAGAGAAGCATAGTTGAGGATTAGCTGGACACTTTGGTCGATATAAGACCATTGCTTTGGTTAGTGAGAATTATTATTGGCCACAATTATAGTAAGATTTTAAGAAGTTTGTGCCACAAGTAAAATTTTCATACAATAATTTTGTCAATAAGAGCACTGGTAAATCACCATTCCAAATAGTATATGGAAGTAATCCTAGAAATGCTTCAGAGTTTAGGAAATTGGACAAAGGAGAAAATTATAAGTGTCAAAGCTGAAGAATTTAAAAAATGCCTAAAGAATTTGCATGAAGAGGTGAAAAAGCATATTGCTAAAATGAATATTCAATACAAGGCTAAAGCATATCAAAAGAGGAGATATAAGGAATTTTAGATTAGTGATGAAGTCATGGTTCATTTGTGAAAAAGAGAGGTTTTTAATTGGAACATATAATAAGTTGAACATGGAGAGATTTGGACCATGCAAAATCCTTAAGAAGCATGATTCTAGAAATGATTATGAGGTAGAGTTTCCAGATGTACTTAACATTTCACCTGTGTTTAATATTTTAGATTTGGAAAAGTACCACAAAGGAATAAATGAAGATGAAATAGCAGAAGCACAATGGAATATTCTAACACCTACTTTAGCTAATCAAGAGATATATGACATTTTTTATATTCATGTGGAAATAAGCACAAGAAATAGGCAATACAAAGAGTTTTTGGTTAAATGGAAAGGGAGACCTATTGAAGATTCCTCATGGCTATCAAAAGTAGAGATTAATTGTCTTGGCTTTCCTCTGAACACCTGAGATGTGACAAGGTCACTTCTAAAATTACCCCAAGTGTTTAATTCAGGAGAATCTAGGGTGTATGAGAAATCTTGCACCAACCAAATAAATAAATAAAATAAAGATAAAAAGCAATCCTTGAAAGAAAAGGGGAACCAAAAAAGTAGGGAATCTTGAAAAAATAGGGAATCCCAAAAATATAGGGAAAATTAAAAAAGGGCGATTTAATTATAAAAATAGAAATCATATTAGTTTTTATTTAATATTATGCATCTCACATTTAGTATTTGTAGTAGGGTAGTTATATCTACTCTCTCCAAACTTTATCCCACATTGGTTGTGATTGTAATCTCTTGGGTGGTAAGTGCCTATATAAGCAACACATATGAGCATTTGGAGGGAAATATGTTCTTCACAAAGTTGTAATGATACCAATTGTGTAGAAGATGCAAATGAGATGCAAATGTAAATAAATCTAAGAGGTAAAAAGTGACAGAGGATAGCGGTTGAATGGCTAAAACTTCTTAGTACTAATCTTTAGAAAATAACATATAGAATTAAAGAAAACAAAAATACAAGTTAGTCTAGTTTCTAATATCTCATAACAGACAAAGAATACTCCCTATGGAAAATATAACTAGACTTAGACACCCTATAAGACTCTATACAAGAGAACCTTAGACATTTGATGCCTTCAAATGAAGGAGTGACCTCTTTTTATAGGAGAATTAATCAGTGGAGGCATGTTACACACTTTAATATGGTTTGGAATCTGACCATATAGAGTTGAGAAGTGTCCTTCTAATCCTATTGACAAACTAAATTTACTTTATTAAAGTCACTTTTTGAAAACCCGTGAGTGAGAAGGGCCCACTTAAATGTGTAAGTGGCTACAAGGGTCTTGCTTTTTAAATAGGGTTGTGTCCTATGGTCACATCATAATGTGGGTGACATCATGGCACAAACAAGCCCTTATTCTAGCTAAATAAAATGAGGTCCATTATATTATCTAGAAGTGGTGCTAAAGGTATATCCCACTCATCTGGTCTTTGTTAGAAAACATAGTCTAATTGGACAACATAGTCATATGAAAAAGCCCTATCTAACTCAATGTGTCTTGCCAAAGCTATAGGTGAAAGAAAAAATTTCATATCTAGAATTTCAACATTTTCCCACCAATTAACCATTAGTGGATACAATTCTATTATGGGGAAGTCATACCCATCATTTGGGTAGTGCATTAAATATTGAATCATATATTCTACCAATGTTCTCTATAACCTTGGATGTATCAAATTGATAAATTATTTCATGTCTTCCTTGAATGTAGCTCCTACCAGATTAGCATATTGTTCTATTATATCCTAATCAAACCTTATATGCATGATGAAGCCAAATTTCAAAAATTTCAGTAGATTCTTTTTGTTTCTTTACTCTTGGAATCGAGGTTGGGTCTAATTAATTAATTTTTCTATGACATGAAAACCTATGTCAAATCATGTATGATTAATATGTCTACTATAGTCTAAAACATTCTTTTTATCTTCTAGGTAGCTTACCCCTGCTAAAAAAATTGACGGTGGAAAGACTAAATTTATTAATCTCTATGGGCAACGTCCTCCTATGGTGGCATATATTGGGTTTGGTTGGAGAATGAAACCTTTAACTTGCAATAATAAACAAAATGCAAACCAAACATATTTACCTTATAAAGAAATGGTAAAGTTTGGCCTTACAAAAATACGATCATCTCCTCCTTTTCTTTTCTTGGGATCTATTTATTGTTCATTAGTAGCTCTATTTATGACACCTCTAAACTAGGCTATGACAACTTGGTCCCATACTCGACAATGGGTATCTATTAGACTACCAAAGTATTCAACACTGATATCATAATTGAAATAGGGATGAAGAATGATGTCAACATAAGAAAAATAGACATCGAATAATCCTTTTTCATGCCAAAACTTAATATATTTGAGGAGAAGGAATGGGAGATAGACTGGACAAATACTGACTCTAGACATAAATATATTTATTTTAGATTGTCTAACGAAATGTATTTTTTTTGCCGTAGTACCCTTCTCAGGATAGAGATATGAAATCTTAACCTTAGGGAACTTCAAATTTATCTTTTCATCTAGATATTCACCCTTTTTCTCAAAATAATTATGAATCATAGAAGATATAGAATTGCTTGCATTCATTGATCTTTGACTTGCCATTGTAGAAATATCTTTACTTGCTTGGTTTTTGCTCCTTTTGCTACTACATTTTTTGACTTACTTCACACCCTTCACATGCCTTTACTTCGGCTTAAACATAGGATTTGTAGCCTTACTATGATTCTACAACAACTCATGAATGAATCTTCAGATTGATGGACAAACATAAGTTGGTGACTATGAGTTTGGGAAACTAGTTGAGATACTTGGTAGGAGATAAACCAAAGGGGTTAGATATGGTTTTACCACAAGAAGAATTCACATGAAATAATTTTATCAATAGGAGCACTGGTAAATCACCATTCCAAATAGTACATGGAAGTAATCCTAGAAATGCTTCACAATTAAGGAAATATGACAAAGAAGAAAAGAGTACTGAAGACTTTGTAGAACACCTAAAGGATTTGCATGAAGAGTTGAAAAAGCATATTAAAAAAATAAATACTCAATATAATGCTAAGGTAGATCAAAAGAGGAGATGTAAGAAATTCCATAATGGTGATGAAGTCATGTTTCATCTGCAAAAAGAGAGGTTTCCAATAGGAACATATATTACGTTGAAGATGAACAAATTTGGACCATGCAAAATCCTTAACAAACATGATTCTGGAAACACTTATGAGGTAGAGTTGCAAGATGGATTTAATATTTTACCCATGTTTAATATTTTATATTTGGAAAAGTATCATGAAGGAAGTAATGAAGATGAAATAACAGAATATTCCAACACCTACTTTAGCTACCAAATAGATAAAGGATATCTTCGATAGTCATATGGGCATAAACATGAGAAAAAAAGAAATATGAAGAGTTTTTGGTTAAATGAAAAGAGTGACCTATTGAAGATTCATCATGGCTATCAAAAGTAGAGGTGTGAGACCTATTAGACCATCATATTTATACTATTTTTATTTTTATGTTATCAGTACTTATTTCACAGACATACTTGACTATTTGAGACACTTATGTATTTAAGGATCTGTTGAATCCTATGTTATATGTTTGGTACCTGATTATGTAATCAGGGTACACTCGAGATACTATATGTTTTGATTCAGTTTTAGTTATGAAGTTGTCACATGATATTATATGATATTTTAAAACTATTGCTATGAAAAGTTGGTTTAGGAAACCAAAGTTATGCTTAGTTGATTGATTTACAGACATAGTTTTAAACCATGCAGTATTGATGTATTATGTTTATATCATGTTAATTAGACCTACTGATGTGTGTAATGAGTGTGCAAGATAAGTTGACCATGGGTCTAAATGCGGGGATCCAGTATTGGAACCTATGTTTATATCATGCATTCCAAGGTCCTCTTTGTAAAAGAAATGTGGACCTTGTTGTATAGTCCTTTATTCGTAAATGTGGTTTGCATGACTGTATTTAATTTGGTATATGTAATTGTGAATTAGCCATGTCATTGTTTTAAATTAAATGTGCCAAATTTGGCAAATTATGGCTTAAGTGTTGGCATAGTTAGTATTTTATTATTGTTTGGGTCAAGGGCTTGACTAGGGTGTAACCTTAGGGTAGAATCAACTAACCTTGGGTTGGGAAGTTTCTAGAAGTCAACCAAGACCAAAAATCCGTGCATAAACTTTAGGTGGAGTTTAGGAGGGTCATTTGGGCTCCCATAGGTTAAGTGGGGTCAATTTTAGCTACCCAGGTTGATACATTAGGGGTTAGGGGTCATTTTTAGCCCATTAAGAGCCTTAAAACTCATTTATGACCCCCCTAAAGTCAAGGTTTTCATTTTGGTAGAAATTGAAGAGTTGCGAGGTTTTGGTTAACCTCTCTCTTCTTGCCAAACTTGCATTCAACTCCACTTATGGTGAAGGAAGGCAAGGGGGAAGAAGGGAATGTAAGTTTCTTCCCCTCTTCTGATTGGCTCCTAGATTTTAGGACATTTGCCTATTTATGAGAAACTTGGAGAAGGGATTAGTTGATCACCCACTCTCTAGATTTGGAGACCTTTTCAGCTTTGAAGGATCTTAGGAAGATTTAGCTTGGAAGGAGTTGCAATTTCAGTTTTCATCCTTTGCTTGGATCAAGGTAGGATCTTGTGGTATTCTTTTTGTTCTTCATGCTTGTGTTTGAGCTTGGAGCTCCATTAATGGATTCCATGGCTTTTCAAGGTTTTTAGTTTGAAAATTTAAGTTTTTGTAAATGTTGTTTTAAATTTGTGAATTCATTTTGGGATGGGTCTCTTCAAGGTTCACTCACCTTAGGGAGGGTGGAGTAACCTTGAAGGGGGTAGAAGGATGTAGACCCAGGATGTGCAGAGTCTCCCATGTGTGGAGGGATAAAACATGGGGTTCCACAATACCCATGATGCCAAATATGGCCTATGGGCACCTGGGGGGCATAAGGAGAGTTAGACCGTATCTCTTGGAGATGGTCTTCCCAAGTCCATGTGTGGCTTGGGACATTTGTATTCTGTTATGGCTTCTCCTCTTGGTAGTCCACCTCTACCTCATTTTTAGGAAGGTCTCTAGGAGGCCTTCCCCTTGTAAAACCCAGTTGGGAATATTATTTGATTGTCTTTGTGTCTTGCTTGTTTTCCTCTTGCTATGGTTGTTTGTTTGTACCCTATTTCATAGTGGATCCCCTAGCTCGAGGGTGGCCTTGAAAAGGCCTAGGTTGGGAGGTGAGCCTTTGTGGTCAACCATGCTTAAACAAGAACCCAAATGACACACGACTTGTAGAAATTGTGGACTTAAAGAAAATCTCAGTTCGAAACTTGTTGTAATATTCTTGTAAAGTTTTACTTTCAAGTTATGATTCATAATGGAAACAAGGATTCTCCTCTGTAATTGTAAACAATGCTTTATGTTGAATATGAAAACAAAGAAACTTGTTAAACGTAATATGTTGCAAATTTTCAACTCTTATATTCATCAAGTTGTCCTTGAATAACATTAAAACACAATATTTACCTTGGAGAAATTATGATATTCTTGAATCAATCATTTAATTGGAAAATATCTTTTGCTATTGGATAATTATGAAAATATAATGTTAAACTTAATTTCGTTGCATTTAGATTTCAATAGCAAATTATATGGTTATAATCTAGTAATATGGTTTAAAGGATTTACATTGGTGCTTAAGGTTGTCACAATTTTTACCTTGTGCAATGATTATTTGAAATATAATTTCTTTTAGCATGTGAAATTTTATTTCTAATTTATGTACTTAGGAAAAATTCTAAAAAATTTGACAAAAATAATAATGCCCAAATTAAAAATGTAAATCCTACATAATGTTAGGCTACATTTTTAGGATGCAATGATCTATTTAAAATTTTAAAAAAATTAGTCCTAATATTCCTTGTTTTCATATTTAGGAAATTACTAATTTCACCACTTAATTAATAAAATCATATTTTATTTATAAAAAAAGGGGTTAAATAAATACTTAAAGTAATATTTTTTTTGTTAGTAAGATAGCACTGGGCCCTTTTGATAAATACTCATTAATAAAAAACATAATAATAATAATAAAAAGAGAGTTTATTTTAAATCCCAAATTGGGATTGTGTGCAGAGCGCACAAGGCATATTTTTCTCCATTGCGTGGGGGCAGGCTGGAAGCCCTAACCCCCACCTGCTTCAACCCTCACCCCGCTTCACCACTGACACCGTCACCACTGCTACAAGCGCAATGGAGCGGTGGGGGGGCTATGCGTCCCCGACAAGGAGACGACCGGACAGGGTGGTGCCGCTATGCGGCCACCATAGCGGCCCGAGCCGCTTCTCTTTTGGCGGCCACCTAGCTCCATTCAACCCTGTCAAGCACGCGCACGACACAATGTATTAGGGACAATTCTTTTGTTTTTATAAAGTTTTTTTAATAATATAAAGCTTTTAATATAAGATATTATAGTAGGCGGTCCAAGTTAGGTTTAGATTTTTTTTTATTATTTAAAAAAAAACAAAAAACTATGAATTAACAGATTTGTTAATCCATGTTATTCAATAGGTTCGTAATGTCAAATTTTAGTTGTGTTAAAAGCTTAAAAGATTGCTTTATTAAGATTCTCAACTAATATTTATAGATAGATTTGCTTTTTAAATTAGTTTATTTATAATTAATTTGTTAATAGCATTTAATTGAGTTATTGTGATATTTGATAGTATAATTTTTATATTAAGTTATAGATATTTTAGTAAATTAAATAAGTTTATATAAGGAGATTGTTATGTTGGAATTGATAACAACCTCATTTAGTATTAATGTTTTCTTTTATTTCATTATTGAGTTTAGATATTTTAAATGATTAAATATTTATTTCAATAGATTGTTTTAAATCAATTAAGATTATGAGGTTGTTTGGTGGTTATGTTAAATGTTAAGGTGATCACTTTATTACATGAGCACTATATTAGTTAATCTATAATATTGAACAAAAAAAAGAGATTTAAATTAATCAGATTATACTTTATGTAGGTAATTTGTTTATTAAATAGATTCATTTATTATGTTAATAATTTTATCTTAGTAAACTTATCATCGCAGTTGTTATTTATAATCTAATCCGATTAAATTATTTTTGGTGAACGTGTTGTCGATAGGGGTCCCTTTGTTTTCCCCTATGGTCTCATCATGGGTCTTAAATGACTTTATTAGCCTTTATGGTTAATATCGTGCACGGTTGACTTTTGGTCAAACTTTGTCAAACCTTGGACATCACCTCAGTTTGCGTGCATAATTCAATCCCTGGCTTGTCCTTAGACTTAGTAAAACCTTGCCGGTCATCTTTGGACACAGTTGACTTTTTGGTCAACTCTCGGTCAAATCTTGGACATCACCTCAGTTTGTGTGCCCAAGTAATCCTGAGAGTTGTTGTATCCCTTTCTACTCATTTGCATGTATTTTTGTGCATAGTTGACTTTTGGTCAACTTGGGTTGACTTTCAGTCAACTATCTCGATTTGCGTACCAAATGAAGCTAGTAGCCTAGGGAACCCTTATAGCTTTGTTTAGAGCTGTTTGATGAGGTTTGACTTTCGGTCAAACTTGGTCAATACTTCTATGGTTGACCTTGGGGTGTAGCTAGACACTTCAATGTTGCCAGTCCTTGGTTTTCTCTCTGCACCATTTTGCGTGCACACGAAGACTTGTGCCAATTTGGGTTTCAATTCCTAGTTGCGTAAGTTTATTTAGTATAGATGGTTAGTAGGTTTAAAAAAAAATTGTAGTTGTGTTTTGCTCAACTTTTGGGCATGACAAGAGGTTAACTACCTTGGTTTTCCTTTGAGCACCCGTGATGTGATAAGGTCACTTCTCAAATTATCCCAAATGTCTGATACATGAGCATCTAGGGTGTAAGAACAATTTTGCATCAACTAAATAAATAAATAAATAAAATAAAGAGAAAATAATTTCCTAAGAAAATAGGGGATCCAAGAAAGTAGGGAATCCCCAAAAAATAGGGAATCTATAAAAAATAGGAAAAAGGCAAAAAGGGGTGATTTAAATATAAACATATAAATCATATTAGGTGTTATTTAATATGCATCTTTCATTTAATATTTGTAGCAAGGTAGTTATATCTACTTTCTCTAAACTTATTCCACATTGGTTATGATTTTAATATCTTGGGTACTAAGTGCCTATATAAGCAAGGCATGTGAGCATTTGGAGGGATCTCTCTTCTTCAAAAAGTTGTAATGATATCATATTGTAAGAGGTTGTGATGATATCATAATGTAAGAGGTTGTAATGATCTCATATTGTAAGAATTTGTAATGATCTCTTTCATTGGAAGTTGTAAATATCTCATCCTCCAGCATTTGGAAGCATTGTAATCATAGTTGTTAAAAATGAGGAATTGAGTGGGTGATTGCTAGAGAAAAGGGAAAGTGAGATAAAAAAAGAAAACTTAAGATGATAACAAGACATAATAAATTAGCAAGTAGAGGAGATAAAGAAAAACACTAGTAAATTAAGATTTCAAAAAAGATAGAAAGTGGGTAGAGGAGATAAAGAAGAACACTAGTAAATTAAGATTTAAAAAAGATAAAAAGTGGAGAAGATAAGGTGAGAGGAAATTAACATGAGATAGGATTTTGAGAAATTAGAAAGTTAAGTAGATAACAAATTTAATTTAATTAATTTATTTATCCTACATACTTGCTAAATTAACTAAAGATTCTTTTATTTAATTTTGACAAGAGGAAAAAGGGAGTACATAATTTATGAATTATTTAATCTTTATGTTAAAGGCTTAACTTAAGGGATTAAATAATTTTAATTAATTATTTAATTAGCTAGGGGAATATAATGAAATAAAATGATTTAGTAAAATGATTGATGATGACAAATGATTTTGACAAAATTGATTAATTATGGGAAATGATAAATTAAATCAATTGTAGAAGGAAAATGTTGTTGATGATGAATTTGAACTACCCATTTGCAAACCTAATCAAGCCCAACCACAAGCCTTAGGTCTACAAACTAAATCCAACATCATATCAATATAGTACTTTCTTCATGAATCCATCACATAAAATAAATCAAAGCTATACCCAAATACACTTAGGAAATGTTTGATTCCATTGTTCTCCTTATCTTTTAAGATCTTGTATGGATTGGGGTTTGCTCTAAAAAATTCAAGCACATGCACAAGAAGACATTAATAAAATGGATTGTGGTTGATTTGATGCAAGATGATAGACTTGATAACAAGATGATAACTATGATGCAAGAGTTCTCCAAATCACAAGTAAGCTAGTATGCATAAGATCACAATAGCATTAAGATACACATTATGATTCAAATGAGAGGAAAACATGCCATTTTTATAAAAGACCTTATAAAAATCAAGGGTATAGATTAAGAGGTGGAAAAATGAATGACTATGATTAGAAGGTAGGTAGGGATAATGTGAGAAATAATGAGAATAGAGGAGGTTAAGAGGTTAATGCAAACGAAATGAAAATATTGAGTGGTAGGTAGAATATTGACTTTTGGTAATACATCACAAGATGCATTGAATCTAGACATGCTTGGAGATGTGAAGATGAAAAAGGTCAAATGAAGAGACAAGTGACATTTGTCACATGCCTACGAATTTAGAGTTGATCTATGTGAGTGGACAATGATTGGTTGAAATTAAAAAACAAGGATCATAAATTAATTAATTAATTAAATGAAAATATTTATTTAATTAATAGTAGAAAAGTAGGTGGAGATAAATAATTAAATATTTTATTTAATCATATTATACAAAAAGTTAATGAATTAAATAAAAAATATTTATTTGAATAATAGAAAAAGAGGCTAGTGAATTAATTAATTAAAGAAAAAATATCTATTTAAATAATAGATAATTTTTGATATAATAATTAAATAAATAAAATATTTATTTAATTGTACCAGGACATAGAATAATGCAATTAAGTTTAATTGAATAATGAAATCATTGAATTAGATAAATAATTACACCAAATAATATACATTAGAATAAGTTTTTTATAATGAAAAAAGTCATAATAAATGTTTGAATTCTATTTTGCATGAATGTAAAAAAAAATTACAATTAAGATTCCAAATAATCCATTTATAAAACCCAAAACTTTTAAGCAACAATATTGTAGAAATTATTTTAGGATTTGTAAAATTTAAAGTCTTATATCGTAACTTAAAACATGTCTTTAAATTACATGTTTTAAAAAATTGAATAAAAAATTGCAACAATTAACATATGTCAGTACACAAAGTAGATTTTTTTTATTATAAAAATGTATACTCATTTTATTAATTTTTAAAGGAGTATACATTGAACCAATTCACGAGAGCATACTGGCAAGAACCAGGAAAAGAAAACCTCTGGTTGTAGCTCCTGTAACAAGCCTAAGATCTAAGACACTATTACAACACAATGACAAACAACCAAAACCCATAACAAAAGCATATATAAAAGCCAAACTTTGATTTCTTCTTCTTTTTTTGATGGAGATTCATGTGAGCAAACCAGCCCAGCAAGGGCGAGCCTATAGACTGAAACCTCTTATACAAAAGAAGAAGAAAACAAAGACTACTATTCCTTATAGACTTGGTAATCTAATGTATCCCCCTACTCACGTCTTTTAACTAGATATATTTATGTCTATAATAAATTATAAATTCGGAAAAAAAACTCAATAGATTTAATAGGGTTATCATAAATAGAAAACGTTTTTTAAGTCTATTTTGTATATTTGTTCTTCCCACTGTATATGTGCACGTAGGATAACTATTTCGCATCCACGGGGGACAGGCGGGTCTCCCATCCATATCATTACTATATTTTGAATTTTTTCTCCCGAACCCTTGGAGTCTCTGCAAATCGGAGAAGAGATGCTAGAAAACGCAGGTGATTCCACCAAGAGACAGGCTTCAACCAGGTACTAACTTCTTTTTCATTATTTTAATCAAATTTTCTGATGGCGGAATTGTTTGCAAATGTTTAACTCGAACTATTGATTTTTGTTTCCCGTTTTGGAAGAAAGGGTTTCCCTACATCCTTCAATATATGAATTTGCATAATTTAGGCGGTTAAAACAATTACGAAATATTCTCTACTCAATAATTTCTCAGAATTTATACATTCTTTATTGAATTTTGCAGAGTTGATTGAGTTCTACGTGTTTGTAATGTATATGTGTATAAGAACGACAAAAGTGTACGTGCAGGTGTATATGCCATGTATAAATGTATACACAGATATACGTCTGTGTGCAGCATGGTTTTCGTGCCTCAAACGAATGTTTTACAGAATTTGGAGTCTAAAACTAGTTGCAGGTAATGGACCCTAGTATCATTATTAGATGACTGCTCAGTAGGCACTACCTCATGTGGATGTCCACGCATAAGCTACAAACCTTACCAATCTATACATAAAAAGCGGTAGTAGGAATAGCAAATCTGCTCATAATTGAGCCCTTGCATGCCAGTTGCAACTTTCCTTTAACCTTTTGTATGCCAACGTGGACTCTGATTGTAAGTTGATTGGCAAGGTTTGGTCTACTTCCAAGCTTAGTCATCGGGTTGAAACCTAGCGTTATAAGATCTAAACAATATATAAGATAATAAGCTAATTGATAAAAACAAATCCTTGTGGAAATGAGTTTGTTATACTCCAAATTGGCATCTGCTTGGGAGTGACAGTACAAAATGACATCTATCTACCTTTACCCATCATGTGTATGTGTGTGAATGTACATAGGGCTTTCTATAGGGTGCCCCTATTTGCCGGATTGCTTCAGATCTTACTGTAGTTTCAATGCCAAATTGATACAAGAAAACAATTCATTCCTTAAATTAGATGATTGGTGAGTGTAGGGAGAGGGCCCACTCCCTTTAATATAATCCAAAGATAGAAAATTAAGGAAAGCTTCAAGAATCAAACCCAAGAGCAAGGGAGCAAAGAAAAAGCAAGGAACAAATCAAAATTACATAGACTGCCTTTCTCAAGAGATAGGGAGAAACAATCAAAAGGAGATTGTAAAGAGATTATTGCTTTGATGCCGTTAAATATACTTCAGTTTTATATTTGCTATTAGCAAACTCAAAACTCATAAAAGTTTAGCTGCTATGTAATTTGAACACTTTAGGTATGGTCATGTCCAATTAGATTTCAAGAGACCAGTAGGCTTTAGCTAGAGGTCCTTTCACCCCCTCGAGAAAGAAGAGCATCCCTAGTCCCTTGGGAGCCTAATCCAATTCAATCCCTAGCTTCTAACCAAAGGTTTTCTACATTAGATTGTTTGCTCCTTTGTTTTTTGATAGAGGTGAATAGAATCATTGGAGATAGAAGGGGGAAGTCAATTCCTATAGACGCAACCTTCCCCTCCTTTAGTTGAACCTCCTCAAGATTAAGCTCCTCTTCTTTATCCTTGATGATGCTCTTTATTGTAGCTTGCTTCCATTGTTGTCTTTCTCCTTGGATCGGCCAAATTTTGACTTGGGGCCACCCTTTCCTAATACTCCATAGTTTTCTTTAGTTTTACTCCATTGTTTTGGAAGATTGTAAATATTTCTTTGGTCAATAAATAATCTACAAAATCTTTGTGGGCCAAAAAATTAACATTTGATCCCCTGACATCATGCTCTCTAGAGAGAAAACCTTCATTGGTGATTTACAGAAATTAGGGAGCCTTAGTTGTTCCTGTTCTTGAATCCTCCTCCTATGTATATTTTTCTTGATTTACCATGAACTAGCCATGGTTTTGCTAGATAAAATTATGATCCAATTTGTAATACCCTCAAAGAAATAAGGAGCCCTTTGTTTTGCATCAATTGTATCTTCCATCATAGTGAGAGTAAGAGCTTTCATAATTGAAATGAAGGCAAGATCTAGAGTTTCCATGACTTATGTGGAAGGATTAGTGTTGGAAGGAGGTGCGATTATAGGAACTTTAATTAGAGGCACAAAAGGAGAATCTTTCACCAAAATTTTGTTTAGGCAAAAGTCCCCATAAGTGTGGTAGGGATTTGATACATTTTTGAATAGAAAGTCCTAATCTCTTGCTTGCTTCCCAACCTAGAGTCTTAAAATATTGTTGTATTTGTCAATTTTATGCCACGTGTGATTAATTTTGTTGCCCCCCTTTCTAGGTGCCTTTGTAATTCCATGGGTTATATGGTTTTTAAAATTAATAAGTGACATCCTCTTGTTGCTCGTTGGCTCTCAATGATTCTTGCCATGGTGTTTGGTAGTAGTTAATATCTAGTTTTGGGAACTTTAGTCTTTTGTAGCCCTTAACTTTCAATACAGGATCTTCTATGTGGATTAGTAGCTTTGAGGGCCCTTGATTTTGGCAGTTGAAGATAAGTTTGAGTGGTCACTATGACTATTTTACAATGGTAATTGCTTGATTTTATTGAAAGAATGAAATGTACATATATAGGCAATTACATTGCTGATGTTTCCTAAAGAAACAATCAAACACTGAATTCTAAATTCTAAATAAATCTAATCTACCTAAAAATACATTATTGACCGTTAAATTATAATACATGCAAATATTATTCTAATACTCTCCCTTAATGGTCAATCTGTCAACTACATCAAGTTGGCCCCTAACTTTTACAAACTTGTCCAGACCTAGAGACTTGGTAAGAATGTTTGCAATCTAATCCTTAGTGGAATAATACTGCAATTATATTGATCCATCTTATACGAGCTTGTGGATGTAATGATAGTGAAGCTTAACATGCTTGGTTCGCTCATGGAAGATTGGATTTTTGGCAAGTTTGAGCACCCCTTAATTGTCACAAAATAGAGGTGAAGGACCTGCTTGAGACATGTGCATGTCAGATAGAATCCTTCAAAGGCAGAGTGCTTCACAAGTTACTTTAATAGTTCCCTGATATTCAGCTTTAGTCGAGGAAAGAGCTACCGCATGCTGTTTCTTGCTAGCCCATGTGATTGCACTTGTTCCCAGACTGAAGACATACCCCTGATGTAGAATTCCTATCATCAACAAAAGTTGCCCAATCCGAGTCTGTGAAACTAATGAGTCTAGGATCTTTGCCACCTGTTCCCAGATTGAAGACATGCCCCAGATGTAGAATTCCTATCATTAACAAAAGTTGCCCAATCCGAGTCTATGAAACCAATGAGTTCAGGATCTTTGCTTCTACCGTACAAAATTCCAAAGTCAGAAGTGCCCCTCACATATCTCAGGACATGCTTCGCTACAACCCAATGTTTAGCTCTAGGGGCTATCATGAAGCGAGAGATGTAACTCATAGCAAAACTGAGGTTAGGTCTAGCGGCAATGAGATAGATGAAATTGCCTGCTAGTTGCCTGAACATGGATTTGTCCACCGTAGGTGAATCTGATTTAGTTGACAACTTTAGCCACTTCTCCATAGGTGTGGACGTAGGTTTGCAATCTTGCATTCGAAATTTGTCTACCAGACTCCTGGCATACTTTGACTAAGAGATAAAGATACTATCATCTGTTTGCCAAACCTCAACATCTAAGCAGTAATGTAAAAGTCCCAAATCTGTCATGTCGAAGGACTGGCACAAACTTTGTTTGATCTACTCGATCAAATGTGCTGAATTACTAGTAATAATCAGATCATCAACATAGATGACAAGTAGAAAAATATCACTAACATTAGTTTTGACATAAAGATTGGAATCAGAAGGACTCCTCTTAAAACCTTGATCACCAAGGTACTTATCAATTTTTATGTACCAAGCCCGAGGAGCTTGTTTCAAGCCATAGAGTGTTGTCACTAGTATGCATACTTGGTGTTCTTTACCGACAAGCTTGAATTTGGGAGGTTGCGTCATATAGAATTCTTCCTATAATTCACCGTTGAGGAATTTACTCTTGATGTCCATTTTATGGACTTTTCAATCAAACTGGGCTGACATGGCAAGAATGAGACAAATTGTACTCATTTTGGTTGTAGGAGCAAAAGTCTGCTCATAGTCAATGCCTTTTTTTTTTGTGAAAACCCTCTAGCAACAAGCCGAGCCTTGTACTTATCAAGGGTTCTATCAGTCGTGTACTTAAACTTAGACACCCATTTGCAGCCAATGGGCTTCTTCCCAAGTGGAAGATCAAACAAGACCCAAGTATTATTTTTCAGAAGACTATGGTGTTCAACTTCCATTATATTATTATATTATTGCCGGATCAATTCATCAATCGACTGGAGAAACTAGTGATTCAAGCGCTTAGAGCAAAGGCAATTGATCTTCTTGTTGAAGGCATAAAGATTGTGAATGTTGGCCATAAGAGCAAAATTAACTGTACCTGCTGCTTGCTCTTGTTTCTTGCTGATCTACCCTCAATGAGCTCATCATCATGGAGATCACCTACGGTTCTGGCCCACCATTTGGGATGGAGAGTAGAAGTACCAACTTTTGATTTTGGGATAGCTGGAACAGGTTCAATAGGATGTAGATCAACATCTTCCCGAGGAAAGTTAGGTGGTGCAATATCATGCCTGGGAGACTCGACAATTTTAGAGTCAGAGTCTTCTGAATCCCTCCCATTAAGTGGACCTAATGGAAGATTAGCACCCAAATCCTTAGCCCTAAGAGGCTGATCCTCAAGACTTAAAACAACAGAAGAGAGCTGAAAAGGTCCTTATTCTTCATCAAAGGCAACTTCCAAACTAAATATGAGACGATTAGTGTCTACATCAATCAACTAATATGCTTTGTGCGTTGTGGTTTTCACTGTATCTTGTGAACGTAAGCTTCTTGCTCTTGGAATCTAGTTTTGAGTGCTTGGCATCTAGAATCCAAACACAAGTTGACGAGCCAAAGACTTTCAGGTGAGTGGTTTTAGGCTTCCTCTTGTGTCTTCTTAACGGCTTGTGTGGGAGACCTATTTAGAAGATAGACAACAATCTAGATTGCTTTTGCCCAATTATTTTTTGGAACATTTCTATGTTCCAACATAGACTGGGCCATCTCGATGATTGTGCGGTTTCTCCACTCAACAACACTGTTCTGCTAAGGGGTGTAAGGTGTGGCAAGTTGATGCTTGATACCATGATGTACACAGAAGTTGGAGAAATCAGAAGAACAAAATTCCCATCCATTGTCTGACCTGAGAGTTATTATTTGTTGAACTAACTTTTTTTCTACCAATGCCTTAAACTTCTAAAACATGTCAAACACCTCTTATTTTTGTTTAAGAAAATATACCCACATTTTGCAACTAAAATCATCAACAAATAATAGAAAATGCCTGGACCATGTAGCTGAAGGAGTGCTCATTGGTCCACATACATCAACATGAACCAATTGTACTACCTTGGAAGCACACCAAGTATCACCATCCAAAAATGGAGTTCGATGCTTCTTTCTAGTTTGACAAGCTCCACAAACTCCATGATTCTGAGTCTGAATCTCAGGTAAGCCAACAACTAGATCCTACCTATTGATTTGAGTTTTATTCTACTACAACATGTAGAATTAAACACCTAACATTTCAGAATGAAACACTAGATACTCAATCCTCTCTTGATATATGGTCATCTCTCATGCTATGCTCGCAAGGTAAGATCTTGAAATGACTTCAAGGCTCTCTCTATTGTGGACACCCACTCAGTGAAATAATGTGATTGCTGGTTATCACTTAGGGGACTTATGCTAGTTCATTCAAGACTTGTCAACAATGCACTTCTAAAGATTTTGCTTCACAATGTGCAATGAAAATATGGTTTGATTTTCCAACCTTTCCACTTCAATTCAAACTTAAACTTAACTTCTACAACTACTTCTACTTCTAACTCAGGATGGAAAGAAGTATGGATGAACTTGGACTCTACTAGATGTAGCTTTATCAGCGACTCCACCCACCTAGTGTAATGGTAGACTCAAATGGTTTTCAAATTAATATTTCCTCTTCAATCCCATCAAATGGATGCAAACTAAAGATTGAATATCAATTGAAGTTAAGTGCTTTCAATGATCAACTTACCACACAAGGCACAGTTACAATCTGCAAGAGGCTAGTGGCCCGGATTTCTCGAGTCAATCAAGTAAACATTCACAATTACTTTCATTCAACTAAACTACTTGAAGCAAATTCTATTCTAACAACTTGGAATGAAAATATATTCTAAATGAGGGATGTAGATCACCATGCAATAATGCAAACTTGGTCACAACAATTCACCATGCAAGACACAACAATGAAAAGTAGAGAAAAATTTGACATTATATTAGCAACAACTCTCAAACAACCTCCTTTACAAATGGGAGGGGAGGGGGGTTTATATAGGAGCCCCAATTACAATGAATGGCCAAGACTGATTTGAAATTGGTGGCCCAGATTTATCCATTACAAACCCTAATTAGGGCAACCAAAAATAGCCAATAGAAATGAAGCACCACAAAACGAGCCAATGAAAAAATTCAAAGGCAAGAGACCCAATAGGAAGCAAAGAAACTGCCTAGTCATCATACAACTCATCATCCAACATAAACACTCCTTTTTTCCTCTCCTTTTTAGCAAAATCAATAAACTCGAGCAAAATTGCTCTAAGTT
Organism: Chamaecyparis obtusa; assembly: GCA_027943335.1. Lineage (NCBI taxonomy): Eukaryota > Viridiplantae > Streptophyta > Pinopsida > Cupressales > Cupressaceae > Chamaecyparis > Chamaecyparis obtusa. Next base: position 2,311,897 of record BSBK01002526.1, on the reverse strand, counting down.
CCTCCATGTCAATACTAGGAAGGCTTCCATGTTGTATCTCCATAACTTCTAACTTCTCCATGCAAGTGTCCAATGTGCTATCCCAATCCAAAGTGTGCCACTGTATATCATTGACGAGAATCATAAGTGAGAGGAACCCATTCAAGTGACTCTTCTCAAGTGAGTCTATATCTCTGAAATAAACTAACTCCAGTCTCGCCTTTAGCTCATCTAAATCCAACTCATAAGAGGTATCAATATCAAGAACAAACAAATCCTTGATTGCAATAAGGACCTTCGAACGTATCCTCAAGATAGGATCTTCAATATCATCACATTGTGTGTGCGCATGCTCATATGTAGTCCTCCTGGTGACTAATGAGAGATACCAATGGCCAAAGTCATAAGCACTGTTGGCAATTTGGCTGAGTTGATTGCATAGATGTTGTCATTATGGCAACATATGATCCACATGAAGATCGCACAAGTCAGAGAGCAAGTATGACAGATCGCATTGCAAATTTGTCTAAGTATGAGACAGTACTTTTACTAGTGTACCTGGACACAGTTTTTGTTTGCGACGTTGACTGGAGTGAGTTTAGTACTTGCGCACTTGAACATAGACTCTATGGTGACTAATGATGACCCATCTCAGAGTGCAAGTCTGTACGGCATGTACGGAATTAGTTATGACAGTTTTACCGAAGACAGTGTGAAGCCGACAAGACAGAATATGAAGACAGAACTAGTAAAGAGTTAAGGGATTATTTTGTTTATCAAAATAATGACTTAACAATATAAAGGGATGACATCCTAGATGTTTACTCTTGGATAAAGCTATTGGTATATATGTAATTGTAATTGTAATTGTAAAGGAGTATTAGTAACAAGCAGCAAGTAATTGTAGAAGTATGACGTGAAGTATATGAAGCATATGTAATAACGATAGTGAAAGATCAGCGAAGAGATATTGATGCAAGCAGTATAAGGTTATGTACCTTGACCTCTTTTATAATCAGTGTATATTGTACATTACTTGTTTGGGCAGTGGGCTCAGTTGGTAATCACATTTTGTACTACCAACTCTTAACAGGGTTGAGGCTTCTAACAAGGCCTATAGTCCCTTAATCAGGACTGATACACTATATGTTTGTAATAGACTCCTAACAGGGTCAACATCCTTAACAGGATACTTTTGATTAGTGGATCTTTGTGGGTACCATCCCCACCGGGGTTTTCCCTTGGCCAGGGTTTCCTCGAGAACAAATAATGTGTTATGAGTTCTTTATTGTTATGCATATTGTTTAGTTTCTTCTGTTATGCATGTATAAAGATAATCTGTTATATCCATAATTGGGCAAAAGATAAAGTTTGTAGAATACTGATTCACCCCCCCTCTCAATATTCCCTATTTCTAACAATTGGTATCAGAGCCTAGTTACTTGGAAAAGAATCATTCAAGGAAAGCCTAGCAGCTTGAGTAAGATCTCTATGGATATGGATCAACTACAAAAGAATTCTTGAAGAAGCTCTTGAACAGATTGACTTGCTTACTATTGAAAAAGATACTTTGAAAATAAAGTATGATGATGCAAAGAACCTTATTGAGAAACTGAAAAACAAATTGGAAGATTTGAGATCTGAAAAGGAAATCCGAAATTCTTATTGAAGATTGTGATGACAATATGGAAAAAGAAAATGAGATCCTTAAGCATGAATTGAAGATAGCAAATTTGAAGCTTAGTTTGAAAGATGGAAATGGCAAGAATGAAGCGAATCTGAAATCTGAGAATGAAAGTCTGAAGACTGAAAATGAAGAACTGAAATCTAAACTTTCTAAAGTAACATCTGAACTTGAGAAAGTCAATTTGCAGTATGCTGAACTTGAGAAATACAATAAGATTGTGAAAGGTGAATTGACTCAATCCAAACAACAACTTGAAAGGCTATATTCAACTAGTGAGAAGATTGATGAACAAATATCCTATCAGAAACCATTCTATGATAAGACTGGTCTTGGATTCAACACTCTTAAAGCAAATGATGAAAGCAAGGAACCAGATCTGAAAGTATCTGAAAGCTTAGATAAGAAGAAGTCTGATGAGATCAACAAATCTGAAGATACACCTAAAGAAGAAGAATCACCGAAACAAGAGGAATCATTCAAAGGTATGCAAAGAGAATTCAAAGGTAGATGTTTTGCTTGTAATACTATTGGTCATATGAAGAGAGATTGCCCAGGTAAGCACTTTAAACCTCTTAATGGTTATTGTTATAATTGTCATGGTTTTGGACATAGAGCTATTGAATGTAGGAAACCTAAATTTATTGAGAATAATGATTGTAGTAGAATGTTTAGGAATACTAACAATGCAGATAAGAAACCTATTGAAGATATGAACAGAAGAAGTGGAGTAGTATGTTATAGATGCAACAAGGTTGGACACATTGCTAGAAATTGCAGATCACAAATTAACCACCTAGATCAAGATATGGAAACAATGGAATTGTTTGTCAGATATGCAACAAAATTGGACATACAACAAGGTTTTGCAGAATGAACAATGGAGTTTTTCATCCTAATCCTAACCCTAGGAATCATGCAAGAAGAAATGAAGATGCAAGTAACAGACAGAAAGGTTGCTGTAGCAATACAGATGAAATGAAGTTTGTTAAAAGCACAGATCAAGGAGACATATTCAACATTGAAGGTAATCAGAAAGGTGAAGTATCAAGTGGTAAGAATGAATCCTTACCTGACCTATCTCAAAGTACTTAATTTATGTAAATTATAGTAGATTAGGAACTTAGATTAGTGTAGAAGTAGATTTATGATGAATTAAGTCTTGCGTAGTTAATGGAAGGTAGTTTATGATATTATAATGCTATGGTTAAGAGCGCAAAGAAAAATATTATGTTTTGCGAGATCACAAGAAGTTTTAAGTTTTGTAGGATAGCAGAAACAACTTTTTGGAAAGAAGCGCCAAAAGAATTGAATGCGATGTCAGACTTAAGTGAGATTGAAGTAATAAAAGGTTATGATCGGTGTTATTTGATCATCAAAGCGAATACAAGTGTTAAGGAGATCAAAGAGCAGTGATTGGAAGCTTTTTGCAACGATTTGGTGAAGGATTTGAGTGCCGAATCTCCACAAGCCCTAAATTCACGAAATCAAGGTATTTTACTTGACAGATTTGTGAATCGGTAAAAGGAATTTGAAGTAATCATGGATGTATCTTTAATTCACAATGTCAGAGATAAAAATAGACCTAGAATGAAGAGGGAACCAGTAGAACCCTTGGAAGAAGACCCTAAGTTAGCTTTATCATTCGTACCAGACGGAGTTTTGCATTTAGAGAATGTAAGAAGTTATCTTGGATGCAAGTTGGAAACCGTCAGTGATAGTGATTTTACAAATGAGTATGAGAAGATTTACAACCAAGACATGTCATTGAAGGAAGAATATGATCATTTGAAAGACAATGAGATTGTTAAGTATGCATTGCAGTATGAGTTTGATAATGAAGAATGCACTAAGATAATCCTTAGCAGAATTCATAATGGGAAGTTTTGGCTAGAAGATAGAGTGATAAACATTACAGCTGATTTGATTCATGAAGTCACTGGATTGTCTAAATCTGGAGCTATTCCTTTAAATGAGAAGAACATGAGAAAAATAGTCATTGATAACACTAATTCATCCTATAATGGCAGAGGAATTGTAATTAGTAAGATCCAACAACATGATGTTAGATACTTATGCAAAATCCTAACAACTAAGTTTTGTGCAAATTCAAGAGAGGATGACATGGCAGCTGGAATGGTACACATAGCCTATTTGATGTGTGTTGACAAAGTGCCAGTTGATATGTGTGAAATTTTGAGAATTCAAATGTTTGAGAACTTGGAGAAGATTAAGAAGACAAAGTATGCACAATTTAGATTTTCATCTTTGATCACTTACATGTTTTTTCATCTTTTGAGGAGATTTCCTTACACCATAGGAAATGATTGGAATGATGGACAAACCACAATGGAAAGGATTAATGTAGTATACAGAAAGCATGTCATTGATAGTGTTAATGAGAGTGCAGTACTTGTTATTAAGACATTTCAGAATATTGTGTCTAGCAGATCAAGGATTCCACAGTCTCTTGTGGAGAAATACAAGAATGAAGTATGTTTTATGGTTGACATTGACTTTACATACATTGAAGCAATTGAACCTAGAATTGAGTTCATAGACCCTCTTGGCTATGAAATATCTGAAACTGAGACAAAAGAATATGTGAACAGGCTACTTAAGTGCAAGGTTGACACTCACAGTAACAGATTTGGACCTTTTGAAGAAAATTTCAACTCCGCAAAGGCTATACTTGAGGAGAAACAGTCTAAGAAAAGAGTTGAGAGCACTATTAAGAAAATATTGAAGGATACAGGAATGATAGAGAGAGAATTCTTAGTTGCAAAGCAGACAGCAGCAGCAATCAAAGATATTGGACAGAAAGAGATTTTGTTTGTACCTCCCTTATCATCTAGTGCAGTACCAGTCAAGGTGAAAGTAGAGGAACCTGAGAAGGAACAAGTAGTGAGCAAACCTACTAGATCTACCTCCACACCGAGCAAGAGAGTGAAAGAAATTGCTACTGGACCTAGTAAGAGGCAAAAAACTTTGGTGCCACCAGTACCTAGGAAAATTGCAGAAATTAAAGAAGATGACACTTCTATCAAGAAGAAAGCATGGAAACCTAGAGTTGAGAGAGTGAATGAAGAAATCATAAAAGATGGAGACTTCACTAAAATGAATAAATACTACGACCTTTATGACTATTCTGAAAAATTGAATCTTGAAAATGCAGTGATCAAGCATTTGATTCTAGCTAATAAGAAGTTTGACACTATTCAGGGAAAGATACCTGATGAATTATTGAAGAAACTTGTTAACAGGAAGATGAGAGCAAGCAGAAGAAGCAAAACAAGAGGACATTCCCTCTCCACCCGCTATAAATATTGAAGAAGAATCTATGAATGTTGAAGGTACAAGGATCACCTTGGATACTGATGAGAATGTATTCAAGAATCTAGAGAACATTGTTGACAATTCGGCTCTTGATGAACCGGATAGAACTGCAAAAGCAGAGCAGACCCAATTTATTGTTGAAGAACCTAAAGTATCAGAAGTACAAGCACCTGTACCCTCTATAGAAGAAATCAGTCTTACTCTTGAAATTGGAAAGAAGAAGCAAACTGGATTTTTGTTTGAGGATTTGGGAAAAGAAGTAGATGATGATGATCAGTTGGAATTGATCACATCTTTGAACAAAATCATTGGAAAGAATAAGAAAGTTAAAAGCCTAGAAGGATGTCTGAAGGACCTAACTGAAAAGTTACAAAGTATTGTGACCTCACAGATTGTAGAAGCAAACCCTATGGAGAAAGCAAAGAAAGTGATGAGCACTTTTGATGATGAGTTCACTAACCTAGCTGATATTGCAAAAGTGAAAGCACAAGCAGACTATGAGGTTAGAATGCTGTTGAACATCAGTCAGTACATCAACAATGATATCAATACTCTTGATATTTGTATCAAGGATTTGAGGAAACATTTGGAAACATGAAAAGCATTGTACATACAGTGTACAAAATTAGAGACTTTGACAGTTGAGGAAGATCAGAAGATTAAATTGAAGGAAGCAGAGATTCTAAATGAAACAAACCTTCTATCTAACCCTAATGTGAAGGTCTGTAATGTTGAGAAGAAAGTTAGACAACTGTATGATGAAATCAGAATTGTACAAGATGAGAAAGACAGGAAATTAAGAAGATATACTATTTTGAGAGAGCATGTTTCTATGAAGTTAAGTGTTATTGAAGAGCAGTTGGAAGATTGTCTTACAACTAAGACGTCTTTTCAGAAATTTAACTTTGACAACCTCCAAGCATGTCAAATAGCATCTTATGGACTGAGCGCACTACTCAATGTGGCAGATTCCATTAAGAAATCATGGGAAAAGGAGATAGAAGCCATGAAGACAGATTTTGCAGATTGTGTTGCAAGCCTACCGGCTTTGCAATAACTAAATTAAGGTATAACTTTTTGTGTTACAATTTTGTAGCCCTCCCTACCATTATTTTGTCATTGTTGTCAAAGGGGGAGAGATATTTAGCAGAAAATTGATAGTATATGATAAGGATTAATACTCTTAGGGGGAGTATTGTATTAGAGACAATAATTTTTGAGGAGTTATAAGGATAGTATGCATTTTATACTATGGCCACAGTTTTGAACAATTTTGAGATTTTTGAGTTGTACACTCAGCCAATTTTCTCATATGTTGCCACCAATGACAAAGGGGGAGATTGTTGGCAATTTGGCTGAGTTGATTGCATAGATGTTGTCATTATGGCAACATATGATCCACATGAAGATCACACAAGTCAGAGAGCAAGTATGACAGAGTGCATTGCAAATTTGTCTAAGTATGAGACAGTACTTTTACCAGTGTACCCGAACACAGTTTTTGTTTGCGACGTTGACTGGAGTGAGTTCAGTACTTGCTCACTTGAACATAGACTCTATGGTGACTAATGATGACCCATCTCAGAGCGCAAGTCTGTACGACGTGTACGGAATTAGTTATGACAGTTTTACCGAAGACAGTGTGAAGCCGACAGGATAGAATATGAAGACAGAACTAGTAAAGAGTTAAGGGATTATTTTGTTTATCAAAATAATGACTTAACAATATAAAGGGACGACATCCTAGATGTTTACTCTTGGATAAAGCTATTGGTATATATGTAATTGTAATTGTAATTGTAAAGGAGTATTAGTAACAAGCAGCAAGTAATTGTAGAAGTATGATGCGAAGTATATGAAGCATATGTAATAGCGATAGTGAAAGATCAACGAAGAGATATTGATGCAAGTAGTATAAGGTTATGTACCTTGACCTCTTTTGTAATCAGTGTATATTGTACATTACTTGTTTGGGCAGTGGGCTTAGCTGGTAATCACATTTTGTACTACCAACTCCTAACAGGGTTGAGGCTTCTAACAAGGCCTATAGTCCCTTAATCAGGACTAATACACTATATGTTTGTAATAGATTCCTAACAGGGTCAACATCCTTAACAGGATACTTTTGATTAGTGGATCTTTGTGGGTACCATCCCCACCGGGGTTTTCCCTTGGCCAGGGTTTCCTCGAGAACAAATAATGTGTTATGAGTTCTTTATTGTTATGCATATTGTTTAGTTTCTTATGTTATACATGTACAAAGATAATCTGTTATATCCATAATTGGGCAAAAGATAAAGTTTGTAGAATACTGATTCACCCCCCCCTCTCAGTATTCCCTATTTCTAACAAGCACTCCCTCTGTCAGTGACTCCTCCCGTGTTAGGATCGATGTGGGGATAGTCCTCAATGCCTTGAGATGAGGAATGACCTTATGTTTGATGGGTTGAAATTCCTTCCACATCTCCTGTAATCCCTGCATTTTATCTACAAGTATTGTGGTATTTTCATAGCTTGAACCATCCCTGTAAGAAAGTCCTCTTCTTGCCTCTTGATATCACTTGCCCATTTCTTTATTATACTGCAAGCACAATGTGAACTCTGAGAAGTGGGAACATGTGGGATAAGTGCTGCGTTCTCATGCCCTGATGTATTTGTATACTTGTTTATGATCACTTTCATCATCAAGTTCTCCATTTTTAGCTCATCCTTTTCTTTTATCAATTTATTCATCCTTTCTTCTATAGCATCTGCATTGCCTCTCAATTCCTGAAACTCTTGATCCTTAGTTGTTGGTTCAATATCGAATGAGGAGATATGATAATCATTGGGAGTAATCTCATCTTCATTTCTATCTTCAATGGGAATAGCCAAATGCACAGTGTGAGATTTTGTCTCATTGTGAAGAGCCCTCTCTCCTTCTGAATTTATTTTAAATTTGATATGTTTGCAACTTTCTTATGCCAATAACAATCTCATTAAAATAATTACAATGAAGTTTCCACTAAATTCAGATCAACCAAGACAATTTGAATTTCCTTGTTAATATTTATTGATTTTATAGTCTCATCACAAACAAACGTTAAAGCAAATAATTGAAATGTAAATCAATGGCACCTGGTGGTTCTGAAATGTTTTGTGTAATTGTGATATCCTCCACCAAATCGTAGCACACCTCAAACACCATATACACCAGCCTTATACTGTCACGTGGCAGCTTAATGAAAAAAAACGTGATTGGCTTGGTAGTTTGCAGACCCAGCAGAATGAAAATGACGGCCCTTGGCAGTCACGTGTTCAGGAAAAGGGAGGTGCTGTAGCCTCCTTGGCACCTACGCACCCAACTGAGCATCAAATGCACTCACGTGAGGAGTGGAAGCAGCCTCAAACCCCAAACGCACTGCTTCACAGTGAAGTACGGCACCCAGAATTCAGTCACGTGCTGGTCTTGAACAATTCGGTCACCAAATTTATTAATTGCAGCATCAACAATTAATAACAACAGATTTCCCAATAAAATTCAAACCTTAGCAAATAACAGATTGAATTCTTTGAGAACAATTCGAATTTGCCTGTAGAATTCAAAACTTCACCAGAATCCAGTATACCTCAGCACTGGACGTAAGATCTCAGAAATGGAATTATTCGCTTCAGATTATCAGCTGTAAAATTCACCATTAACACGTAATGGCTCAAATCACGAGATGAGGAATCAGTCCTCGAAACACTAGCCAGGTTTGTCTAAAGTGCTTTTTCAAGTAGAATATATAGCTTTTTTGGAAAAAGCACAATTTCACTTTTTCATTAAAAAGGCTTTTAAATGACCTCTTCACTTTATAACATTAAAGTTGTGAAGTATTAAAGTTATTAAATTAAAATAATTTAATTTAATAATGATAACTTTAAAAACCAAAGCCTCTAAATCCTCGCTGACTGTATAAACTCATTTCCGACACCAGAGCCTCAAACACCAAGTGCCCTGCCGGCTCAGATACCAGTGCGTCTGGTTTTATGCTGGATGTGGGAGTGGGTGCGGCCTGGTGCTGGTGCCAGTTTGGGTGCCCTGTGGGTGCCATCCGGGTGCCACCACAAGCACCCGGATGCGGGTGGACAGGCGTTCACTCGCATCCGGGTGCTTGTGGTGGCACCCACAGGGCACCTAGATGCATTCTTGACTACAACAATGTTTAACCGCAATATTCGGCTACAGAAATGTGTCATACGAGAATGCAAGCCTCCTTATAATGATTCTATGTTTAACTTCTTGCCATTCAATGATTTTGCTATGCTGGAAAAGCAACGCTAGATGTTTGTGCCTTTATTCGTCAACACCAACGCACATCATCCTACCTGATATTGGGTGAAAGAATGAGACAAATATACTCCCGAAGCATTCACGGGATTGAATTACTGGGACACCTTGCTCTATCATTCATCATTCTGAATACATTGTTTCATTCCATGGCATTCCATCACCTTCAGTCTTAATATGTCTGAATGCCTGCAAATAATATCAATCAAAAGACCAGATCTCCCACTGGTGGACTGACCTCTCAGTTCCAGTTTCGAGTAAAATTAAGCAAACATTAAACAATTTCCCAATTTGTCTTTCTCATTCCCCAGATTGCTTCTTTAAGGGAAGAAATTACCGTGAGGAACTAATTTTCAAAGCAACATCTTTTATTCATTATTAGTGAAATTCATATTATCAAATGTTTTATTTTTGTATAATTCTTGCACTTCTTTGCATATATCATATATTAGATTATATATATATATATATTTTAATATATATATATATATATACACGTATCCAAATGCATCCGCACCCCCTAAAAAAAAAAATTCACACATCCCGCACTCGCATCCGCATCCGAATCCGCACCCGAATCGGTAACTTAGCCTGCTGGAAATAACCCATTGCCAAAAATAGCCAACTGCTAAAAATAGACTTACTATAAATAGTAAGTCTGTCAAACTGGAGATTCTCCGAAACTCGATCCTGAGACATCTGACACTCTGTGCAAACACCCTGCTAATCCTGGCCATACCCCAAATACCACTTACTAAAAATAGTAAGTTGACCAAAATGACCCGAACAAAGAGCAGACCTGATAATCAGAACCTCCAGAATGGAATCCCAAGACTGGCTCCACCATCTGACCCCCTCTGATCGCCTGATTAGCCTATGAGGGTTGCCAAACCAAGCTAATCCCATAAGTCTAAAAACGGGGACATTACAGTCATCCCTGGTAATCTTATGAATTTTCCTTGCTTGCTTAGGTTCTCTTGCTCTCTCAATCTTGCTAAAAAATGTATCAATATCATCTATAGGGAGAATCTCCTCTACTCTCCTTTTCTTCATGCTATCCCTTAGCCATTCAGGAACCTCGGATAAATCCATACCATTAGTCATCTGTTCATCTTCATCACATCCCTTCAATGCTGAAATGACTTCATCTTCCATCTCTTGAGTACTAGAATCAGGCTGTCTCGTGTCATCACCCAAATCGACTACCAACTGTATTGTAGGTGAGGATTGCAGTATCTCTATACCTTGGTTTACTAAATGTGTGGATGAGGCTGCCCCCTAACTGCCCTGAGGTAGAATCTTTGTATCTCCACCCTGCATTGAATCATTATCCATATTTCGTGCCTCTATCTCCCTTGTCGATGAAGAACTAAGAATAAGAGTAGGTGTGGCAGACTTATGACTTTTGCTTCTAGATTCTCTATTGATGGTCCTATGACTTGATGTTTGTGATGTCCCTGCAACATTACCCCTTTCCTTTGAAGTTTGTCTTGCATTCTAAATGTGCAATCTTGAAGTGCTAGTAGCTCCTTCATCGCCTCTAGAAGAAGAATCCTCAGTTTGCATCTTTGCATGAGTGAATGTAACACCTTATTTCATGAACCTTTTCACTTGCTTATCAAGCCATGCCCTTGATCTATCTATAACCACTCTCATCAAGACCCCCAAATCTGAAAGCTCATCTTTTTGTGACCAATTAGGTGGCTCAATTGACTTACCCTTCTCATACTCATAATTAGGATGGATTATGTATCCATCATCCTTGACCTGGTCAGGAATGAAGACAACACCACATTTTGTCATGAAGTCCACTGTCATCCTAGACCACATCGTCCTCCTCACAGCCTCTTCATCCATAAGATTAGACCAATAATCTTCTATGTCTACCTTGTGTCTGTATTTCATGCCTTTGTGGGTTTGGATTTTCTGGAATGGATCAAAATCCTTCCTTGCCTTGTATGTTCCCAACTGATAGAATCACATCTTTGCGCTTGCTGTCCCTGCTGCCTATAATGAAGGGCAAGACTTAATCATTTTCCCCAAGGTGATGGAGGAAGACATTCCTTGTCTATGCTTCTCCTTCTGTATGAGATCAAATTCTGAAAGCTGTCTAACCACCTCCAATAAAACCATTTTGTTTGTAGGATACTTGGGAAGTTTCTATGGTTATGAGGAAAATCCCTGGATCCTAATATAAGTGAAAGTAGGGAATTGGATATACCAATTTTCATACTACTCGATCAATGCAATGACATCCTTGGATAGCCTCTCGTGTGTTTCTCCCTGAAGTGTGCGAGTGATGTTCATGGTGAAGATGTCATTGATCCTCCTGTAACTTGCCCTATCATGTAGCTGCAACTCAGGATAACAGTCATATACCTTAAATTGATCCTTGCGATTCCCAGTCATGCCTTTGCATATGAGACCTAGATACTTTATATTCCTTGCCAATAGGTAGATTACATAGGAACTCATATAGAACTGCTTCGTTTTCGTTAAGTTCCTCAACTGTGCATCTATGTTGTCACTTATTACTTTTGCCCAATCTATCATCACCTCTCCTATGGTATCTCTTCTATGAAGTAGAACATCCAGGTGTCAAAGAAGGCTCCCTGAGGTGTTCCCATAACTCTGTTCAGCATAAAGATTACGTCACTGTACTCATCTTTGAAGTTTTCATTCATTAGCTTCTTTGGCAACCTGGAGTGATGTGTCCTTGGCTCACTGATCCAATTCTTGTTAATAATGTCCATGCAAGCATCCAACTTTCCATCATATATTGTCTTAGTATGTTCTTTGGTGCTGATTTGCATCCTAGAGTAGTAAGGAATCTCAAATGTCTCTCTCACTGCTTCCTCATTCAAAAATGCAAACATTTTTCCTTTGGCTCTGATTGTTCTAGTGTTTGGATCATAGTTCTTTGCACACTCAACCATGAGCTTGCTGCATTGAATGGCTGAAGGGAATCCTGCTGCTCGGTAGAGTCCATTCTTCATTGTTTCCGCTGCTATCTTTGAAGGCAGATGGTCCCTATATCCATACATTCTCCTTCTTAGTTTCTTCATATCAAGGTGTTCCATATTGGTGTCTGTATCTTTCCCCATTTGGATGCCATTGAGGACAACGGATAGAAGCTCTTGGATAATTTTTTAATCAATACTGTCCTCGCTGCGATCCCCTTAGGTTCTGCCATCTCCTGTTTGAAGCTTGAAGTTAGTATAGTTTAAGGGACTTAAGTAAGGAATAAATTTCAGACCTTTAAACATTTGATTTAATCCTCAAAGCCAACTTAAAAACTTAAGAAATTTTGTGCTCAGAGGCTGCAAATGGAATATGGATTTGAACAAAGTCCAAAATGAGTTATTTATCCCTGAATGCATTGATTTTGCAAAGAAAGTTAGACTTTTGAAGTCACTAAATTCTGAAGACAAAGTTTGAAACTAAGTCCAAGGACTTAGATTTCAGACTAAGTATGCAATCATGTACAACCAGGCTTCAAGACTTTGCAAGCACGTCCTTAAATGACCAAAATTATCCTTTAAAATGACAAAAACAGACCTTGTTACGAAAGTACTAATTCTGATTTTCTGAGGACTGAATATGATAAGTCTGGAAACATCATTAAATCAGTCCCAATGTCATGTCAATTGCATTTTAATCCATGATCCAATGTTTCAATGCGAATAAGAAATCAGATTACAAACAAAAAAATGAAGACAAACCTACTTTCACCATTATAATAAATTCTGATTTCTGAGGACAAGTCTGAAACTTACCTTCCTTAGATGATTTTCCCTTTCAAATTTTAGTGTTTTTGCACAATGATAGGCCTTTAACATTCAGTAACAGTCCTTGGGATTATTGAACGAGTTAGTGAATTATGGGGATTTTTCTAAAAATCGCCCCTGTTCTGAAGTCTTCAGACTTTAGTTCTGTAACTTTTGTCCTCATATCTAAGAATGGCTTTAAATGATGCTTGCAATAATGCCAAAGGGTCTGCAACATAGTTAGGATCAGACTGCAAACAAAAGACAAACCCAGATTTTGACAGGAGAAAATGACTTTCAAAAGTTGTCTTCAGATTTTTGTTGATAACTCACTCACTTTAGTCCTTCAATGCCTTAAATCAGTTGCAAATGATTGGTACTCAGTCAAAGAAGATTCAGCAAACAACCCTGGACAGCTTTGGCTTATAAATGATTTTCCATGAATTTAAAAAAAAAATTTGCCCCTGTCGTGAAAGTCTGCAAATTTGGGTCTGAAATCTCCTTGTTTCAGTCTTGGAGTGCATGCAAAATGTGTGCAAATTGATGGGAATCGGTCTGGAAACAAGACTTGAAATCTTTGGGCCCTAAATTATTTTCTATGAATTTTCAGAAAAAATCACCCAGTCCGGGAATTTTCAGACTTTGGGCCTGCAACACATTGTCCTTCAACCTTGAATAGACCTCCAAAAATATCAGAACATGCCCCCTTTAGATCTGCAATCAACAATGGACAATTTGGGAAGTTGGAGGAATCATGATAATTTTGGCACAAAATTGATTTCATGGAGGAAGGCTTCAGACTTAAATCTGCACACACACATTCCATGGCTTACCTCAAGCTTGCAGCATATCAAACCTCCTTCCATGACAAATATCCCCTTCAGCTCCCTATTTTCAGCCTTCCAAGGCTGGGTCGATCTCCCACATGGTCTCCTTGCTTCAGATTTTAGCCACCTTGCTCTTGTCTAAATCTTCATGGCTTTTTACTATGGCTGCCAGCCCTTTTAAAGGTGATTTGGCTTCTTGTTTACTCCCCACAAGCAATGTGGGATAAAAGTATTTACCCTTCTAGAAGCTTCCATTCTCACTTTATTAATTTCCCCCGTATATTTATTAATTAAAAAAAATGCCTTTTGGGGACAATCGATCCATGTCTGGATCCTTAGTCCACAATCATTAATTGCCATTTGTATCCACAACGTTAATTTCATCCATCGAAAGTGGGGAAAATCAACTAGGGCAGGGATAAAATTCATTTCCATACATAGAAAAAAATTCCATCTTGCCTGCCCTTACGGGGGAAATTCGACCCATGTGTGGACTAATTCCACACTTACAAAATTTTTACCTTCCAAACTCTTCTTGGGGGAAAAACAACCCGTCTCGACAACTTCCAGACTTAGAAAATTTTTCACTTTCCAAACTCACTCTTGGAGGAAAAACGACCCATGTCTGGACAAATTGCAGACGTAGAAAATTTTTCACTTTCCAAACTCACTCTTGGGGGAAAAATGACCCCTATCCGGACAACTTCCAGGCTTAGAAAATGTCACGAGCCGTAATTGATGTAGGTACATTACAAATATATTTTGTAATGCAAATGTAATTGATTTAAAATACATTGCTTTGCTTATAAATACATAATTAATTATGTTATGAGTAAAGATATTAGCAAATAAGACTAATCAATATTAATAATAATCACTGCAATATTAATCAATAATATTAATCAAATCAATAATAGTAATCAAATTAATAATAATCAATGCTAATGATATATTAATCAATAATTAATAATATTCATCAATATAGTATTAATCAAATAATATTAATAATGATAATCATTGTATTAATAAATAATTGCATCAAACAAAAGTTTAAAGGATATAATCAATATATATGGGTGCCATATAAATAGCACCTTATGACTTTCGACTTAGTAAAATAGCGATTAACAAGGATATACTTAGACGTTAGTCTATTCCTCCTCGTATGCAACATTTAAGGCAAGGAAAGGGTGCGTAGAAGAAAGATGTGTCCCCACGCATAGGAAGATATAAGACGATCACTGCAGAGAAAGGAAGTAGAAAAAAGGTCAGTGTAGTCAGAGTTCAGTCAGCAATCGAATGCATTAAGTCAACATGGGAAGGAAATATCCACCATGGTGGACAGTGCAGTGATAGCAAGTGAATTACTTGCTCAGAGCAAAGAACATCACTTATTCTTAATTTTATATCCATATTTGGATGGCTCAAATTGAGTAGTAGCCTTCTTAGGCATTAGACACGTATTCAGGAATATTAAGGGACATACGTAATGGCAATACTAGGGGGATAGATTATAAATAATAAGGGATGCTGATAGAATAGAGAATACTAAAAATAAGGAAGAGATCAGAGAACATAATATATGAATTAGTAAAAATGGATATGGAGGAAGGAATAAGTTACGTATACATAAATTTATATAGATATCAAAAATATATGAGTAAGTATATATAAATAAATACACACGCATATAACATATATATTATGTAAATAGTAATGAATTCAATTTACTAAGGATAATTAGAATACTATATATATATATATTATTGAATGTTTCAATATATGAGAAGTATATATCTGAAATATAACTGAATTATATATATTTGAATGTTCTAATGTATATATCTAAATATTCTACAGTATAGTTATGAATGATCCAACATAATCAATTATAAGAACAATCTAGTATCTAGATATATTGTATATAGCTACTAGTAATAATAAAATCAGAAATTATATATCAGTTATATATATTTGTTTATATTTTTAGAATATAAAATATTAACATATACTTGAACAATTCCTTAATAGCTCATTAATCACTATTAAGAGGATAGGGAGTGTGTGTAGGAAGAGGCGGGTAAATTAGTCACATGATGGAAAGATACCGAGATAGGTAGAGCCTTGAGGGAATCCACTTGTAGACTGTGCAAGTGTCCTAGCACAATAAATCTACCATCTTTCTTAAGGGCTGTGATTAGGAGTGCAGTAAGGAATTAGAGCTTAAGTATATATTATGAATTAGAGATTATTCTTAATATAATATGATTTAAATGCATAATGACATATGATAATTGGGAATTGGCATCCTCCTAGTATGAAAGATTAGAAATTGCCATTCCCAAGTGCAATTCAAACCCTAATTGAGAATTTTAGAACAAATCAAGTAATGGTCCAAAAAGGGATCATTACAAGTGGTATCAGAGCATAATCCTGCCATTCTGTGAGGGAAATTCATGCAAACATATCAAAGAAATAAAAACAATAAAAATGAATAATTAGCCAATGAAATGAGGGCATTCATGGAGCAAGCAATAATCAGGACTGAAATTACCAGAACAAATTAATTAAGTCGAGGTTTAGATCAAATATCAACCACCAAGTCCTTTGATAAGTGTGATTATCTACCTACCTCTAAGACTTATAGTGATTAGGGAGTTTGTGAAGGGAGAGGAGTAATTCGGTCACATTGAGGTGGAGTCCCAAAAAGGGTAAGGACCACGAGGGAGCCTCTTGTAGACTATCTCCATACCCAAAAACAGTAATTCTACCATTTACTAGATGAACTAGTCAGTGTAGATGAATAATCATATCAAAAGGATAAATAGTAAATGTTAAGTATGTTGTTTTCTTTTTCTTCATATTGAACCATAATATTAATGTGTATACTCTGTGCATGCTTTGTGTATTCCTGCATCAATGTGTATACTCCGTGTCTTCCTGCATCAATGTGTATACTTTGTGTAAGCTTCGTGTCTTCATGCATTTAAGTGTATTCTTTGTGTATGCTTCGTGTCTTCATATATTCATGCATAGGAGAATGTGAAGTAGGTTATCATACAAACATGGTTTTGGCAAATTCAATTATCACTATTATGAAATGGACGGAAATATTCTCTCTAGAATATGAGAGAAAACATGTCCAGAGTTCAGTTGCCAATTTTTACCATTAAAACATAACATAGTTGCTGGAGGACAAGCAAATTTGGGAGGGGCAGACTGTCACGAGCCGTAATTGATGTAGGTACATTACAAATATATTTTGTAATGCAAATGTATGTGATTTAAAATACATTGCTTTGCTTAAAAATACATAATTAATTATGTTATGAGTATAGATATTAGCCAATAACACTAATCAATATTAATAATAATCACTACAATATTAATCAATAATATTAATCAAATCAATAATAGTAATCAAATTAATACTAATCAATGCGAATGATATATTAATCAATAATTAATAGTATTCATCAATATAATATTAATAATGATAATCATTGCATTAATAAATAATTGCATCAATCAAAAGTTTAAAGGATATAATCAATATATACGGGTGCCATTTAAATAGCACCATATGACTTTCGACTCAGTAAAATAGCGATTAACAAGGATACACTTAGACGTTAGTCTATTCCTCTACGTACGCAACATTAAAGGCAAGGAAAGGGCGCGTAGAAGAAAGATGTGTCCCCATGCACAGGAAGATATAAGACGATCACTGCAGAGAAAGGAAGTAGAAAAAAGGCCAGCATAGTTAGAGTCTAGTCAACAATTGAATGAATTAAGTCAATGTGGGAAGGAAATATCAAACATGGTGGACAGTACAGTGATAGCAAGTGAATTACTTTCTCAGAGCAAAGAACATCACTTATTCTTAATTTCATATCCATTTTTGGATGGCTTGAATTGAGTAGTACCCTTCTTAGGCATTAGACACGTATTCAGGAATATTAAGGGACATACGTAATAGCAATACTAGGGGGATAGATTATAAATAATAAGGGATGTTGATAGAATAGAGAATACGAAAAATAAGGAAGAGATCAGAGAACATAATATATGAATTAGCAAAAGTGGATATGGAGGAAGGAATAAGATATGTATACATAAATTTATATAGATATAAAAAATATAAGTATATATAAAAAAATACACACGCATATAACATATATATTATGTAAATAGTAATGAATTCAATTTACTAAGGATAATTAGAATACTATATATATATTATTGAATGTTTCAATATATGAGAAGTATATATCTGAAATATAATTGAATTATATATATTTGAATGTTCTAATGTATATATCTAAATATTCTATAGTATATTTATGAATGATCCAACATAATCAATTATAAGAACTATCTAATATTTATATATATTGTATATATCTACTAGTAATAATAAAAACAGAAATTATATATCAGTTATATATATTTATTTATATTTTTGTAATATAAAATATTAACATATACTTGAACAATTCCTTAATAGCTCATTAATCACTATTAAGAGGATAGGGAGTGTGTGTAGGAAGAGGTGGGTAGATCGGTCACATGATGGAAAGATCCCGACATAGGTAGAGCCTTGAGGGAATCCACTTGTAGACTGTGCAAGCTTCCTAGCACAGTAAATCTACCATCTTTCTGAAGGTCTGTGGTTAGGAGTGAAGTAAGGAATTAGAGCTTAAGTATATATTATGAATTAGAGATTATTCTTAATATAATATGATTTAAATGCATTATGACGTATGATAATTGGGAATTGGCATCCTCCTAGTATGAAAGATTGGAAATTGCCATTCCCAAGTGCAATTCAAACCCTAATTGAGAATTTTAGAACAAATCAAGTAATGGTCCAAAAAGGGATCATTACAGAAAAAATTTCACTTTCCAAACTCACTCTTGGGGGAAAAACGACCCCTTACTGGACAACTTCCAGACTTAGAAAAAATTTCACTTTCCAAACTCACTCTTGGGAGAAAATCAACCCTTGTCTGGACAACTTCCAGACTTAGAAAAATTTCAAGAAAAAACTATCTAGAGTGGTGGAAATTCATAGTATGTCTAGATTTTGCCTTCAACTCTTAGACTTTTTTTAGGAAAAGGCCAATTAAATTGGGGAAATTCACCATAAGTCCGGATTTTGATCAAAATAAGTAGGGAAAATCATTATAAGTTTGGATTTTGATCAAAATAAGTGGGTAAAATCATTATAAGTCCGGATTTTGATCAAAATAAATAGGGAAAATTATTATAAGTCCGGATTTTGATCAAAATAAGTGGGGAAAATCATTATAAGTCTTGACTGTGTATTTTTATAAAGTAAAATTGGTTTTCCTTAGGATTTTGGCAATTTTAAGTATGGAAAATCAATCTCAATAAGGATTTTAAGGCCCTTATGCATGGAATATGCCTTTATATGGAATTTTGGACTAATTGACTAGCCAAAATTTAAATGCACTTAGGAATTTTACGTTCAACCCACTATAACATGACCCTAAAGAACTTCAATTTTACTATTCCCACTTAAGATCACATCTTGGCCACTTAATTTCTTTACCACCCCTCAATTTTTTAAAGCCCTGAACTACCAAATTTACTGCCAAAACCTAACTAACTTAACGACTACAGGCGCAAAGAAGGGGTTCCGCATTTGCAACAAGGCATTGACGTGAAAAGGTCACAACACTACCAAACTAGCTGAGAGAGATAGTGTATGTTCAGATGCCTATAGTGTTGATGGCAGAGATTGATGATGGAAAAACTTTTGGCCGCCATAACATGCTCCTGAGAATTACCAGTGTCAACAAGTCTATAAAGACCACGATCCTCAATACACACAACAATTGTAGTGCGAGTCTCCGATCAACAATACTACATTTGTGGGAACTGAATACCACATCTAGCTGAGGAGAGTCTCATAATCTGACTGACAGAGAGAAGGTTGAGTTCTATGCCTGGAACGTAGTATATATTAAGGAAAATCAAATTCCTCCCTCCAGATTGTATTTGCATATTGCCCTTTCTGACAATAGTATGCTCTTCTCCTCCAACAATAATTGAATCAATAAATGGTGTGTAGTTTGTGAACTAATCTTAACGACAAGTAAAGTGCTGAGAAGCTCTTGAGTTGATGTATCGGGTAGATGATTTGTTGTGATTTACTGGGCGTTTGGCCATAAAGGCATAAAAGGCAAACTCCTTCTGTTTAATGTCTTCAGTGTGCTCTACTACATCGCCCTTTTGTTGAGACCCTCCTCGCTTCTTTTGTTTAGAAGCCAAGCGGTGTCATCAATCTTTCTTCATGTGACCCTACTTGTGGCAATAATTGCAATGAATGTTCTTCTTGGAGCTGTCCTGAGATTGACCTTGGCCTTTTTGCTGAGACGTCTCATTGTTCCCTTTGTCCTGAGTAGAGGAGTTTGGTGAAGGCCTGTTTTATGGAGGATGAACTAGCACTACTACCAAATTGTTATCTCCATCAATCTTGCTATAGAAGTTTGTTGCAAAGGTTTGGAAACTTCAAGTCAACATTAGTTGAGGTAATGTTGAGCGTCTCAACAAAGTGCTCGTAAGACTTGGGTAGACTTTTTAGAGTGATTACTACCATGTCTTCTTCCTCCATCGTTTGACCAATCGCCTCCAACTGATCACAAATGTCCTTGATTTTTGTGAGATGTTCCTGCAGAGACATCCTCTTATCTATCATGATTGAGAAAAGCATATTTTTTTGAAAGAATGCATGGCTCTTGTCATATGTTTCATGTAGAGCCTTCAAACATTTTAATATTTCAGCAGTTGTCTTGCTTGAGGGTGCCTGAGGTAGCTAATCATCAATGACCGACAATTTAATGATCATCACGGCTTCCTGATTCCACTCATCAGATTTGTCTTGATCATGCAAAACTTGAGGCACATATCCCAATGCACGAAAAGCAAGTTCATAATGTAGGCACAAATTTCAAGGCAAAATCGACAAAGAAGGAAATGAATTCACAAAGGATTCAAAAAATCCTAGTTAATAACAAATACACAGAGAACAACCACAAAAGTTTGCAAATTGCTACAAAAAAGGTTTTGATACCCTAGCCGCAGACCAAAAACACTTCGTAAAATGTGCCCTAGCTGAAAAAAAAGAACCATAAAATATTTGCAGGCAATCATTAAATTGTAGCTCGAGCTGCAAATTGAAAATCATGGGTTGAGAAAGATTGTAAAACCCTGATCATGAAGAAAACTAGTGAGCTTGCAGAGAAAACAAGGCAATAATGTGTCGTTATAGGAAAAGAGCATTTGAAAAATGTGGGTTACAAACACATTATAGAGACAAAGAATGTAGGTCTTGAGATGGAAAAAATGCGACAACACAAAAACATAGAAGACACTCCCCAAAAAAAGAAAGATGCATGGCCAAAAACAACAAAGGATGGCATTCTGTGCCAATACCGTTTTTGCAAAAAATGGTTCTATCCTGTTTGTTGACACAAAACAAAAACCTCCAAAACCGTGGGTTGAGAAACCTCAGAAAAAGCACACGACGACCTATGCTTGGTTTAATTTGCATGAACAAACTCAGAGAAAACTCTTTGATCAAACCCTCGAAACTAGAGAATGGTGCCAAAGATCAGAGGAATCTCTTGTTACAAAAACAAATTACAGAAACCCACGAAAAATTTGCCCAAGCTTATATTACTGCTCTGATACCATGTTACAATGGTAATTGCTTGATTTTATTGAAAGAATGAAATGTACATATATAGGCAATTACATTGTTGACGTTTCCTAAAGAAACAATCAAACGTTGAAGACTAAATTAGAAACAAATCTAATATACCTAAAAATATATTATTGACCATTTAATTATAATATATTCAAATATTATTCTAATAGACTAACTCCCCATTTGACAATAGGAATACTAGAGGAGGTGGAGGTGTGTAACAATTTGTGTATTGAAATAAAAATTGTGCAAAAGTGCAATCTATAGGCTGTATCAGCTCTTTTAAAGAAGAAAAAAATTGATATATCTCAGCTAGAATTTTTTTTCAGATCAAATGGATAAGTTGACATTTGACATGTTTCCCATGATGACCTCAAACTGCAATGCTGAGGCAGAATCAGCTCTTGTGATAGAGGACATAAGCAATCAACATATCCAGGTATATTTGCTGCAAATTAATTTTGCCTAATTGGACAACTTTGATTTTTGGCAAAAGTTTTTGAGGCAAACCATAATTGTTTAGCTTGAGGCTGAAATGACTTGCAGCACAGTAGACAAAAGTGTCTATAGTTGCTCTGATTGGAGTGCCTTAGAATTTTCAGACATTTTGGAAGTATTTGCTTTTTCTTGTTTTTGGGTTAAAATAAAATAAAAATGGTATAAGTCTAAACATTAAATGGATCACAGAATTTTAACTTTAGGGTAGTGTTTCGGTTGATTCTGAAGCAAACAGAGGACATCTTAAACATATATTTCAAGGCTAAAGTGGAGGCCAAAAACAGGAAACACTTAATTTGATTTGAAGAAAATCCACTGCAGAACATGATCAGGCCCTATAACATGGACTCTGGAAAGTACAGAATGTCCTCCACAAAACTACAAAAATTGCAACCTAGGTTTTCAGAAAACTCTTTCTATCTGAATCTGCCAAAAAAAGACTCACCTTATATTGGGTCTAATTCCATGTAGAAATTTTCAGTATAATCAGATCATTCACCAACCAACAAAAGCTCACACAAAGTCAACAGATAGCATAATGGTACAAATTTGTACAGAAAAAATTCTTATATAGATTTTAAACATTAGAATCCATCTCTTGCATATGCATTACCAAGAAGTCCATGTCGTAATAAAGAGAGTGTGTGAACCTAAGTTTAGGCATTTTGGTGAATAACACAGTTCAACATATGTGTATCTTCAGCTCATCTTTAGAAATAGTAATGAAAAATCACTTTTGCATGGTTTGGTCTTATATCTTGTGCTATTCAATTGTTTCGAAACACTTACCTTGTTGATATGCCTAATGCATGGAGCTCTTTTTGTTTTTGCTCAGTTATGGACCAATTTTCAAGTGAATGCTTGGTAATAGGATGTTGTTGTGATTTGTAGGAATCGTGTGATCAAACCGCGACATCCTCGAGGTAAACAATTTCATTATTCATTTCTAGCTTTTTAAAAACTTATTATGCTTATTACTCATTTTCCATAAAGAATGAGTGTTGAAGGAGATGTTAGTTTAATGTTTTTTACTTTATAAGTAGGGGTTATGTGGGTCTTTTGCTCTTCCTTGTAAACAAATATTATTAAGTTACATAGATTATGAGTTCAAGGTTGACAAACAACCAACAACTACAAAGAATGAAATGCCAGAACTAACAGACTACAGCTAGCAAATTAGAACAAGCCAGTGACTACAAGAAACTAGTCAGTCATGAAGTTATTGTTGATGAACACTTCAGATATAATAAAATTGGGCCATAACTAACCAATCAAAAGACTAGTCAATACATCTTACAAATCACTAGAACAAAATTCGAGCAACTAGAACAAGCAGACTGGTACAGAGGTGAGAACCAGGGAGGATGTTAGGCCTAAGATTGATCAGCTGTAGGACCTGCTTTGTTAGAGGTTTTCAAGTTTCAACAGATCTTCATAGAAGAACTCCACTTGAGCACGCAAAGCAACGAACCCTATAGGTGAGGGGACTTCCATTTTGTATATTAGGAGAGCTAGAGTGGGATTAACATCAAAGTCAAGATGGTAAGTGTGGGCTGCAAATGTACACAGGTAGTAGGGGCATTTGGGAATCCTATGCTTTAATCACCCTTATGAATTTGACCATTTCTCCCATCCAACCCTGGGTTTTGAGCCCTAAGGGCATATGGATCTTCTAGAACCATGTCCCTAGATACAACGCCATCCTCATTCCTAATAAGCAAGATGTGCCAAAGGAAGTCAAGCACCATTGTGCTCTTCAGCATCAAATAAAATGCCTAGAGAAAATTATCTAATCATTGACAACCTCTATGAACGCCATATTTTTTAAGCCTAAAAATGTGTAGAAGCCTTATAGGAATAGAATTAAAGACATCAAAGGCCTCTTTGAGCTTGTGGGTAGTCATAATCCAGTCACTACTATTTGCACATGTAGGGGATTGTTAATTTCTCAAAACGGCAGATCCACAATCCTAGAACATTTCTTACTTTTAGCACTAGGGATTGTCGAGTTAAAGCCTTAAAGGCCAACAAATGAGAGTTGGTATTCTCTCTCTCACTTTGGGTTCATATTAGATTTGGAAGGTTATTCCCAGAGTTATCTGATCTGGGATATGTTTGTACATTAAACAAATGTAACATGATGACAACAATTAGCAGAGATACTTGAATATACACTTTATTCGTATATTTGTCAGTAATTCAAAATCAACTAGCTGCTTAAGACCTCTTGTATAGCTGATTTAACACCTTGCACAAGCACCTACAGGTGACAATAGTATTATGACACCATGAAATATCCTGAACTAGGATATTGTCTAAAATCTGATTTGGATTTTCGATTTTTGACATGATTTGTTTCATTTCATTGCAAAATAACAACATGCAAACATGCAAAGAAGAAAATACAGATTTCCAAGGAAATAAGCGATTACAAAGACAAATCTATTGAAAATGATTCTGATATAAACCATGCATGACTGTTATATCAAATATACTGCTGTTACAATGCTAGAACATACATAAAATTTACATGCAACATACCCACATGATTCCTCTACAATATCATCAAGCCCTTGTGAGATATCGTCTCCAAACCATGGCCATGAATCGGATAGCCGTCCACAAAACTGAACAATGTAATACACCTGTGAATCCTGAAGTGAATCCACCAAGGGGGCTGATCAGGGTTATCGTCCAAATAACCAAACCATCTAGGGTTTCTGTTCTAGGGTTTTACTAGACCTTCAAGCAAAGCTTCAAGCTCACAGAGAAAAGACTAAAAGTAAAAATAAAAATCCCCAGAATGCCTTCACAATTCCCTTTTTCTTCCTTTTATAATAGCCTTTTCCCTATTTTGAGAGAAATACTTTATTTCATTTCCCTCCAAAATGCCTTCACAATTCCCTTTTTCCTCTTTTTATAATAGCCTTTTCCCTATTTTGAGAGAAATACTTTATTTCATTTCCCTCCAAAATGCAACCTTATGTTGTAATTTAAAGTTGACACTATAAGTCACTTTATTAATTGGCTTTTAATAATACTTATTCTATTGAAGTTACTTTTAATTAGATTAATTAAAATAAAGTCATCCTTTTAATATTTAATTTATTTGGACAACTTTAAACTAATAATTTAATTAATTTATTTTGCCAACATTTGGGGACATTACAGTCCTCCCTTTCCGGAGATTGCTTGTCCTCAAACAATCCGCACTTGCATGCTGAAACGAAATACTTGGATCCCATGTCAACCTCAGGAACACTGCTTCACCAATTTGTTGTGCTACTCTGATAATAACAACATTACTATGCACATAATTGTGAAGCAACTCATCACACATATCTTGTGCCCTTTTAACATCTTCCATGGTATGATGTACAAAATTAGAACCTTTGTGCATTGAATCCACAATATATACTTCATGTTTGACACCTTCAAGTTGAGTGCCAACATTGGAAAACTCAACAATACCATCATCTTCATGTGTAAGGGCTGTCAATTCATGATTTTGCTTAGGTAAGGGACTGCTGTTCCAAATCAGGGAATCAGTCTTTTCTTCATGCGTTTGTGTGATGTCTTCATAAATCTTAATCACCTCTCATTTCATGAGTGGATGGTCATCGACAAGTGCTAGTTCTCTACATACTGAAATTCGAAATTGCCTCCACATAGCTAATTAGTTATTGCTGATTTGGCAAACCCTGGGACAAACTTTTGAACAATATGTGATTCCTCTTTGCCTAAACCCTCACATGGCTGAAGTGAACTTGTGGCTTCCTTAATCTCTTGGACAACTTTATACGTAGTCAAAGAATCATGATGGTATTATTTCAAAACATAAATAGACTCTTTGAGTTCTCCTTGATTGGTTAAGTCCATCAAATTTGAATTAGTAATTTTTTTCACCACACATTCTTCTATGAGATCCATTTTTTCCGCTTCTTTGTTCATTTCTTCAACATATGTAGATGCATGCTCAAGTAATGGATCATGCAAAATTAATGTACTGCTATTATTATGCATAACCAAGTGAGAATTAACTTCGTCCCTTTCAACAGTGTTACCACAACTGCCACAAGTGTCATTTGCTTCTTCAAATGAATTTTCAGCATTGGGATGATCTATATGCTCATTATTAGTGACTTCAATGTGTTCATCATTGTTATGCCTCTTATCCATCTTTTTAGCTTTTTCCAAAAGTGTTCGCTCTAGTAATAATGACATATCCGATTGATATTTTTGAAATGCTTGAAAGAAGTCATTCATACCATTCATAAGTTTTTCCATATGTCGATCATTTCTTTGTGGACTTTCACTATTTTTTCTATCCCTTTCTTTAGATGTTGAGCCAGGAAGGACAATAGGTAACAATCTCCCGTCTTTAATTTTAACCATTGATGTAACCTTTTATGCCCTTGCTGTAGATGTTTGAAATAAACTTTGAATTTGTTTCCTCTATTCCTAGCAATATACCTCTGATTTCATTCTATAGTTTTCGGCACTCGATTAACCACGAGCAATGATTTGCCCTCCCAACCATAGACAATACTTGATTGTCTCCCCCAAGCACTTCTCTTCTTCTAATTTGATCTGTTGTAGGATCATGTGAATATTGGATACCAAGAGAGGAAGATTCAATCTTCCTTTATATCTATTGGTAGTGCCCCTTCACCAAGGGTCACCACTCTTCCAAGTTGGCCCCATTAATTATATAAATATATAATTAATATATAAATGTCTCATATAATTAATTATATATACATCTCATATAATTAATTATATAATTGGAACTGATCAGAACTGCCATGCAATCAAATCCAAAAATTTGTACTGCTTGAAAATGGCATGCAAAAAAAAACCCACTTCATTTAACTGATTTAAAAGTAACATGCAACCATTTGGGTATCCACCAAACTATCATGCAACACAAATCCACTAACCAGGACTGCTCAGAAATAACATGCAATGGTAACCCTCTTCATAAACTGCTCCTAAACTGACATGCAATCATTTGGGTATTCACCAAATTGCCATGCAATAACATCGGACACATACAACTACAAAATTTGACAAGCATTACTGAAACCCTAACAGGTTGGCAAGATCATCAGCTCTAATACCATCGAAATATCTTGAACTAGGATATTGTCTCAAATTTGATTTGGATTTTGATTTTTGTCATGATTGGCTTCATTTCATTGCAAACATGCAAAAGAAACGATATAGATTTGTTGATTTTTAGTATCAGATCTATCTATGAACAGTTAAACAGATTAGATAAACAATCAGATGCAAGAATTAACAATTGAGATAAGGACACAACACCAAGAATACCCTGGGAAAGCCTCCCTTGTGGTTGTGAAAAACCCAGCAACGAAGAAGATATAGATTAAGCTCAAAAAGGTACAACTTACAAACTTCAATGGTGCTGATAATCAGGGTCTGATATAAATCACAATCAAACCAAGATCTAATGCTGATGAAGACCTCTGAAATATGTTCCTTAATCACTATCAAATCTGGAAGTGAGTATTGTTATCAATGTATGATCTGAAATGAGAATGTCACAGTCACAATCTGGAGTATGATTTCTGTCACCAAGATAGCACCAAGTCTGATCGGTGAAGCCCTCTAAATGAAGACAGAATTCGCATCATCAAGCATATGTAATCTCAATGATCTTCATCAACCATGTCATGCATATCTGAACTGCTATGACTGTAGAATTCAGACTGTATGAATCAAAGATCGTTGTCAATATAGTAGATCATGAATTGTCACCAATATAGCAAACCATATAGATCAGGGATTGTCGCCAATATAGTAGATCATGAATTGTCACCAATATAGCATATCATATAGATCAGGGATTGTCGCTAATATAGTAGAGGTAATTCGCATGATGTATAGCAGAGACTGCTGAAATCACATAGATAATTTGCTTACTTGAAAAATGTTTTCTTTCATCTGAAAGTCCTCATTTATATGAGGAAATAACAAATGCAAGGCAAGGTCGGCCTCCAAGGTCGAACTTGAATTTATAATCTTGGCGCCATAATAAAATTACAAATTTGGGCCCACCCCATTAATCTTTTATTTGATTATATTTATAAATACAATAGCCCGATATATATTGCGTTAAATTAAATTTATAACTTAATAATTTTACTCAATTATTTATTTAATTTTCCTAATTAAATAAATAATATTAATTCTCCATTATATATGTTTACTTTCCAGATTAAATACATAATCTCCCAATTCAATATATTATTTAATTCTCCTAATTAAATAATAAGTTATTTATTTATTTCCCCAAAAATAAATAATTAAAATAATTAATTCATTATTTTAATTTTCCTAATTAAAATAATGAGAGCTAGAATCTGATCTAGCTACTAAACATTAACACTCCCTCTTAGCTAGGAGGATTCTAGCCCTTACTATTACTTTCCATCATGCCTACTTGCAGAGGATGGTCAAAGCATATCCACCATACCTACTCGCAGAGGGTGGAACCATCATGCCTACTCGTAGAGGATGGTCAAGAATATCCACCGTACCTACTCGCAGAGGGTGGAAGAGGACAAGCATCAAAAGGATCACCTTGCATTGCCCGCAGAGGGTGATCAAAACCTTTGCCACCTTACATTGCCCGTAAAGGGTGGACTTCAAAAATGATTACAACACCATCTTGCATTGCCCGCAGAGGATGGTCAAAATACAACAAATACATCTCCACCTTGCATTGCCCGCAGAGGGTGGTCATACATATCTTCTCTTAAAGAAGATCCAAATAATACAACATCCACCTTGCATTGCCCGCAAGGGTGGTCTAAAATACAAAAGTACATCAAGGAGTTTGAGACTCCCTCTCAACAAAGATGGTGAAACTATCATGACTACATCAATGATCTCATCATCATGAGCAATACATAAGTACAACATGAGATATCCACATGATATCTGTTGCAAGATATGAATCCATGGTTCACTCCCTTTTAGCCAATAAACCAAGAATTGAAGGATCAACATTCCTTTCAATTGTACAAGAAGTATTCATAGAACTCACACTCTGAGTTACAACCATATGAGCCACGTGGAATGTAACCAGTCATTGTCGTAGGACCCATCCCACTTACAATATGCCCATTTAACACATCCAAGACACCTGAGAACTAACATCACAAGGTGCTATCCTGAAGAGAAAGAATAGAAGAAGCCACAAGAAGTTATGACGGATCCCCGAATAAGTCATACTTCAGAATCATCCTCAAAGAAGCCCCGGCCAGAGATTCCTTCAGAATGCATCAGGATCTTTTTGGATTCGAATACGCATCACCCATATGTTACTTAATCCATCTTGATCAAAGACGCATATCAGGTAGATTAGTAATGATGTATAGAATCAAAAATCATAACGAGGGAAACAACAATGCATGAGCAAATATAAAGAATGCTTATCTCCATCATAGATCAATAATCCTGAGATGGTCAATCATTGGATCCTCACGACCTTGTGAGTGATTTGCATTCCAGGAGATTCAAACCCTTCAATGATAAGCCTACACTTAATCATGACTATCCACATTTCCATACAACATTCATGTCAAGTTAAAGTCATCCAAGTCAATGGAGATAATCAATATCATAATTCAAACAAACATAGCAACTCACTTAGAATGCATGCAAGCATTCATCACAAGAATACATAAGGCCATTTAGGTAAGAGGATAATGAAGTATCAAGCCCAATATAGAACCACCTCTACCAAGACAAAACACAAGCTCATGTTCTGAATCTACAAATGACTACCATACAAGATGAGCCCGAGTCATTATTTCAACAGTTTGACATTCCTGGTCCCAATCAAATCATTAAGAGATTGAGATCAAGAACACAAGTGTATAGGAACTACATCATCAAGTTTGTTAGTACCGATAGAGTTCTAAGTCACCATAGCAAAAGCAATAGTCAATAACAATACTTTCATATATATAATCATTTATATTCAAAACTTGAATTCTACTAAATCAAATACTTATTAATCCTTGTATACCGAGCTTGAGAGGTCTGCCCGAGGCCATCTATCTGCATCCTTCCAATCTCTAGCTGCAACATTAGTTCAAAATGGATCCATAGCACAAAACATTATGATAAGTGAAAGAAAGAGCTGAATAGATCAAGTCTAAATTGATCCCGAGGATAACTGCCATTAACATCAACACAAAGAGTCATCTTGCAGGAGAAGAAAGTTCTTTCCTCAAGATGAATCTGCAAGTATCAAAGCTCAAGATTTATTATTTATATTAAGGTCTATAGTCATACTGCAAAAGTCCAAGAAGAGAAATGTACTTGAACAAAAAAATTAAGACTTTGTAGAGCAGTTCTTCACATCAAGAGTAAGGGATCCTTAATAACCTTCTGATTTCTGAGTGGAGAGAAAGTGAAATAAGATCTGGACCTATGCTGTAATCACTCAAGCTCACAGGGTCATGATATGACAATACCCAAAGGGAGGCCTTCAAATATTCCCAGGTGATCATCCAGATCTGAAAGAGCAGAAGCTTGAACACAAGTCTTTTCCAACCAGAATTTAACCATGGGACCTTTCACCAAACAAACCAGCAAGGAAGAAGACAAGGTCTAAAGATATAAAAGGGGTTAGATCTGAACTTTCCTAAGTCGAACCAAGCTCTGATACCATGTTGAATTTTAGTATTAAATCTAACTATGAACAGTTAAACAGATTAGATAAACAATCAGATGCAAGAATTAACAATTGAGTTAAGGACACCACCAACAATACCCTAGGAAAACCTCCCTTGTGGTTGTGAAAAACCCAGCAACGAAGAAGATATAGATTAAGCTCAAAAAGGTACAACTTACAAACTTCAATGGTGCTGATAATCAGGGTCTGATATAAATCACAATCAAACCAAGATCCAATGCTGATGATGACCTCTGAATTATGTTCCTTAATCACTATCAAATCTGGAAGTGAGTATCGTTATCAATGTATGATCTGAAATGAGAATGTCACAGTCACAATCTGGAGTATGATTTCTGTCACCAAGATAGCACCAAGTCTGATCGGTGAAGCCCTCTAAATGAAGACAGAATTCGCATCATCAAGTATGTGTAATCTCAGTGATCTTCATCAACTTGACCATGTCATGGATATCTGAACTGCTATGACTGTAGAATTCAAACTATGAATCAAAGATCGTCGTCAATATAGTAGATCATGAATTGTCACCAATATAGCAGACCATATAGATCAGGGATTGTCACCAACATAGTAGATCATGAATTGTCACCAATATAGCAGATCATATAGATCGGGGATTGTCGCCAATATAGTAGAGGTAATTCGCATGATGTATAGCAGAGACTGCTGAAATCACATAGATAATTTGCTTACTTGAATAATGTTTTCTTTCATCCGAAAGTCCTCATTTATATGAGGAAATAACAAATGCAAGGTAAGGTCGACCTCCAAGGCCGACCTTGAATGATAATTTTGGCGCCATAATAAAATTACAAATTTGGGCCCAGCCCATTAATCTTTTATTTTATTGTATTTATAAATACAATAGCCCGATATATATTACGTTAAATTAAAGATATAACTTAATAATTTAACTCACAATTATTTATCTAATTTTCCTAATTAAATAAATAATCAATCCATAAATAATATTAATTCTCCAATATATATATTTAATTTCCAGATTAAATACATAATCTCCCAATTCAATATATTATTTAATTCTCCTAATTAAATAATAAGTTATTTATTTCTTTCTCCAAAAATAAATAATTAATCCTTAATTAAAATAATTAATTAATTATTTTAATTTCCCTAATTAAAAATGAGAGCTAGAATCCGATCTAGCTACTAAACATTAACAAGATTTCCAAGGAAATAAGCGATTACAAAAACAAATTTATTGAAAATATTTCTGATATAAAACATACATGGCTGTTACATCAAATATACTGCTGTTACAATGCTAGAACATGCATAAAATTTACATGCAACATACCCACATGATTCCTCTACAATATCATCAAGCCCCTGTGAGATATCAAATCGTGGCCATGAATGGGATAGCCGTCCGCAAAATTGAACGATGTAATACACTTGTGAATCCTGAAACAAATCCACCAAGGGGGCTGACTTGGATTATCGTCCAAATCACCAAACCATCTAGGGTTTCCATCCTAGGGTTTTACTGGACCTTCAAGCAAAGCTTCAATCTCATAGAGAAAAGACTCGATAAAAATAACAATCTCTAGAATGCCTTCACAATTCCCTTTTTCCTCTTATAATAAAGCCTTCTCCCTTTTTTGAGAGAAATACTTTATTTCATTTCCCTTTAAAATGCAACTTCATGTTATAATTTAAAGTTGACATTATAATAAAGTCACTTTATTAATTGACTTCTAATAATACTTATTTTATTGAAGTCACTTTTAATTAAACTAATTAAAATAAAGTCATCCTTTAAATATTTAATTAATTTGGAATTTTGGACAACTTTAAAATAAATAATTTAATTTATTTATTTCGCCAACATTTGGGGACATTACACCCCATTAGATGATTTCATTTAGTAGTTTATACACACTAGCAAGGTGCATGCATCCATTTCATAACTCTCTGATGATTTAGCTGTTCAAATTGCTTGAGACTTGTTCCATAATCTGTAACATTGGATAATGAGTACCATACATACCCTACACTAAACTAATCTTTTCCAACTACTAACTTGGGTGGAGGGTGTCGTGATGATGAGCAATTAATAATTCACCAATGTGGATCAATGGCTACTCCATTGGGCAATAGGGTCATGAAAAACAAAGAGGAAAGAGATGCCATCAGGTAAAACATCAATAGAAATATATTTCATTTACATGCAAATCAAATATTGCATTCAATGTGATGGACATACTTAATAATCCATTTTAAGATTACAATGACCAATATGCAAAAGAGGGAAGACCATTACAAAGCATTTGTAGTGCATTAGAAACTGTCACACTTCGTCTAACCCTTATACAATTGGACCAACAAATGTGGTAAGAGAAAATGCACAATTGTGACTATATGTTCCCTCGAGTCATTGCAAATTGCCATGAAACATACCAATACAAGGAGATGTGCTATTACAGACCCTTACTACCCTTTACTAGATACATGCTTTCATTTGTTGCTAAAATATTCAGCATTTGATGCCTTAAAATCAGCTCGAGGTACTAGTAGGCTAGAAATTGGCTTAGAAAACAACCATTTGAATATAGAATAAATCTGTACTTATATTTCTTATGTAGGTGATTTCCACGACCAATGACAAAGGGTGTGCAAATTTGCATTGTGCTTGAAAATCCTTGAAGTGGTATGTTGTAGAGGACACCTATACCTAATGGGCAATTACTTATCCTTGAATCACACCAGTAACGGTGGCCTAGGATGTTTGGTGTATTGACAAGGTATGGTTGGAGCCCCTTAGATTTGCATTAATGACAAATTGGTTATGGTGTGTTAGGGAAGTTGGATGAGCGTGCCTAGCCATGGTGATGGAAATGACCTAGGCATCAAATAGATGTTCTTGTCTTTACACTTGGTGCCACTGGAGAGACATGTTGTACACATCCACCAATAGGAGTGTTGTATGTGCTAGGTTGACTAACATGTGGCACAATGATATCATAACATTTCATCACAGGCCATGACAACTATGCCAATATACATGGTAGCATTTCACCTTCAATTTCTATTGCAATAGTGAATGTGGGACCCAATGCCAAAAGCATGATACAAAGAGCCTCTGTGATACAATAAAATTATGCCATTTGTCTACCATTGTATATAAAATTGCCAAAGTGGAAACCACATCAACATGTTCTTCCTACAATAGACAAATCAACTGTGACGTCCCCTACTAGGTCTAGGCCTATTATAACCAGAATTATCCAATAGTTAATATTCTTATGCCCCAAGCTGAATTGACAAAGATATAATGATTCAAATCTATGTTACTCCATGGTTCAAGGTAAGGAAAATTGTTCATTTATCAAACATATTAAGTAATTTAGCTTTTATTAGTTATAATTCTTAAATGTTGATGCTGATCTTATTACTACCCATGGTTGAAAATACCAGTGATATATCTTGGAGGAAAATGGACGGCGATATAATTGCTCCTAACCTCGATAGTGAGTTTAATAAAATATCGCTGCAAAATTTTCAGAATAAATCGCCGTATTGTGCGACTTAATCTGCCAAAAAACCATTTAATAAAGTCAACTCAAACATGAATTAGATGTCATTTGCGTTAGGGTTTCCGGTTTATTAAAAATCAGAACTTCAGTTGTACAATGAAAATACAATTGCGGCAAAAATAGGGTTGCGACTCAAGTCTCAGACATTAAGGCGATATTTTCCTTGAGCCAGCAGCTACAATCTACGACTGCGACGGCCCTGACACCTAGCAATGTTTATTATAAATTTAGTAAATACATTTACATATAATTCACGTTTATATATTACTGATGTTTTTTTAATAGTAAATACATTTTACATACATTTACATATAATTTACGATTATATATTATCTAAGTTGCCGGTTCGGATTCGGGAACGAATTCGGGTTCAAGAATCCGGTTCGTGGATTCGTGAATTTTTTATTTTCCAATTATGATTCGTATGGATTTGTGTGTATATATATATATATCCAAAAATATAAGAGAAATATACATAATTCTAAAACTAAATCATTTCATACTATGAATCTATGATGCTTGATCATTGATCAATGCCAAATGTCAAAGATAAACATTAAAAATTCAAATAGCATACTTGATCATTGATCTATGTTTACGATTCTAAAGAAAATCAGCACATTGAATTACTGAATTACAAAATGACAATTCAAAATATAGTTCATTAAAGTTTGAAACGTGATTCAATGTTCAATGGTTCATCAATCATGAAAAAAATATAAAATTGATGTTTTAAAGTGTTTTTTGAACTTTTTTGAAAGTATGAGCCGCGGGTCCTTGGGGATCCGCGTGGGATCCTCGAAGATTCGCATGGATCCCCCCGGGTCCGCACCAGATCCGGGCAGGGTCCGTGCGTGGACCTGTGGGTCTGTTTATGTAATGGTGTAGTTGCAACATTCTACAATGTTGTTTTGTTGAGGGGTGTATGGTGCGGTTAACTAACGTTTTATGCCATGTGTATCACAGAAAGTGGAGAAAGCAGTAGAACAAAACTCCCCCCATTATCAGACCTAAGAGATATAATAGAACAACCAGACTCTTTTTCTAGTAAGGCCTTAAATTTTTGAAATATAGTAAACACGTTTGGTTTTTGTCTAAGAAAGTATACCCACATTTCACGATTGAAATCATCAACAAAAAGCAAGAAATACCTGCACCCAATAACAAAAGGAGTATTCATTGGACCACATACATTACCGTGGACCAACTGTAGTACCTTAGTGGCTCACCATGAATCACCATCCTTGAACGATGTCTTGTGTTGCTTCCCAACCTAACAAGCTCCACAAACTCACTGATTATGAGTTTGAATTTTAGGTAGGCCATGTACTAAATCTTTCCAAACACGTTGAGCAAGATAATGAATGTTCAGGTGACCATATCGCTGATGCCAGAGACTGCAGATAGAAGATTTTGCTGCGAAGGCATGCTCAAGGGAATCACCTGTATCTACAAGTCTATATAGACCACAATCCGCAATGCCAACAACCATAGTAGTGCGTGTTGCATGATCATAGTTATAAGATTCAGACTCACCTTGGACTCGACAAGATGGATTCAGACTCAGACTCGGCGTTTGGACTTGACAAATTGAAAAACCCAAAAAATTCAAAGACGTTTAAGGATTTAAAACTTTTTTCATGCATCATTCAGTCAATTAACATCAAAGACACATTAATTGAGATAAATAGAAGCTGCTTTGCACACATACACAAGTTTACATTGATTACATAAGTATAAATGCGTATTTCTGAAGGAAATAACTTAACTGTTAAACTAGTTACTAAATAACACATTAGAAATCTAAAATATAAATAGCGTCATTGTCAAAGTCTACAATATTCATGGAATATGAAATCCATGTAATCAAAAGTTCAAAACATATATCAAAATAAAAGCTAAAGCCTAGAAGACCATGGCCCTATGTCTTCTTGCGTGTACGCCTAAGATAGGTCATGGAAGATTCTGCAGCCATCTTTTGTCCCTATGTCTGAGGCTCAGCCTCACTGGCATCCTCATTCTCATAATCCTCATCATCCTTAGACCCCTCACTCTCAGTCTCAAGGTCCTTCACTGGGTCTCCTTGCGCTCTAGCCTCTTCCTGTGCCATTGCTACTGCCTCTGCTTCTAGATCCACCTGATCAACCCATTCCAAGTCATCATCATTGAAGACAGGATCATCAATCTCAGTGTTCCACTCTGCCAGTGGATCAACCTCCTCTAAAATGATAGGAGATGTTGGTGCCCAAGATCTGTCTATGATGAAGGCGAAGGTTGTAATGCACAAACACAAGATCATTCATCCTTTTCACTACCAACCTATTGCGCTTCTTCAAGTGTATATGCTTGAACATACTCCAATTGTGTTTGCATCCTGAAGCACTACATGGCTAGCTCAAGATACGAACTGCAATCCTCTGTAAATTTGGCATTGTATTACCAAACATCTCACACCATGCATTTGAAACAAGAAATTTTAAAAATCAATTCTATAACTTTGACTTTATCAATGTAAAATGGTAATAGAATTAGAAATTAGAATTTAGATTTTAGAATCATAGATAATTACCTGGCATCAGTAGTGTTTGATTTTTCTTGCATAAGTCTCGTGAGAATAAGTCTCCTTGTGAATTCTTATAGATTTCTATCTCACGGACTACACGTGTTCCAACTGATTCATCCAGTGACATTCTCTCTACAACATCATAGAGCCCACTCCACACCTCATCATCAAACTTAAAACGTGGGCTGAATTGGAATGTTGGATTAAAGAAGTGGGCAGTTGCATGTATAGGCTTGTGAAGTAGATTGTGTCATCATCGATCAATGACAGCCCATATGGGACCATATTTATCCCGATTCCTTGCATAAATTTTTCTAATGACCTCTTTCACCTTATCCATGCCCTCATAAATATATCCCATTGCGGGCTTTTCTCCATCAACAATTCGTAGGAGAACAACAAGAGGCTCTATGAACTACAATCATTTTGAAGGTAGAAAGTTAGAAACATTAAGCTTTAAGTTTTACTTTAAAAAATGAACAATGAACATAAACAAGTGTGAACAAAAATGATGAAATGAAATGGAAATAAGGACAAAAAAGAAAATTACCTCCACAATCTCCTTGGCCGGTTGCCAAAAGTCACTTTCATAAAAAATCCGATCAGCCGTCTCACCTTCCTACATTGGTCTTTGCATATGATGATGCAGTTGACTCCTCACTTACAAACATGCGTTTCAAAGTGCCCTTGGACTCAAGCAAAGATTGCAACGTGAGAAAATTTGTTGCAAATCGGGTGACTCTTGGACGAGACAACTCTTTTTTATTTGTGAACTTCCTCATAAGGTTGAGGACCCAAGTATGATTATATATGAATTTACAAATATTTCTTCCTTGCTCTACACATATTTTTATCTAGGTAAGTTTGCCAAGATCCTCCAACATGAGATCAATGCAATGGACAACACAAAGGGTCCAAAACAAGTGACGGTGCCTCTTGTTAATATTTTCAAACTTCAAAAAGAAATTTCAATCTATAGATCTTTCAAAACTAAGATTTAGGCCCTATCAAAAATATAGATAAATGAAAGAATAGATAATACCCGGTTATGCTGTAGAATCTCCTTGTTGATGTCTTCAAGCAGCTATAATTCACTTTTAAGTCTGCTTCTATTTGTCCTCCAAATTCGCTCCTCAAGTTTGTTATATTTCGCTCCTTAAGTCTGCTTTATTTCTCTCCTTGAGTCTGCTATAATTCGCTCCTTATGTCTGCTATATTTCGCTCCTTATGTCTGTTGTATTTCCCTCCTTAGGACTGCTATATAGTCTGCTATATTTCGCTCCTTAGGTGATTGCAAACTTAGAACTAAATGTTGCTGTTAAAGATCAGATTTAGAAGGAATTGTTTATCTACTGCTGATTGCTGCTATAATGTGAATTAGGCTTGCATGTTATGTTTTTATTCTTGCCTTAATTCACATCATCACCTCATATATATATATATGTAATAAAGGGGGGGTGACATGCAAGGTAGCCGACTTGCATAAGCAAGTCGGCATTCATTATTTTCCCAGCCGAAGACCTTCCTTTATGAAGGTCGTCCCTTATTCCAATTCGACCCACAAATATTAAATATGCAAGTCGGTTTGCAAGTCGTCTCGTATCATAATAAGTGTGATATCTACCTCAAGATGTCCCAACCTCGATAATGTCATCTCCTACAAGATGTAAGGTTATTTAAACATCGTTCACATGTAATGAGATGTAAGAAGCATGATGTAAACAATAATCATTCACATATCTTAACTTTAAGCATAGCATTATCTCAATAATAGATCTCAAATCTGTGTAATCAGAAAATAAAACAATAGATTTTAAATCTATGTAATCAACATAACAATAGATCTTTAATAGATCTTTGTAATCATAAGAAGCATCATCAAAACATTACTAATGGAAGCATCTTCACAAGATGTAAATTCAAAAATAAAACACTAACCTCAAAGTGTAAATCTCCTCCACAAGAGATCTCATCCACAAACTCTTGGAAGATAATCTCCAATGGTAATTATATCCAAGAGCCTCAATGCTCAAAAATATGTAAGAGCCTTAGCGCTCAAATATGCAAGAGCCTCAATGCTTAAATATTCACGAGCCTCAACGCTCAAAGGTGCAAGAGCCTCAATGCTCAAAAGGTGCAAGAGCCTCAACGCTCAAAGGTGCACGAGCCTCAACGCTCAAATAACTTGCAAGTATGCTAGTATATCAATATACTCACATAGTAATTAATTTAACATAACAAAGAATCATATTCTCAATGTAAAGTAATATCAACAACTGATGTTTAAAATATAACAAAGAGTTAGAAAGAGTTTCACTTTTAATGTTCAGGAAGGCCCATATCTGAATTCCCTCTCAAGGTGAAGACTAAAGCACAAGGTGTTCAGATTCTATTTCTTTTACTTCAGCAATAGATGCTTGAAGGTTGTTTCGATCGGAACAATTTGTTGTCTTATGACCAAATTTATTACATCTATAGCATTGAACCTTAGAAAGATCTCTCTTTTGAAATTTGTAGTTTTGATAGTCTCTCCCTCTCCATCCGTTATTGTTAGAGTTCCCTTTTTGTTTGTTTTGATAATTTGTCTTTCTTTTGTTCCTAAAGTTTCTATCTCCTTTGTCTTGAGTTTTTCTTTTGAAGTCGTCTTTCTTTCTTGATTGGGAGTATGAAATTTGAAGGTCTTTTTTAAAGTTTGATCCTCTAGATATTAGTCTCGATTCTTCTTGAAGACAAACCAGTTTTAATTTATCAAATTTAGGTGCACTGATTCTTTGAGTGAAGGAGTCCCACGAAAGAGGTAATCCATTAAGTGCTATCATAGATATTATAGATAGTTCATTTTTATCGTAGGTGTGCCCAATAGTTGCTAATTGATTTCGTAACTCAGTAATTCTCATAAAGAATGATGTGATAGATTCTCCTTGTCTCATCTTGATTCTTGAAATTTCATTTTTAAGAGTCATAATTCTACTTGTATTATTAATTTCAAACATCCTTAATAATATTGAGAACATTAGATAAGTTGACTCTAGATAGGAGATTGTGGGTATGATATGGTCTTTTACGCTATCAATTAGAATTCACATAGCTTTGTTATTATTCTTTTTCCATTCTCGAGTTTCATCTTCATCCATTTCATTTTTAGGTAGATTTTCTATGATTGAATCTAGCTCTAGTTCTCTGAAGGCAAGTAGTATTCTAATTTTCCAAGATAAGAAGTTTGTGGCTCCTTCGAGTCTATCTTTTGGTCTAACTCCACTTGTCATATTGAATTTCTTAGTTTCAAAAGTGTTAAGTTGATTTCCTTAATCTAAAAGTTGATCTTTCACTCACCAAGGCTCTAATACCATGTTAATATTTTTAGACTTCGAAAGAAAATTTCAATTTATAGATGATCTTTCAAAACTAAGATTTAGGCCTTATAAAAAATATAGATAAGTGAAAGAATAGATAATACCCGGTTATGCTGTAGAATCTCCTTGTTGATGCCTTTAAGCAGCTGTAATTCACTTTTAAGTCTACTTCTATTTGTCCTCCAAATTCGCTCCTCAAGTTTGTTATATTTCGCTCCTTAAGTCTGCTTTATTTCTCTCCTTGAGTCTGCTATAAATCACTCCTTATGTCTATTCTATTTCGTTCCTTAGGACTGCTATATAGTCTGCTATAATTCACTCCTTAGGTGATTGCAAACTTAGAACTAAATGCTGCTGTTAAGGATCAGATTTAGAAGGAATTGTTTATCTACTGCTGACTGCTGCTATGATGTGAATTAGGCTTGCATGTTATGTTTTCTATGCTTGCCTTAATTCTCATCATCACCTCATATATACATGTAATAAAGGGGGGGTGACATGCAAGGTAGCCGACTTGCATAAGCAAGTCGGCATTCATTATTTTCCCAGCCGAAGACCTTCCTTTATGCAGGTCGTCCCTTATTCCAATTCGACCCACAAATATTAAATGTGCAAGTCGGTTTGCAAGTCGTCCCATATCATAATAAGTGTGATATATAATGTTGAGTCGTCCCTTCTAGGATAAATTATGAGATGAATTTTTCTTATTATTTTTTTTAGTATTTTGATCTTACCGAAAAGGCCATAAATACTAACACCTCTTCATAAGAACTTTACCTGCAACAACATAATTTGCTGCATTATCCGTGACTATTTGCACCACATTCTCCTCACCCACCTTCTTCAACACTTCCTCAATTACCTCACAAAAATACTCAACATTTTTTCTTTTCCTCGAAGCATCAATTGATTTGAAAAACTCTTGCACCTGAGGAAATAAAAGCAGTGTATTACAATCATAATTTAAAAACTTAATCACTAAATCAATAGTTTACCACTAGTAAGTACTAAGTACAAGCTCTACAATTACCTGATGAGGAGACAAGAAAATTAAGCAGTGTTCTATTTCTTCTGTCGATCCAACCATCAATCATGATTGTGCAACCCATCCTCCATACCTCACGCTGCTCCTCAATTGCAACTTTTATATCAGCCACCTTTTAGGTCAAAATAAGACTTTTTAGCTCCTCATCATTAGGGGCTTTGAACCCCGGACCACAAACAGTAACATCTATCGCTATTCGCCAGTAAGGAGACCTTAAACAAATTAAATAAACACAATAAGTATACTATTAAGTTTTACTTTCAACTTTAAAAATTAATATAATGAATGTGGCATATTCTTGAGTCTTAAAAACAAGAAAAATAAGACAGAAATTAAAATAATAACAAGTACCTTGCTGTACTAAATGGAATGCTGTTGTAGGAAAACAAATCTCCAAGTGCCATTTTGCAGCCTCATGCTTCTCCTTATTCCAACCCATGCTCTCAAGCGATGGTTTGGCACCCAGAGTCGTGCATGGAACAAAAATGGAATCTAATGTGGGTTTCTTCTTACAAATCCGAGGCCCAATGGTCACACTTGCCCTTTTAGTACCACTACTAGATGGAGGTAATGGAGAACGAAGACTTGAAGAGCTCTCTCCACCTAAGTTTGTCATTTCTTCGTGTTGCTTCTTTCTTAATTATTTTCTCTTCATGGGCCTCTAAATGAGCTTGCATTTCATGTATAACCTCCTCGGTTGCTTTTTGGCATGGTTTAGCATCATGCTCTGATATACGTGCAAGGTGATATTTCAATTTGTTAATACCTCCCCCATTATATTTAATATGACCATAGTTCAAAGACTCGGACTTGGCAAATCAAAAAATTAGACTCAGACTTGCGAAAGACTCCACAAAAGGAGAAAAAATGTAGTTTTACATAAAAACACAAAGAAATTAACGCATTTAAAGAGCATAAGAGCCATAATTGATACATTACACTATGAATCTCAAACACTCAATATATGAAATATCATCATAGTTGCAAATTTTAAAATGTATAACAGCAACATAAGTTTATAAATGTTTACAAAATTAGATATAATCATATGTCCAAATGTGAAAAACAACAAACTAAAAACTACATCCTCTTTCCTCTTCTAATATAACTCAATTTTTGACGCCTTGAACTAGTAGGTGTTGTGGTATGTAAATGAGTTGATTCTTCTTCAACATCAAAGTCCTTGTCTTCATCATCCTCCATCTCAGTAGAATCAGCCAATGCTGCTGCACCTCTCTCTAACTTTGCAATATCTTCTTCAGTAAGGAGGACATTATCACCTTTATCTTGTTCATTGACCGTCCAATCACCATATGGATCAATTTCGTCCAAGTCAATGGACTCATGTGAAACACCCTCCACCTTTCTAGTGCGAAGGTGAAGGTTATACTGAACAAAGACAAGATCATTGAGTCTTTGCTGGCTCAACCTATTTCTCTTCTTTGTGTGAATGTTTTGAAATGTAGTTTGCAAATTTAATGTTGATTCTTCAACCTCTCCACACCCTAAAACCTTGTTGTGAGAAAGAACAAAGAGCAAATGAGAGGAAAAATGAAAAAAAAAACCGCCTTATGCATGTGCTGAGTGTGTTTAGTGGATGACACGAGCCTAAGTCAATGACTCACAAGTCCCGATGAAAGACTCGCACGAGTCCAAGGCAAAGACTCGCAAGTCAACTCGTCTGGACTCTCTTTGCGAGTCCATCGTGAGTCGACTTGGCTCGCCATTGGACTCGTGAGTCCTTGCGAGTCCGCGCAATTTTTTGAACTATGTTGACAATGCCAACATGTAACTACTTTGTTTGGGCTCAAGATGGCATGTTTCCAAGCCTTATCCCTTGCTACACGAATAGGGTCTGCATCTGGGTTAAATGGAGGCCTAGATGAACTACCCTCAGGTTGAGACATTATGTTGCTGCTGCACTATATCATAAATTAAAAAAATAAGCATCTACAATAATGAAAATCAAAGACCAGGGCTTCTTACTTTTCGAGTTTTTTCATCAACATAAAATGTAACAAATCTAAGATTCTAAAAACAAACAAATGTAAACAAAATGGAAATATGAAATTTGAATGTAAAAAATTTAGAAAACAACACAAAAATGTAACTCACCTCTTCAAAATTACTCCAAAAATAAAGAAATGCAACTCAAATTTATAGAGGCCTCCTCCAAATGTTTCTTTTAGCTCCTCTCAATGTGTGAATACAAGCTAGAAACTAGCATAAACAATCAGCAATCGATATATGAGAGCCAATTGATTTGCTAATCTATTTTCTAAAACCCCTATATTCTTCTCCCAAGCCTTTTTTCCTCTAAGTGTTTGCAATTGATGGAATGACCTTTTTAGGTCTTAGACAAGGCATATAAAACAAAAAGAATGCTTAAAAATAATTTAAAATTTTTGTTTTTTGCTTTTGACTTTATGCTGGACGCGGCAGAGTCCACATGACGAGACTCGTCGAGTCGATCAAGT
This sequence comes from Chamaecyparis obtusa, assembly GCA_027943335.1. NCBI lineage: Eukaryota > Viridiplantae > Streptophyta > Pinopsida > Cupressales > Cupressaceae > Chamaecyparis > Chamaecyparis obtusa. The sequence goes on along the minus strand of BSBK01002526.1, from coordinate 2,268,033 downwards.
CCATGGACTCTGTGAGTCTTATAGGACTCATTCAGGACTCGATTGAGTCAGCTTGTCGAGCCAAAAAGACTCTACAAGCCTGACTCAACTCGAGACTTGTTGAGTCCTGCGAGGAATCGCAGATGCCTGTAATTATGCGCACGACAACAATCAAACACTTGTGTGCATTGAATACCACATCAAGATGAGGAGAATGCCACATGATCTGACTCACTGAGAGTAGATCTTCTAGAAATAAGGGCCAGGAGCAAAATACTGTTAACTTTGCTCTCATGGCCAACCTTCATAGTATTTATGAGCCTCAAACATTTAAAGAGACACCAGGGATTCCAGAGTGAGAACATGCAATGCATACAAAATACCGGTCTTATGAAGAATAACACTTGGGTTCTCTATGATCTTCCTCCAAGGAAGAAGCCCATTAGTTGCAAATGGGTGTATAAGGTCAAGTATCATGCAGATGGTACCTTAGATAAATACAAAGCATGATTAGTTGCTCGAGGATTTACACAGTGGGAGGGCATTGACTATGAGGAGACTTTTGCTCCTATTGCCAAGATGAGTACAATTCGTATTATTCTCGCCATTGTAGCTCAGTTTGGATGGAAACTCCATCAGATGGATGTTAAGAGTGCCTTCCTCAACGATGAGTTGCAGGTTGAAGTCTACATGACACAGCCTCCTGGTTTCAAGGTTGTCGGCAAAGAACATCAAGGGAGGGTATTAGAATATTATTATATTATTATTACATTAATGGTCATTGTTTGTATATTAAGTAGATAAGATCGATTATTCGATCTTCTTTAGTTTCTTTTAGAAACTTTCTATTTTGTACATTTGCAAAATTTTTTATAATGATCTCTTCGATCATTTGTTAATACAACAAAATTTTGTACCAATTACTTCTCAGTAATACTCAAGAACTTGAAAAATTAGGATAACAAGATATTCATAAAGCAAAAATTTACTATAACCAAGGGTTAAATTGTTTGAACATCCAAGTGGTTGGAATTTTGCTTTGGCTTGTGGTTAATAATGTACGTGACAGTGACTTCATTAACTAAAACCATACCGTATTTATATTTTATTGCTACAAGTTGATACTTTTAGGTAATCTACTCTAGATTTGAGGGTAAAGGCTTTATATGACTACATGATGTCTAGAGGCTTCTGAAGTATAAGAACCCCAATATGGGAACTTTTATATGAACTAAGGGCCCGTTTGGTGCGTGGAATACCAAATGCCAGATATAGTCAATTCTGGAAGATGCTGCAATTTTGGAAGATACAAATCCTGAAAATGATTTCTGGAATATGGGATGACCTGTTTGGTTCACCCGAAAGATGACTAAGAAGATGCATAAGGAATTTTAATTTTGTATTTTAATTTCTTTAAATCCGTGTGTATACATCTATATATACACAGATACATGTGTGTATATATACATATATGCACACATGTGTATATATACACATACACGTGTATATGTGTATACATGTGTGTATATACACACATGCACACGTGTATATATACATGTGTGTATATACACCCATATATACACATATGCACACATGTGTATATATACAAATAAACACATGTATGTGTATACATGTATACATACACACATATATACACATATGCACACGTGTATATATACACACATGCGTGTACATGTGTGTGTATACACACATGTACACGCATACACACACGTGCATTTATATATACACGTGTATATACGCACATACACATATATACACATACATGTGCGTATATATACACAAATACACACGTGTGTATATACACACATGTATATATATACATCCTTATATATACGCAAATACACACATGTGTCTATATACATATACACACATTTGTGTATATATACACGTGTGTGTATATACACATATGTATATACACACATGTATATACACATATGTATATGCACACATGTATATATACACACATGTGTATATATACATTCTTATAGCAATATAATATACATCCTTATAGTCACGGATCCCATGAAATATTAAATTTGGTTTTATAAAAATTGGAATTAGAAATTGGAATTTCCAATTCCACCTATTTGAGTGGAAGATGAAATGCCCATTTTAGGGGCAAAATTGGAATTTCGAAATTCCAATTCCAATTTTTTGGATGGACACAAACATCGAATTGCATTTTCCGGAAATCTAATTCCAGAATTAGAGCTCATATTCCATGCACCAAATGGGTCCTAAGGGACTTATAATCAGTGAAACCTAAGGAGTCGCACCCCCCTTCCCCCCCCCCAAAAAAAAAAAGCTTTAAGTACCTGTCCCCGGGACGTCCCTGAACTGGGTACTTGGAGTACCTGAGTACCCTCACCTCCATTCCGCAACCACGCTGCTGCCGGGACAAGTACTTGAATTTCTATTTGAATTTTGATTTTTGAATGATAATATTGGGTATGTACTATGTTACTGTGTTGAATGTTGAATGTTTTTTGTTAGTGTTGTAATTTTTCTATGTTCAAGTATTTCAATTTGGTATGTTACATTGAAACATCATTTCATAACTAGCATTTCAAGTTCTATATGTATAGTATACAACACCCTCCACTGCCATCCCCCTGCCGTCCTAGAAACTCGTCCCAACGTACCCCAGCGCCGGTGTTACACTGCTTATAATAGATTGTTACATGATTAAATAGTAGGAATCCATTACTTAAGTCAACGAGGTTGCTGAGATTGAGTTAATGGACAAACTGTATTATAGTGGGACATCACTTGGGCCCATGTCAAGGCTTTTGCATATCTGAGCATGATAAGGATATTATCAGATTTCAATTACTTTATAAGGATGTAGACTCTTTACTGATATTCTATTTTTAGATTGATTTTGGTTTACAATGGTAACTTGTGCCTAGGTATGCTTGGATACACGCACACATATGGTTCATTTTTTTATGGAGGATTTTTCATCCACAAAGTCATTTTAGCTACACGATATGGGAGCACAAGTTTTAGGCTGAACTTCTGAGATATTTATTTTGGATAACAATAATCTCAACAAAACCCAACTATCTTTATTCTCTATACGAGAATCATAATGTGTATAGAACCTTGGTGGGTTGGCAAGGAAGACTTAATATGAGTTTTCTAAGGTTTAATAAACTTCTCTTGGGTGGAAACTCATATTACTTCCAATTGTGTGCTCTTTGAGAAAGACCTTGTGAGAAGAACTACACGTGACTTGGATCCCGTTTGAAAGAGGGTATGTAGGCAGTCCTTGGGCAAAGGATGCCCTTGTGACCTCAAGTTTCTAGGGGGAGGGTTTATGGGAATAACTTCAAGGTTGGGGTTGTTGCTAAACTTGCTCGACCTTCCCTCTTTAGAATAGGAATTAAAGTATGTTTATTGATTTTTTGATTGGTAAGTATGTTTATTGATTTATTTATCTTGCAAATCTATAAAAAGTTATGAATATGCACTTATATTTGGAGGGAATAGTAAAACTAAGCCTTTCACATAGTTGATTGAGGAATATATGAGATTAATTGATCGCTCTTGATAGGTAGGACATCCTTTAGAGTGCATTTGTTTCTAGTAATTTACTTGTCTTCTTTTTGTTTGATTTTGGAGTTTTGTCATGATGTCAAAAAGAGCAGATGTCATTAGACTAGCTCAAAGGTAATTCTGGCGATAGAAAGTCACTTGGATATTTGCAAGACAAGGACTAAGTATTATTGTGCATTCGACTTTGATATAAATTATTGGCACTCATCATGATCATATTATCATTATTGGTTCTGGACTGAAGAGTTTATTTTATAATTGCCATTGAGTTTATCTAATATTATCAACTTGTCTAAAGTTGGGTACAAGGTTTATGTTTGTCTCATATTATTATTCATACCACAACATAGATTCGGACCACTAATATTTGGTGAAGACTATTGAAATATAGTTTCAGCGTAAATATTGAAGGATCATGCATTGAAATACATACCTGCTCAGAAGAATCAACTGCAGTGTTTTCTGAAGACATACGAAGACAAAGACATACAGGAACACTGAATAGATTGTGGCCAGATCAATGATTGCTGTCAAATCTCCAAAAGAGTAGAGAGAGCAGTTTACGACTCTGTATATGGAAATAACACACAGACAATAGCAGATGGGAGTAACACTACCTGTGATGAAAGCCTTCGTATATTTGATCCAACTCTTCTAGATGTGTATCGGGTTTGCATGTTACACTTTTGGGTGTTCGGATATTGTTCCTGGGCTTGTCATTCACATAGATATTGAAATCAGACCAAATTATCAAAGGCCTAATCTGAAGGAGGTGAGGAGAAAACATGGTACTGTACAGACCATGCTATTCTATTTAGGCAGTCAGCATAAGAAGTTGGTAGGATAGGGAGGAACAGTTTGGATTAGTTATAACTTCTCTCAAACTTTCCAACTACATTCTGTTGGTCAGTCCATGAGGAGACTTCTATAAAAGCATGATCATTTGAATGAGTTTGCGGCCATGAGTATGAAGATGAAGTCATTAATATGTTGTTTATAAAGAGGTGTGTGTGTGATATGTGTGAGGGATGATTTTGGGTGTGAGCAATGGTTGTGTATATGAACAGCATTAATTAAGAAATGCAATGTCTGAAGGAATGTGCTGTGAATATGAAACTGTGATTGAAGAATTAAACAGTGCTGTAGGTGTGTGTTTGAATTGGGAGAGTTTTATACAGCAATAAAGGATTCTGAGATTTGTAGACTTGCATGCAGTTGACAAGAGACTTGTGAAAATATGATTATGATGTTCTGAGATAAAAAGGATGTGAATATTATCAAGAGGACAGTTACTGAAATCAGGTACAAGAGTGTTTACAGCTTTAATTTTTTTATCACTATTTTTTATGACAGTTGAGAGTTCTCTTTATTTGGAGGAATGCTATTTACAGATCATTATTGTTCAGAAGTACAGCATTACACAGTATGTTTGAGAGTTGTTAATATTCAGATTGTTAATGTTTATTTATATAGCTTTATTGTTGTAAAGTGTAGTGCTTCTGAAATTGTAATCAGTTGTAATTGTGTTTTGTATATTTTTAAGGACGGTGGCTTTTGTATATTGAGTGGGTGCTCAGAACAGGAAGAGTTGGTGCTCTTAAGATAGGGGTTTGATGAATCCTTAGGGTTGGTACCCTTAAATAGTGTAATTAAATTTGTGAGGCTGGATTAGGGCAGTAGATCTTAGCAGCATTTCTCTGTGTGGTTTCCCGTCCTGGGTTTCCACGTAAAATTTTGTGTCTTGTCTCTGTGTGGTGGCATCTCATTATGGTTTCAGGTTCAATTCCTTTCAGTTTTCAGATTAAAGTTTAATTTTGTTAAAGATGAAAAGTTTTTATCTACTACTGATTCACCCCCCTCTCAGTAGTAGAATTGTGCTCTATACACTTTTGCACTTGGTGATGTAGGCACAATAGTTGGGTGGAGAGATGTGATAGAGACCACTGGGAGGAACCAATTATTGGATTGGTTATTTTTATTTGTTTCTATAATTGGAGGATCAATATTCTAAGATGATTTTTTAGAAGATTTATTTAGCGCTTTCTTATCTCAGGATTTTTTGTTTCAGATTATTTATTTCAGAGAATCTTGTATTTAAGACTTGCTTGGTATTTATATATTTATCATGCAAAGCTTTGTAAAATTTTTTAAATATGTAGATTTGGAGGGAAGAGTAATTACATGCCTACTTGCTGCTGAAATTGTTATTTATTCAAGATCATTTTTATGTTCTTGTTATATTGATGGAATAGTTACTTGCTGCTGAACTTGTCATTTAAGCTTGCTTACATGCTTTTCTTATATTGTGATTTTGTTAGTTGAGTACTGCTTGATAGTTATTGCAGTAATTATTGATTTGGGCTTTGGGGCTTTGTATACAAATCTCCAGATTCTATTCATAATATCTTGCGTGTGCTTAATCCAATTCCAAGTTTTGTGTTGTACTTGCACTTTTGACTCTTTGCATTTAGCTAAAGAGCATGAGTGCCATTAGCTATTGCAGGTGCTTGATTTCTAGAAAAAGATATACATATTTCTTGTCCTTAAAGTATTGATAATTCTTGTGCCTCACCTGAGAACAAAAAGACAATTTCTTAAGTCTCTTTGCAATGCCTTCTCAAAATCCTAAGATTTAATTTCTTCATATACTAGAATGCAAGAGGTTGTTTCTGTTTACTGCCTAACTCAACTAGTTACCAAAGTAAACGGAAGTGTACATTAACAAAACATAGAAATATAACAATATAACTCATTGCATTTTCAGAAGAGATGTCTTTCATTACCAAGTAATAGATTTTCAACCAGTCATCACATTAGAGAGATAGATAAATATCTTGAGTACAACCAACTACAATACAAATAGTGTACTAGGTTGGTTAAGACTACCAACCCCGGTAACTGCCAACTGCCAATCAACAAGTAGCTGGGAACTAATCGTCCCAATATTTTTAGCTGAGTACACTATGTACTTATGCCAACTGCACTTTCCTTAACTTCTTTTTTATTTATCAATTTTCACTTACAAGGAGGCTGTTTCTTATATTTAGAAGAAAATTTTATCCTTAACACAGTGTTCCAGTTTTTGTTGTCCTGAAAGGGGCAAATTAAAACACTAACTAATTAGAAATTCAGATGTGAATTTGTAAACCACATTAAAAGTAACAATCAGATTAAATTATAGATGGAATTTAGCACTTTTATCAATTGAAAATCATTGCAACTAGTCTTAACTTCTATCTACATTAATACATCCAATCCAATACTTAAACCTGTCTTTATTTTAATGCTGATGATTTTCAGACTGCAAATATTGCAAAGAAGTTCAGAACCCAAAATTTCAAGAATTGTGCTTAATGATAATTTAGTCTAAAAGTACACACTGCTGGTTTATATCCCTGGAGTATTGCATGAAAAGGTTTCATTGTCTAGTTAAGAACTTCAAAAAATGCAGTTTAGATGAGCTGGAGAAGTTATTTTTTACGTCTTAAAATTTTTCAAGAACGTTGCTCTTTTATGGGGATGGCCAGCCATTCCTAGGACAGTTGAGGGGCATCACAGATGTCCCCAACTGTCTTCTTTGGTTTTCTTGGATGTTTCCAAGTTTCCAGAACATCATTTGTGCTTTTATGAAAATTATGGATGGCCCGGGGACATAACCTATGCATCCCCTCGTCCATAGAATGTTTTGTAAACAGGGATACCCCAAAGAATGCTGGGGATGCCTCCATGGGTTTCCCTGATCTGCTTCAGTCAACAGATTTCTCTGAGAAAAATGATATTTTTAATGAATGGATTATTGAATCTACATTGAACTCATCTCTGTCTGCAGCCATGCATACAATCTTGCATCCAAGGGAGCAGCATTTTCCTTGAGGATTTTGGCATCAGCCTCTTTGAATCTTTTGATGAGATGTTGATTTGAATGATTGCAGTTTACTATCAAATTCTGTTGTGATATATATTATTGCATTTATGTTCAATTATGAACTTGTAAATTGTCAAAGGCAAATTTTAAATGTTGGGGTGCTCAGCATTTTAACCTTTAAACAATGCCAGAAAAACCACCTGGAATCTCCAACTTCCACATCAAAAATATTGCCTCCGTCAGAATAGAGCTGGAAACATGAAATCTTGAGTGTTCCACTGTATAACAAATGCTACCTTAGCATGTTCAGTGGTTTCCACACTCTAAAAGTAATTTTTTTTGGTTATTTACAGGCTGGATCAATCCCCACATTAAAAAGCAGAATGAGAAAAAAATCAAAGGAAATAGTAGGAAATACAAACAATGTTGGGTATTGCTAGCACCAGGAAGGATTTTGATCTATCAAGACAAATTTAGTTATTTAGTCCTATTGTAGTCTGTGCTTTTATTATTGCAGTGTTTAAGTAATTGTGCCTATAAAGATTGTGTTTTCCCGTTTCCTATCATTTTGGATAAGCCATTTCTGAAACCCATACCATTTTTATACAGTGCACTTATTTGTATGTTTTAGATGTTAGATGTGAAGGAAAGATGCATTGTACTGTGTTTATTGGTTTTCATTGTAGTGATCCCGCCTCTGTTAATATAATAAGCTAGATGTTGGAATTATAAAAAGCATTGTCTTATTCCTATTTCTATTGGCATATGATGCGAGTATTCTTGTAATGGTTATGATTGGTTGGCCAACATATATCAGATTTGTAAAAATTTTGAAAGCATGATCGGCTGGAGGAAGCTGGATAGGCTAGCTGACCATTTGGAATCTTCAAATAATTAAATTTTCTTGTTTATTCTGTCCATGTGTACTAACAGGATTTGTAGTTAAAATATGAATAGTAACCTGCATTTATCGATGCTACTCTATCCTCAAATACATGTCAGAAGAATTTGCAAAGTTTTCATTATATTTTTTGTTTTATTAGTGAAATGTGATTGGCAATAAGTAGTTTCGAAATGGGCTTCAGGTATTGAAGAAATGGCATGTATTCAAAAGGGGGAATTTTCAATTCTCTGCTTTATAGTGGTGTAAAATTATGTTTCTTTTACCAAAGATTTATGACATGCATTCTTGTTAATGGAATATAAAAGAAGACATAAATTTCTTTTAGTCTGGACGAGTTGACAGACTAAATGTTATATTTACAGATCGTTTTGATCGATTAGGTTCCTTTCCAAATGATAACGGAGAAAAGGATGGATCTATTTCGAACATGTCTTCCTTTGATCGTGTTGGTCTTTCAGTGACAAACATTAGTAGCAACAACAATGCCGAATCTCTGAGTACTGGAATTGTCACAGTACAAGGATGCAGCAACAGTGATGTGGCCAAGATGTTGAATGATCGTAAGTGTGACTGCCCTTAGCATATTCTCAGTGGTATTTTAGCTTATGAAAATATAATGGCTAACAAAATGGAGAAGAAAAATATCAGGTCTTGATTTTGTCATTTTGCCCATCTTTGTCATTAGGCGGGCAGCATCCTGTTCAAGAAATTTATTTGTCTGGTCTAGCATATTCTTCATAGATTGTTATTGCCTTTCTTGTTTGTGTGTGCAATTATCATTTTTATTATGAGGTGTAAATGAACTATGTTTTGATGCAGTTAGTTTACTTATTAAGTCTGTTGGTTAGCTATAATTGATAAGTTTGGATGGGGTGTAAATTCAGTTTAAGTTTTATAATGATGTAGTTAGTTTAGTTACTCAGTAGGGGTTAGCTTTAATCTTTAAATTTGATTGGCTGTCTTCTGTAATTGCTTGTGTGTCATCAAAATATTTTCCCCTTCTCTTTCTAGTTTACTGTTTATATTATATACTATATACATAGTAATGTGTATTCTGCATTTGCAATTTCTGTTTCTTTTGATTGGTCTCCTTTTCTCTATTATTATAAAGATCACCATGAGGAATTGTAAACAACTTTTTATTTGAACATGGAAAGAACACTCAGATGATACAAATCTATAATTTAGAAGTTTTTATCTACTTAAGATCTTATAAAGTAAACACAATCATTTAATTGTTATCTCAATTTCAAAGTATCTCCTATATTTAGATCTTATAAAGTAAATACAATCATTTAATTGTTATCTCAATTTGAAGTATCTCCTTATTATGTGCCATTTGATTTCAGGCTGGGCTGCTGTAATGCATTCTTACAATGATCCCTCACTGGATCTTGCAGGTATGTTTACTAGTATCTGAACCTTCTGCTTGCATCAGAGGGACCAAAGAAATAGCAATTCTACAGGAATTTTGTGTTCTGTTTAATAGATAAGCATTTCTAACTTTGTAAGTCTTGAAATTTTGTTGTCTTTTTCTTGCAATTTTCACTGATGTGTCTGGCTAATACCATATTTTCACATCTGGAAAGAGTTGATTGATGTCACCAGATAGCCCTTATGTGTATCAAATTATCATTTACTGAGAAATTGTTTGTTTATTTGATCACTTAAAAACTTTAGCACAACTTTTTTTATGGGGACTTAACGATTATTATGTTTCTTGACAAAGCAAAATGCATGGCTGCATCTTTGTATGGTGACAAATTTTTAATGAATCTTATAGCAGTTGGGATTTAGGAATTTCATAAATTGAAAAACATGCTCAGATTATCTGCAGATTCTGATGATTCTTTTCAAACACTAAATTTTAATGCTCAAACTCTATGTTCTTCAACCAGAGATAAGAAATTTATTGTAAATAGCTCATGCAAGGTGGAGGAGAAATTGGATGCTTCTCATCAGTGGTCTTTTTTGTTGTTGTTGTTTATGATTACTTCATTTTTATCTGTTCTATGGGTGATTTTGCTGATACATGAAAATTAATCCTAATAAGTGATGTGCAGTAGTTCAGATCTTGTCTAGACCTTCTAGCTTACCTAAATCCTAAGGCGTGAAAACAAAGATGAGAGCTGAAGACCTATATACTGAACATACCTTAGATTCATGTGAGTAGAAACTACTTGCAAACTTGATATAAAAATGGAAGTTAGCTGTGGACCATGTTTGACTGAAGGTGTAAAAGGCATTATTACCAGGGTTTCTTGGTTTATGGGAATATGGGTGTATAAGATCCAAATTATTAAGACCGAATTGATTTGGCAAGCCTAACAAAATGAGCAACACTGTTGGCATTAATTGATACAGTTTATTATAAAATGGCTAGGCATTTAAAATAACTGGAAGAGTACATGCCCCTTGGAAACCAATATAAAATTAATCTCAATACAGTTCAATGGCCCATAAATCAACCAAAATTCTCATACATCAGTGGTTTTATTTAATACAGAATAATCAAAACTTCACCGAACATAAACAAGGGATGGGAATCCCCGTATTACATACTAATATATTATCAATAATACTTCTTTCTTTGTTTAAAATTTCTTCAGGAATGGGGTTTAAACATTAAAGCATTACCTTTCTGCTGAAATCTTGGTCCAACAGCATTTCTCAGATATTGATGTCCCTGAGACTTGGAAATGGGGACAAAACATTCCTTGCCATCCCCCATCACTGTTTGTAGAGGGGCATGTCCTGATCAGGGGAAGTCCCAGGGGAAAACATCCCTGGGACAGCCATGGATGCTTGTGCATCCCTTGATGCATTCCAGGGATGACTGGTAGTTCCCTCACACCAAACGACCTCTGAATTATTTACTTTTTAAAGCATGTAGAGAAAAAACTAAATAATCTTTGTGGTGATTTTACTTCTGCAGTTGAGCAGATCTTCTCTCTCTTGTATGTTAATTCTTTGCCTCTTGCAATGTATTGTCACTTCCTTGACACTTGAAATTTTTATCGCAAAAAATGACCTAAATTCTCGTTATACTACTATGTGAGGTTTGTCAATAATGGCATATATTTAGCGCTTTGTGCCCTTTAACAGATCTGCCGAGAAGTATGACAAATTTACAATAATTATAACAACACAGCTCATACAATTATAAATGCAAATAGCAGCAACAGGCAACAATAGAATTATGATTCAATACTTCAAATGAGTTGGATTTTTTGATGATATCTTTCCAAAATAATATATTAATTAACTTAATTAAGTTTGGCATAGACGAACCTTAGTTTACTTGGTGCACAATTATAAGTGAAGAGCACAAAGGGAGCATCTAAGCTGCCTACAGATTATGTCAACAGATGCTGTTAAGTACTAATTACTATATTATATTATATTTATATTGCAATCCCTTATACATTTTTTTTTGAGTAATTTATCTAGTAGTATATATGTTCTACAATTTATTTGCACTGCCTTACCCCATTATCTCCAGATTTTGGTCCATAGTTGCTAGGAAACTCTAGTAGATGAACAAAGATTGTGTTCCCCACAATTTTTGGTAACTACATTTAGATATAAGATAGCCATACCATTATTGATTTACTCATATATCCTAATTTTATTGGTGTTCCCATCCTCTTATGGCTACATATACCCCCATGTCTCAAGGGAACTATAATAATTATATAATGCTTGGTTTTGAAGAAGCTAAATATTTGGGCATAAAATGTAATGGCAACCTTTTTCCCGTCTGGTGTTTCAAAGGCATGATATTTGGCCTCATGTATAAAATCTTTTTTTAATCCAGAGAAACCAGTTATTTACTCTAGTTCTGGAGGAGGGCCAGGTTGGGGACCTTCAAAGCTTGCTTACCAAGTAAGAGTTCTGCACATTCTCTGTATTTTAATTGTGTATGTTTTTCATTTTAGTGTTTCTGTAAGGCATTGGCATTTAATGTTTTGGAAAGTTTGATCTCCATCTTAGACATTTGAACATTGGCTTTTAATTATGTGATGTAATTTGTTACTTTGCAGTCATCTGTTATGGACTTTTTGGCAGAGATGTCACAAGCAATACGCAGGGCAAATATTAATCTAGTCAATACAAAGTAGTCTTCCAAAGTAGAGAGATTAGTCGTAGAGTAATTATTAATAAAAATGTATTTGGTTTTATGTTGTACTCGGTTGCAAGTTGATTAATATATGAATGGGAGGATTAAGAATTAGTGCTTTAAGAAGTAAGATTATGGTAACGCTTGCACAGAGAATTCGCTTTAGTTTGATACTCAATCTGATGCAAAATGAGAGACTGCATATTGCTGAATGCTTGAGGAAATTGTCAGATTTATTTTTGTTTCGATTCCTGTGTTTTTTCCACCTGTAAACATTCTGGATGTTCTTATACCTCAGATGAATCTTAACATCTGTAAATTAAATTATTTTGCTTAACAGAACCTATTAATGATTTGGAACTGTGCACATTTTATGATATTTTGTGCACTAAAAAGATAGATTGGAACATCTATCCTATTGCTTTCAATTTTCTGTATCTTAAGAGTGCTCGTTATTCAACTGTTAGAGCTTGTATACTGGGCAGAGAAGCTTCTGTGTTGGATCATTTGAATAGCGAAAAAGCTATGATTTTGTTTTTACCCTTTAATTTGGCAATTTAAATTATAAAAATAACATTTCAAAACAAATATAGAATTCATACCACTCGTTTGCTTTGATCACTTTAATTTCATTATTGGGAGACCTAAAATAGTATATATTCTTGGGCAATGCTCGCAATATGTTGATGCTTATTTTGGGCTCGTTGGGATATAAAGTCTATCAATTGTTTATTTTGTGATATAACAAGGGATGTACTCTGTTCTTTCCAGTTATAATTATTGCATTTTTTTAATTAGAAAAAGCAGTAAACAAAGGTCCCAGTGTTTTACAAGAGCTGCCATAGGTCGAGACAAAACATGCCCCACATTGGCCGGAGGCCAGAAACAACAGAATAACAGCACTCCAAAGGAGTGAGGTACAGCTGCAGCCAAGCTACTGATAACAATTACAAACAATAGAAAGAGGTGGGACCCCAGGGGTCCACCTTAGACAATTTTAGGCCTTGTACAAGATGGTCTCTCACCCAACACTAAAGCATGAGGATGGGATAATGATTTAGGAAAACCTTTCTTCCTCCTAACAGCAATCCAGGATATATTATCTTCCTGATTTTCAGAACAAGGGGAAGCGGTGGGGATTCACCCATAGAGAGCTTATCAATGTGCAAAAAAAGAGCAATAGAATGGTGGCTGACCACCACGAGTAATTTAGAGCTGAAGATAAAGCAGGCTGCAAGATCGAGGCTAGAGGTTCTCCAATAGGGTCCAAAGGGCATGTTAGGGCCACACTAGAAGCTAAGAAAGCATCATCGACTTGAGGGGAGCTCTCCGATGGAGAATTGAGGTTATGAATAGTCAAGTAATCTTTATCAGTGTCACCCCACCACGTAATAGTGCTCGTGTAACAAGAGATGACAATTTGTAGCTAGGGGACCAATGGAGAACCAAGAATCAATGTTTTCATCTGAAAGGAAGACCCTTATAATCAAAAATTTGAGTCTAAGACCTTTTCCCAACCATTGAAACCACATCCGTATGAAGAGGCTTGGAGATGTCAATGTTCATTAGAATGGGAGCAAAAGTAGTGCGCCCCATGTAGGAAGTGGTATCTACTATCGTCGACCTTCAAGAAGCGACCAATATAGTTGCTTATGGCCTCATAACAAGAAACCTTCCAAAATTGTAGGGAGAGATTCAAAAGTCTAACCCAGATTGGACACCAGTTTAGAGGTTTAGTAAGAGGGTTAAAGGAAGTTGACCAAGGCTTTAAGGAAAGAGAGTCCTCTCTCTAAGACTTCAACTTATGATGCAACACCAAATCTCTGCCCTCGAAAGAAGCAAAAGAAGCAATGAAGAAATCTTTAGCATAGGGGAAGAGCTCTATCTTATTTGCAAAAAGAGGCCTCCAAGAATCCAACCCTCAATTATGAAGGTTTGACAGAGAAGGCCAAAGGTTGAAAAATCTGCAACACTAGACCCCTTTGTTGATAGAAGCCTTCAATTTCCACATCTCGGCTACAAACTACCATCGAGTGGGATTTGGCACAAGGGATAGGATATTTTTTTTCCATCAAAGGCCGAGCAGCATCAACACCAGTGTTTGTAATATTAGCAAAGCTCCTATGACCATTAGGAGGCTTTGCCCCACAATTAAGAGTGACAACAATTGCAAGAGACGAACAAGCCTTGGGCGTGAGCATCATAGCAGGGGAGGTGCCAATGTAAAACACACCAACAACAGTTGAGACATTAAACCAAAAAACATATGGTGCACTTGTAACATAAGCAGACCAACCCTTGATAGACAAGGCCTTCGCTGCAACAGACCATGCACCAGCAACAAAAAGGAATAGTAGAATCAGATGATCCTGTAATAGACAAAACACCAGGCACACCCGCAACAATTGGTGTGAAAGTAATAGATGGCCCAGAGACTAACAATGCAATCACACCAGATTGCACACTGGTAAATTGGTAATTGAGGAGACAGCACCAGACACAGGAACCATGAATCCTAGCAACAAGCAACGAATGGGTGGGAATAGTAGTAGGAGAGTCCATTTCAAAGGGAACCTGGATTGTTTTTAGCATTTGCATCTACGCATTGTTCAATTTATTTAACAGAGTTTGGGTTATCTAACTGTTTTTTTAATAATCATTTTCTATTTATTGTGCAAACAATTTTAGTGACCCTACATTTTCAGTGTTATTATGATATGTATGGGTTGATTCATTAATGACTGGTTATATACCTATATTGTGACAGCCAAATCAATAGGTAAAATGCAAATAATGTCACATGCTCAAGACATTCCTGATGTCTATCTTAATGTTTGAATGGACTCTGTAAGACGGGTCTAAAGGTTGCAGTGTTAGTGGGCTCATCTAGTTCGTATGAATCTTTGCTTTATATAGTTGACATAAATGTTTACTGGACAATATACGAGGCAGCCAAGGTAAAAAGAGAATGTACGAGCTTGTACTAATCCCTTTTGAGTATAATAAATTGTGACATCGATGTCATATGATGTTTATTAGAGAGAGAACATGAACATGTGAATGATGACATTGGTTAGCAATACCAATGAACCTATGCAAAAAGAAGAATTGTCCATTGGATCGAGAAAGAAATTATAGTACAAAACTTGTAGAGGAAAAAGTAAAACAAAGATAATGATCATTGTTTTCAATTAATGCAAAAGCAGGTTTTGAAGGGACCCCGAAACCCTTTACAAACTAGAGGAAAGATAAAGCATTAAAAGCCCAAACACTAAAGCACTGCTGGGGAACCAGCAGACCAGCACAAACATAAGATGTAGCAATCACAGTCCATCATAACAAAAGCTGCTGACCGACCAGCAGAAAACCCAACTACCAACAAACTTCTAGCAAAACACAACAGGAAAAACCTGCAGAAACAAGACAAAACAGAGCAACTAAGCAAGATTTTTAAGGGACTCGACAATTTCTTCTTCCAAAGAAGACATCTTCTGGACAGAAGCTTTCAAGTTCATGAGTTCCTTAGTCACAGTGTTCACTTTCTTCTTAAGGCTCACTCTAGTTCACAGTGTTCACATTTCCCAGGACCAACACTCTGACCAGCAGCATCCTTGACCTCCTGCTCGATGTTGATGACAGCCTTCTCCTAATAGGAACCTTCCAACAAAAGATAATGATCATTGTTAGTATTAGTGCAATTATTTGCAATAAAGAAAAATATTTTGTGCTGGTGATTCACTTTATTTCCTGTCTGAGTGTTTCATTAGATCATCAATGTTAGATATGTTACAAGTAGCGGTTGCCGTGGCACCAAAAGATCGACCTGTTAATGCCTGATACAACCACTAGACTTATAGAAGACACACATGGCTGTTAAACCATGGCACGAATCCCAATGGGAGTGTTGACCATTTTGCCAACAATCTCCCCTTCAGTGTTACCCGAGGAGATTCGAACCTGTGAGCAAGCTTTGATACCACTTGTTACAAGTAGTGGTTGTCGTTGCACCAAAAGATCAATCTGTTAATGCCCAATATAACTACTAGACTTATAGAAGACACAAGAGGCTGTTAAAACATATCGCAAATCCCGAGGGGAGCACTCACCATTTTGCCAACAAGTACCGTTACATATGGGGAAAAATAAAGTATACAATACATATTTGATATAAATAAGGGAGTTTTAAGATTGGCAGAAGGCTAATTATGTTACAATATATAAAATTATGAAACGTGCAAATAGCTGTAAGTGGTTTCTAAATGTGTAATTTGATGGTGTGTTGTAAAATGATTCATAAAACTCATGCATGCTTTGGAGAGTGACCATGAAGTAGAGTGAGTTATGTCACATACAATCCACTAATTGGGTGTACACTTTATAAGGGGTGTTGGAAAGAAAGTATAGGTGTAGAATGACTTTTTACATTAATCAATGAGGGGGTATGTGTAAATGGATTAAATTTTTGTAATTATAAAAAGATATATGTTTTTTTTTTTAAAGATAAAAACTTCTCTATAAAAGCAAGACCATTTGAATTATTTAGCAGCAATATTTACAATACATATTTGGAGTAATTTTGATAGTACGATAGTAACTACAAATCAACAATAAAACTCATATAAAGCTCTATCTTCTAGCAACAATTAGTAGATTTAAGGATAAATTAGAATAATCTAATAGTTTTAGATAAACATGTACCAAAATTATGAGTCCAAAATGGCATAAATTTCAATGTCTCATTTTAGGGCTAGATCTTAGTCTTGTTCTTGATGCAATATTTAGCATATTCTTAACATTGTCACAACTCATGATAGTTGACACTCAATATGAGTGCCTACTTTTGTCATCTTCCTCATTCAGACATGGTCTATGTTGCATTATAATATTATCATAATGTTGGTTAAGATTCTAATATAACCATCCTATAATCATGTTTGTGCATGTCGTAAAAATTATTCCTAACTTCCATCTTACAATGTTATAATGACATTTAAGTGCTTTTAGCAAACTCTCACACACAATTCAAAATTATTTGCATGACAAATAGTGCCACCTCAAAATTTGATGCACTTCTTATGTGAGGACAAAATAATAAATCAATGCAAACAAATGTAGTAATTTAGAAGTACTTACGTTTAGAATACAAGGTTGAGACACCTTTTTCTAACTTCTTTATTGGACACCATGTAATTGTGAAACACCATCACTGTCATAGGATTGAGATCAAAAAGCTTATTACATCACTAGTTCTTTTTTGTGTAAAATGACACCATTAATACATTTACAACATTCTCCAAAATGTCAACTCTCTTTAGCATCATCCTTACATTTTTTATGATGATTCAACAAAATGATGTCTATATGTTTGGTCTTTGCATGAAAAGTTGATTTCTTTTCTAAACAAATGGCACTCAAATTGCTACATTGATCTTAATCGTGTTGTAGTCAAAACCAACTTTAGAGTATGGTTTGAAGCTCTTTGACACTCAAGGCCATTTCTTTATTTTGGAGCTTACTCCTACTATGGAGCATTCTCCAAATTTCATTTCATCCTTACTTCGAAGCATACTATAGAGCATAATCTCTTTAACCAAATGGTCATCTCATAAATGAGTAATTGACATGTCCTCAACCTTTGTAGTGACAATGTGATAACGACCTATTGCTTTTCAATTGATATTGCCATCAAACAAACTAAATTGCAACTATTCATAGATCTCTTGCTATCAACATCCTTTGAGAGTCATAATCTACAAATATGCATCAAGTGTTGGTTCACTGCAAAATCACCATCATAACAAATAAAGTCCTTGGAGGTACCCCACAAGTATTTGAAGACCCTTTTAACTACATCTGAATGATACTCAAGACACCCATTACTTGGGTAATTTCTGGTCTTGTGTAAACCATTACATACATTGAATTTCCATTAATGCTAGCATAAGGCACATGAGTGATGGCATACTTCTTAATAAGTGAAGTCAAACATTGCTCTACAACTTGTGTTGAATCTCTCGACATTAAGTTTACATGCTCTAGTCCAACCTTTTGTGCATTTCAGTATACACCCTATCCTTTGAGAGTCATAATCTACAAATATGCATCAAGTGTTGGTCCACTCTAAAATCACCATCATAACAAATAAAGTTCTTGGAGGCACCCCACAAGTATTTGAAGGCCCTTTAAACTACATATCAATGATACTCAAGGTGTCCATTGCTTGGGCAATTTTTGGTCTTGTGTAAACGATTACATATAGTGAACCTCCATTAATGCTAGCAAAAGGCACATGAGCAATGACATCCTTCTTAGTAAGTGAAGTCAAACATTGTTGTACAACTTGTGTTGATTCTCTCCACATTAAGTTTACGTGCTCTAGTCCAACCTTTAGTGCATTTCATTATACACCCCATTTTGCTTTTTGACAAAATAAGGATGGTCTTTTCACTTCCTAGCCTACTTGGTTTAGGTTTTCCATGCTATATCAATTGTTTCTCTCCTAGCTAATAATAAATGCTAACATTTTTCTTAGGTCAAATTTTAAATAAAATTGTCCTCTCCATTAAATTGCATGGTCTTCTCATTGTTTCTAATCATGTCATCCATATTCTCTATAATATTCAATCACATTCCACTTTTCCATAAGAGGTCATTTACATGTTTTTAGGTTCATTTTCACTAGTTACAAAAATATGCCTTACAATTGGATGGATTTTTTTGTGCATTTGCAAAAGCTTTTATGCTTTCCAATTTTCACGACTCTACCTCAATTTGTTGAGCTTGTGTTTTATTTTTCTTATCTCATTTATTATGTTTATATGACAAGTTGATAAAAAAGGTGCTACAAGTCATTCATCTTCACGTTTTAGGTATATCCAATTAACCTGGCCTTTTCTAGAAGGATGTGTTGGTAGTCATTAAAATAAAAAATATTTACAAAGATTCTTTGAAGTGTTTTCTATTCATGTTCTATATCAAGTTCAATTGACTTCCTTTCTTTTGCATCTAGATGAGCCTTCATTTTTTTGCATTCAAACATACCTTCTTTCTCCACATTCACCTGAACCTTCATTTTTCTTGTTCTGTTCAGTAATATATCTAGACCCATTCCCATTTTTCACTTGTCATAAATTGTTACAACTAGTTAGGTATTTGACATATGAATAGTTTAATGACTTCTTTTTCTTTTGTAGGGTGGATTTCAAGATGATAGATTTGTATCTTATTGACACATCTTATTACAATTATGCATATTGTTGTAACTGCGTATTTGACTTGTTGTTGATTCCTATTCTCTAACTACACATTGTGTTGCAAGTGGACACCTATGGTCCAAATGCTCATATGTTAGAACATCTTGTTAAAGATCTTGATGGAATATCTACACGATAAATCTAAACAAAAAATGTTAGGAAAATACTTGATGTGGAATATTTTGTAACATTGAATCTTGACCATTAATTGAAGATTAATCTTAACCATTGATATGTAAGTAACTTTTGAAAGTTCTCGTATAAAAGAGTCATTAATCAATCATTTTGAGAGTGAAATTATCGATTTTCATTGAACTCTAATAAATAATTATTATAGAATTTCCTTCATATTTTTCTACTCAAGTATTATAATTTTATTATGAATTGTAGTGAACAAGTGTAATAGATGTCGAATCTTAGTTATTAGCTTGCTAATTGTAAGATGGTTTTAACCATATTTTTTTGGAATAAATGATATTAAATTGCACTCTTCGTATATTTAATAGTTCTTTAGCAACCTAAAACTCCCATTGAATCTTGCACTTTCTTTATGTAGCTGTTGAACATGCATCAAATGCTTAGAGGGGAGGGGGAGGAGGGTGTGAATCAACATAAACCAAAATCTCACTTAAGTAATCAACTATCTTAAATATTCACCACATAACACATTGAGCAAATAACCAATTGAAACAACAATACATCAACACCAAAATGTTTATACGTGTAAAATCCAAATTGGGAAAAAACATGACGATCACTTACAAATATAAATAATTGTATATATGATTTGATTACAAAGATAATAGGAGCTCATTACTCCAAACTGTTAGCTTGTGGTGAAATTTTTTTTGAGGCCGACTACTTTTTTCGGTTATTTGGGCCGACTACTTATAACTCATTCTAACCCTAAAGCGGGAAAATATTGTATAATATAGCTTAGGGTTAGGGATTTTACGATGTATGATTTTAGTACTTGCGGCAGAGTTGGGCTGTAAGGGATTACGGATTGTAATCAGGTTGTAATCACTGGATAATAATAATATTGGACTTGCTGTTGGTGGACGTAGCCCAGGGATTGGGTGAACCACGTTAAATCTGTGTGCCATTGTGTTCTATTCTGTGTGGTTTATTATTTTCTGATATTAGTTATATTTGCACATAATTGTTATTTCTGCCTTGTTAATCCTAACACAAACTTGCAACCAAAGGCTCATTGCCAATACAACATTGGATATAGATAGGAGCTCACTGCTCTAGACTTGCAACCAAAGGTTGACTGCCAAAGTAGCAAGACATAGAAAATAAGTTGTGCACCCAAGACTCACTATCCTAAGGATAAGGTACATACAACTCTTCACAATAGATAAAGATAAATTCTCCTGATAATGCAGTTGTCCTGCACAACTTTATCAATTGCAACAACACATTGTTTGTCTTTACTTCTCTACCACAGTCACAAAACAACAACCTCATAAATTGTATTATACTCTTTTGAAACTCTTCTTATAGATCCTCAATTTCTCGCTCACAACTCTATTTACCTTTTTCCAAAGCACGTATTGTACTTATATAGAAGATAGGCCATTGGAATTACAAGGTTGGACATACCAAAAGCTAATTACAAGCACATTACAAGCCTATCATGTCAAACAAAAATTACAGTAATATTCAAGCCAAGAGCATCCAAACCAAAACATAGGTCACACATAACATGAAACCATTTGGATAAGAGATAAACATTAAATACAATATAGGTCACACATAACATGAATCCATCCGGATAGGAGATTGTTGGAGTACAAAGAACAAGCGGGGTTGAATCAGTGTTATAGAAAATAATTTCAAAAATAATTCTTTTCTAACCAACAAATGAGAGTTTAGAATAATCTATATAGAACATTAATGAAATGAAGCATATAAAGTGACAACAACCATGGAAGATCAACAAGACTGACAAAAGAATTGTAACACAATGTTTTTCATGAGTGAAAAACCCTCTTACAGATGAAAAACCACTCGAAAAGTGCCTCACTAGCTTATTTAAACAATTTACTGTTTATATAGTCTCATTGGCTTATATTTTCCCACTAAGAGATGAACATGCCTCACTAGAAAAAAACATAATTTGTCAAAGAATCAAAGAATATGCCTCATCGACAACCAAAATCACAATATAAATGAACAGAGTATCATCTCTGTTTCAATTTGAAACATTTCCTGAACATCTCATTATGCTTGAGATTCAAGGGCAATAATATGTATACAACACTATACAATGCTTTGATTTAAACAATGCAATCGGTTTGTGTGTTTATATCACAATATTCATACTAGTGCAATATAACCCAAGAAATCTATGTTCATAATATGCAATGTAAACCCCTTTCTACAAAATATGTTCTTAAAAAATGAACTCTTGCTAACACAGACTGAATCATGTCAACAATATATTAAACCTTCTTTTTTTTTTCAAAAGACTACGTTTCCAAATGGTTTAAAAAAATTGAAACCAAAACCATCAAAATAAAGTATCCAAACAATCTTTTACAACTGTCATCATGCCCCATTAAATATATTTAGCAAATACCCGATAAGATGTAGTGTATTCAACTTCTAATTACAGTAAACCACATTTTTAATCAATGATTAACCAATAAACAAATATAGTAAAAGTATTGAATACCTTTCCAAGCTCAAAACCAAAACAATATTACCGATTGCCATGGAAACTGTTTGCATAACCACCACACTTTCATCTTTACACACAACAACTTCCTCATCTAGCTACGAAGTCCAAAGCCCATTGTCAACCTAAAAATAGTCTCCATTCTCAATGATGTGAGTAGCCAATACAACTTATGCCTTAACATGTTGACTAGGGTTTGAAGATCGAAGGAAAGAAACCAAAAAAGGTTTGTTTAAGCCTTTGGAACAAAGATAATATCTTCGGTGTCTTAATGACTATGTTTTATCAAAGACTTTGATTAAAATGATGCTGACCAATATCAATAACAATAATGCTAGTGCGGATTACAGAGGGCTAAGACCAAAAGGTTTGCTTCTTGGTGTTAAGAAAAATCTTGATCCTGTTGATAATGTTGGTCCTGAGGATGTTCCTCCTGTAGGATTTGTTCCTTTGGGGTCTATTATCATTGTTGTTGGTAGTTCTGATGCTGATCAGTTTGGTGGTGTTTCTTTTGCTATCATTGTTCCTGCTGGATCTAATGGTAATTCTCCTAGTAGTTCTACTACTTCTGGGGTTCCTTATGTTGGCTCTGGTCTTGTTGGGTCCACTGAACAGTATGTTGGTGTTTCTTCTGTTGGCACTGTTCCTTCTGGATATAATGGTAATTATCCCAGTAGTTCTTATGTTGTTGTTGTTCCTCTTGTTGGTTCTGGTCTTGCTGGGTCTATTGACATTTCTGCTGCTAGTTCTGGTGTTGGACAATCTGCAGGTGTTTTTTTATATGGTATTGTTCTTGTTGGGTCTGCTGGTTTTCTTCCTGGTAGTTATGATGTTACTGTTGGATTTAATTCTACATCTATTTTGGTCAATGTATCTTCTAATTCTGATATGCGTGCAACTAATTCTAATTCGGCTGGACTTTCTATTGTTGTTGAGAAATCTAGACTCGGTGTTTCTCCTTTGCGTGAGGTAGGTCCCTTTGTTGGTTCAGTCCAGAATTATCTTGTTGGTTTAGTTATGGTTGGTTCTTCTTTTGCTTCTCTCTTGAGGCCTATTTCTCAAGATTGGTAGGAGAAGGCTTCAATGATAGAGGAGGGGTGGACCCCAAGTATTGGTAAACATCATAAAAAGTACTCTCTTCAATTTGATATGACTTTGCGCTCCCAAAAGAAGGGAGGTAAAAGGAAAATTTTAGATTTTCCTCATTTTGTTTTGGTTGTGGTTGTGGGATTCAGGTTTCATTCCCTCTGGGCAGATTAGGTTTTCCCCTTTCTTGGATGTTTCATTTGGTCTTGTTATGTGTTATTCCTTTGGTTTGTGTTGGGTTGCTTCATTTTGTTTGTTGGCAACATTCTATCTTGGGTATGTTGTTGAATATCTTTATGATATCTAGTTTGTAAGGGGTTTCGGAGTCCCCTCAAAACCTATTTTTACCTTAACCAAAAACAATATTGCCTTTGCAAAGTGTAATGCATTTGAATGTAGACCTCTCAATAGCAGTGTTGGCTACTAATACTCATTATGAGTATCTAGATTCATGCTTAAGGTAAAAAAACATTATATGTACCACTCATCATACCATGGTATATTTTGCACATACTATGGTTATAAGTTTACCAAAGTGCTTTCACAAGCTATGCCAAGATTACAGTCATATCTTTTGTAAAGACCAAATAACTTTCATAGACATGATCAAGTGAGAATCTTGTGTGACACAAGTTGTTATAAACACCATATCACCTGATACATACAAACCTTGTATACAATAGACTATTTAATAACTTATACATATTGTTTGCAATAAGACACTAATATCTTATCAATGAAACATTGATAACATATTAACTCCTTATTAGAGACAAAGAAATATAAGGCATTAATATCTAGTGCGTAACAAGATACGTAATGTATCAAATAAAAAGGATGCATATCAACCATGTAAACAACAAAGAGGTAATGTATCATTGATATTCATCTTGTAAATTAATCCATTGTCAAAAGAGGCATATTATCACTAAAAGATTATCCAATCTGTACAGCTATCCACATCCTGTATTCCTAAATGTCAACATTGATAATTGTGTATCATTGTCATATGTATGCAAGGTATCGCTGCCATATGTATTTATGTGCATCATAAATAACATTAATTCCTTGTCAAAATGAACTATAATCAAAGTGTATGAACATCAAGAATGAACCATAAACAA
This sequence comes from Chamaecyparis obtusa, assembly GCA_027943335.1. Classification (NCBI taxonomy): domain Eukaryota; kingdom Viridiplantae; phylum Streptophyta; class Pinopsida; order Cupressales; family Cupressaceae; genus Chamaecyparis; species Chamaecyparis obtusa. The sequence continues at coordinate 2,243,437 of BSBK01002526.1, read as the reverse complement.
CAAGGAACAACAATGATGTGACACGATCAATAATAGACTGAGATGATACCAATATCAAATCAAAACCAGAAAATATCAAGTATATGTCAATCAAGTATGTGACATTGCTAGTCAAGTAAAAGTGTGAATATACCAATCAAGTATACTTGTCCAAATGCATCACTGTGAATATAACAATCAAGTATACCTATCCAAATGCCTCAGTGTAAATATACCAAGAGGTTTGTGTCTTTTTCATCAAGGGCAACAATTGAGAGAGCAATAGAGATAACCACTAAATGCGATACTTAGACCAAAAACATGAAGCACAATCAATTCCAAGAGAGAGGGGGCAACCATGACTACATTTCACATAACCAATACTAGATCTCCAATTATCAAAACAACTTTCATAGTTATCTCAAACGTGTAGCATCACACTGCCCGAAGAATCACATCACTTGCCAGTTGTATCCGAACATCCACACACCAAGGTGAAATCCAAACTCCACATCAAATGCCATATCACTTGCCACTTGGCCACATCAAAAGCGACCACAACACATTCAAGGCCAAAACACAAACTAATCATAATGACATCACTTAGTAACACTATTGCCATATCACTGCGAACTGTTTCCTGATCACCAAGAAACACTACAACTGAGACCAAAACCTAAATACAATACAAAACAAATCTACACATCTTCAACCTTATTTTTGGACCAAAAACCTTTTCGAAATCATAACTAAACAATTGTCATCTTCAACTATATATCTTTGTTACTGAACCATTAACTTCCAAACCTGAGAATATAACACTAAAGCACTGAAAAATGTCATTCTCACATGATCACTAGAATACATACCCATATTTCATTATTTAGTAGGACTACCATGTCCAACGCACAACCTTACTTCTTTCAAACCAAACTTCCTTATTTTGGACTTTCCAGACCACTATATATACCTATACATGCCTTCATCATATACCTATGGACCAAAGTGTTTGACATCAATGTCAATAAACAATAACAACCAAACATTAACAATCAAACATATTTCAAAAAATCTATCCCTTTGTCATTGATGGGAAATAGACACCAAAAATGTTTCATGAAGATATTAATCATTGTCCCCTCCCCCCCACTAAAATAACAAAAATATTCCTCATTCATTTCATTCATCTGTAAACCACATTGTCAAATAAATATTTCCTTATCTTTGTCCCCTTTTTCCATCAAGTAAAAAGGGCAAAACATACTTACCACAACATCACTATGATAACAACCACTAGCACCAGTGCAGAAAATAAATAATCTAGAAAGGCACCCCTAAAAAAATGCACCACTCTAACTCACTTAGTTAAAAGGAGGGGCAAGAAACCCAAGCTTCTCCCTGAGAAATATAAAAGTATCCTGATCATATGGTGGAACTTCATGGAACATATCTTCAACAATCTCCAGTCCTCTGAATTGACTCTGTATAACTAGAATATTTTCAATTGACAGATCATCTCAGACTGATGAGACAGGAGAAACAACATGCTCCTCAGCAGTAGCAGCGTCAACATCAATGCTATAGTCTCCTGCTCACCAACACCCTTATATTCTTTCTCTTCATTGTCACTTGAAATGGTCACCAGAGCAGAGAAACTCTCTGAATACATCCTTTTGATTTTCTTTTCTTGTTTATCACAGGACGAAGCCTCTATAGACATCTTTCCCATTCTCTTGCCCTTATCTTTCTCTTTACTTTTACCAGCAACAACAGACAATTTTTACATAGCTTCAATCCTCGCAACATTAGTATCCCTTTGAAATTTTATCAATTTTTCAATAATGCTCATACATTCTTCCTTAGTAGTCCATAGAGAAACTCAGTTGCCCAAAAAATTCTAAGCTTTACCACATCTATGTACCATAAATTCTTGTCAACATAGAAGACAACATCATTCTTATACTAGTCAATGACCTTAGGAGGAAACTTGTTCCTAAGAGACAACATATCCTTCAACTTATCAAAGAATCTTCTACAACCAACAACAATGTTATCCAAGCTATCCAAATGCATCTTAATTTGTTAACCAACAAACATATCATTTCTCTAATCCTCATTTGAACATAACTTAGACAAAACCAAATAACTAATACATTGTTTACTAAATTATGCAATCACCTTTTCGGACCACAAAACATAAACCTTACCTCTAAAAAATCCTTAAGCCTTATTTCCATGTTGAGGAGATACTCAACATCAAACCTAGAGGTGGGGAATAGATTCACATGAAAACTCCTCCTCAGACCTTGCAGTCTGAGTCATTTAGTAGAATAGGGAACAACACCCAGAATGGATGTTGGATCACCTTTAGAAGCACCTTCAGTTTTCTTCATCAAATATATCTTGTTTCTTCCTTTTGAGTCTTTTACAACCATCAAATGATCATCCTTTTGATCCACACTTTTGAATAACCTTGCAATATGTCCTGTCATGTTACATTTATAGAAAATCGGATCATCCTTTTTCATTCTTGCAAATTCATTATTCCTGACATGGATGTTTATTCAACATTCAACCTTTTTGTGTCTAGTATCCATTGCAACTATAGAAATATACATTGAAGTTCTTAACATTTCTATTCATAATCATTCTACCTCTACACCGAACTGCCTAATGTCCAAACTTATTACAATGATAGCATCTTCCATTAAAAACATAACTTCTTTTTTAAATTCTACATTTATTAGCTATGTACTCTACTTTGTTACAAGAAAATTAAGTTCTATTAAAATATAAATACCTGGAATGAATAGGAGGATGTCTTCGACTCATTAGCCCCTTTTTGTCTTTTTCCTGCATCTTGTTTACCAAGACCTTTTTGTCTTCCACTTGCTTCTATTCTACCAAATCCTTTTTTATCTTCAACATGCTTTTGGTCCACCAAATATTTTTTGTCTTCCTCTTGCTTCTAGTCCATTAAATCCTTTTTGTCTTCCACCCATTTCGATGATTCATCCTTTCTTTCCTCGATGTTCTTTAGTAATGCAAAATCCACTTTGTCTTGTTTGAGTTCCATTTCGAGTTTCTCAACTTTATCTCCCCAATTTTCATTGCATTGAGTTAGAAAACAAAAATACTCACATTTTTCTTCAATATAATAGATGTTCCCATCTGTCCTAAAATCTTCTACAATTCTTTTATGAGTCTTTTTCCTTTTAATAACACAACGATCACTTTTGAACATAACTTCGAAACCTTTCTTACACATTTGACCAACACTTAACAAATTATGTTTCAAACCTTCAATATAATGAACATCATCAATTCTACCATAAATTGAAATGGTTCTATCACCTTTGGTTTGTGTACTTCCTTCTCCCACAAATCTAATTTCTTGACATAGTGCCAAGGTGAGAGAATCCCCAAAGGACATGCCCAACCTCACAGCTAAGAGTAACACAAGAAAGAAACAAAAGTAGAGAGAGAATGCACAATCCAATATATTCATTCAAAGATCAAACATAGATACATGTCAGGCTGTCAAGCCTTCCCAGTTACAACCATATACAAGAAAATGAATCTCATATCCTAATTCTGATCTGCCAAAGTCTCAGATCTAGGTTCCATGAACCAACTACCACTAACCACTTAAGATACATCTAGTTATTACATATAGGCAACACCTCTATAGGTCGGCCAAGAGATAATTGCATTCCCCAAGAAGGAAACATGTACAAATAAATAGGTCCGACCAAAATGAATCAAAGATCCAAGAATGAAACAACAAGATACATGATCGTAGGAAATGATTCACAGGAGATCCAAAAACCACATGCTACGATTGCAACGGTCAGAAGCCAAAGATCAATGATGGTACATCGAATCTCCAAATAGGTCCAAGAAAGCAATGAACAAGTTACCCACAAATAGAAAATGGATCAAATCTTGAATAGCCACGAATAATACGAGGTGCGATCATAGGAAGATGATCCTAGATAGGTCTAGATTAAGACTTTATGATCACACATGTTGTCTCAAACAAATGATGATCGACAAGCATAATCTCTCCAACCGGTAAAGAAGAAAAAAATAACAAAGAACTATTTTTGGTTGATGCAAGATTGCCATGAACCCAATATGATCCTGCATTAGACACTTGGGGTTAGTAAAATTGATGCTCCAAATCAGAGCTATTGTACATCCTGAGAAGAATCCAAAGGATCTAACTTAGATTGGGAAATCCAAGTAGTGTCTTCAACCGGTCTATTTTTCCACTTGATCAAGTACTCCATGTAATCCTTTTCCCTTGAGCTTCTCTCAATCCTGCCATCCAAGACCTCAATTTCCTCTGTCTGTTTCTTAGGATATTCTTGCTTCATGTCTATCTCATCATCTGACTCGTGGTAATCATAAAAATCTACAATATTGAATATAGGTGATATATCCATGTCAACTGGTAACTCAACCTCAAAAGTATTACCAGTATTAAATTTCTTCATTATCTTACAAGAACCAAACTTCTTCATCTTTAGCTTACTGTAGGTTCCAACAGGAAATCTTCCCTTCTTCAAATGAATCATAACTTCATCACCAACCTTAAAATTCTTATGTCTCCTAGATTGGTCTATTGTATCCTTATATTTTTTATTGCTATGTTCCAAATTATACTTCACCTCATCATGAAAAGTCTTCATGAATTTGACATATCCCTCTACTTCAACACTTCTCTTCTCCTCTAGGCCAAGATATTTCAAATATGATATTCCTTTAGGATGCATGCCAGTAACAATTTCAAAAGGTGTTTTACTTATAATTCGGTTCACTGAATTGTTATATGAAAACTCTTCTTGTGCCAAAACCAAATCCCAATTACCAGGTTTATCTCTAATAAGACATCTTAACAAATTACCCAAACTCCTATTCACAACTTTTGTTTGTCCATCGATTTGTGGATGAAATGTAGAATTGAACTTCAAATTTGTACCCATCTTCTTCCAAAGTGTCTTCCAAAAGTATCCCACAAACTTACTATCCTGGTAAAAAATAATAGTCTTAGGCAACCCATGCAATCCCACAACTTCTTTAAAGAATAGATCAACTATATGAACATCATCTGATGTTTTCTTACAAGGAATAAAATGTGACATCTTTGAAAATCTGTCTACTAGAACAAATATAGAATGATTACCTCTCTATGTATTTGGTAAGACAAGAATAAAATCCATGCTAATGTATTCCCATGATCTACTAGGAACATGTAAAGGTGTGTACAACCCTGTATTATGACTTACTCCATTAGAAACTTGACAAATTATACAACTAAGGCCAAAAGTATTTCTCCTTAATCAAACTCACTATTTTATCAATCCCAAAATGTCCTACAAGTCCTCCACTATGTTTCTCCTTGATTAGATTTTCCCTCATTGATCCTCTTGGTATACATAATTGAATACCTTTGAAAAACATACCTTCTTGAATAAATTAATCAACCCACTTACTTTGATTATCTGTGATCGGTTCCCTACATGCTTTCCAAGGTTCTGCAAAATCAGGTTAGTTTCATACAAACTTTCAAATCATCAAAACCAAGTACCTAAACTCTCATCTCAGTCAGTAAACTTATTCTTATGCTCAATGCATTTGCAACCCTATTTGACAATCCACTTCTATGTTTAAACACAAAAGTAAAATTTTGCAAGTATTCAACCCACTTCATATGTCTCTTATTCAACTTATTCTGACTACCCAAATACTACATGATCGGTGTACAACAAAAATTCCTTAGGCATAAAATAATGTCTCCATTTCTTTAGAGCTTGAACTATAGCATAAAATTATTTATCATAGACCGAATACTTCCTCTTAGCATCATCCAATTTCTCACTATAAAAAGAAAAAAGTTTACCTTCTTGACTCAATAATGCTTCGATTGCACTTCCACTTGCATCACAATCAACTTGAAATACCTTAGAGAAATTAGGTAAGTCTAGTACCTGTGTAATTCAACTACCTTCTTCTTCAAGGTCTCAAAACTTTTGTCAGCTTCGTGTGTCCACTTGAAATCTTTCTTATCTCCACTCATTGTCTCTTTCATAACATTACAAATAAAACCAAAAATCCTTATGAATTTCCTGTAGAAACTTTCCAATCCATGAAAATATCAGACTTCACTAGCATCCATAGGTGTAGGCCATTCCAAAATTGCTCTAACTTTCTCAGGATCCATCTTCAAACCTTCAGCTAAAATCACAAAACCCAAGTACACTATCTCTTCCTTCATGAAAGAACATTTCTTCAAGTTAATCAACAACTTTTCCTCTTTCAATATTTGCAATACTTGTCTCAGATGCAACAATTTATCTTCCTTACTTTGACTAAATATCAATATATCATCCAAGTAAACAATCACAAACCTACCCAAATAATTTCTTCAAGACCTCATTCATCAACCTCATAAAATTACTAGGTGCATAAGTCAAACCAAAAGGCATAACCAACCACTCATACAAACCTTCTCTTGCCTTGAAATAAGTCTTCCATTCATCTCCTTCTCCGATTCCGATCTAATGATAACTACTCTTTAAATTAATCTTGGTAAAGTATTTTGATCCACTCAAACAATCCATGATATCATTCATCCTAGGCAATGGAAACTGGTACTTCGTTGTGATCCTATTTATAGCTCTTGAATCTGTACACATGCTCCATTCTCCACTCTTCTTATGTGCCAACACAGCTGGTACTGCACACAGACTCAAACTTTCTCTGATTAAACCCTTTTGCAACAATTCTTGAACTTGTCTATTCAATTCTTCATTCTTTGTAGGTGTCAACCGATGAGCTGCCTTATTAGGTGAACTACCTCTTGACATCATAACCATGCAATTATTGATGCTTCTAATAGGAGGTAACCCATCAGGTACATTATCTAAAATGATATTTTGAAATTCTGTCAACAATTCTTTTACTTCCAATGGTGAATCATCTTCTTTCTTTACAACCAATCTATTTGGAATCAAAGCATAACACACATCATTCTTCTTCAACCCCTTTATGAACCATTTTCATTCAACCAAGAAAACTCTAACAGTAGTGCAATTATCACTCTTATATTCTTCTACCAAAGGTAACAAACCTTGTTTCTTCCCATTAGCTACAATAGTATACCTATTCAATCTACCATCATGTATAGCTTGTATATCATACTACCATGGTCTACCCAACTAGATGTGACAACAATCCATCAACATAATATCAAAAAGAACTTTATCATGATATTTTCCAATTTAAATTTCACAAGACATTGTTTACTTACCAAAATTTTATGCTCATCCTTAATCCAAGAAATTTGATATGGCTTAGGTTGCTTCATCCTTGGTAACTGCAACTTTGTAATGAGCTCTTTTGATGCCAAATTCTTTGAACTTCCACTGTCAGTTATCACCTTGAAACACTTTCCAACAACTTTACATCTAGTTTTGAATAACCCTTTCCTCAGAGGGCCCTCCTTAGTTCCTTCATTCCATAAATCTCTTCTAATCATCAAGTCTTCACCACCTTCTAGTTTGTTCATTGAATCAAGTGAATCTTCCTGCACAAGTGCATTCCTTCTACTGCTACCAACCTTCTTAAATTCAAATGCCCTATGTCCTTCTTCACCACACTTGAAACAAGTACCCTTAAACCAAGTTATGTCTTCTCTTTTATGATCATTACCTCTAGGGTAACTACCTCTTTCATAACCTCCTCTTCCTTGGTATGAACTTTCTCCTTTCCATTTTGGTTTACTTTTATCCTTATTTATTTTATCCTGATTGGATCTGTTACTTTCTCCATAAGATTTACCTCTTCCTCTAGAAAACATACCACCTCTGTCTCTATGCCTCTGTTCATGCCTTTTTTTAACCTTCTCTTCTACCTTTAATGCAAATTGATAGGCTTCCTCAATGCTATTCATCTTGACCAAATTGATTTCATCTTGTATAAAAGTTCTCAATCCATTCAGGTACCTTGCAACTCTTTCAAATTCATCATCCATATGTCCATATATGATATCCAATCTATAGAACTCTTCAATATATTCCTTTATAGTAGTGTCTCTTTGCTTCAAATTTTGCATTCTGCTCAACAAACTAACTTGATAGTCACCCACTGAGAATTTACCCTTCAATTTGTTTACCATCTTATCCCATACCTTGATCTTTTCCTTTCCTCTCTTTATTGATCAAGATGCACATGTTCCCGCCATAAAGATGCATGTCCTTTCAATTTTGTACCAAAAAAATTCTCCTTCTTATCCACCATTGTACCTTCAAATTCAAAATATTTCTCCATTTTAGAGATCTAGTCCAACAATTCATCTGAATCCAACTTGCCATTATATTCAGGAGGATTGAAAATGTGGTTTTGCATTCACACTTGTTAAAGATCTCATGAATCTTTCTTCACCTTCTTAAAGAACATGGGCTTGTTTTCTCCTTCTACTTCTCTGGCTTCATCTTCACTAACATCTTCAATAGGTCTCCCTCTTCTTTGAGTTGTATCAAGCTTCATGCATAGCAGAAATTTGTCTCAACGTATCCAACACCTCAAGATCAACATCTCTCCTTCCATAAACCATTTTCACAACCCTCTGTAATTGTAGGCCAGATCGCAATCTTCCACCCTACAACCAATTCAAGTAGGGCTTGTTACCAACAAAACTTGCTTTGATACCACTTGACGTGATGCCAAGGTGGGAGTGTCCCCAAAGGAGATGCCCAACCTCGCAGTTAAGAGTAACACATGAGAGCAACAACACAAAAGTAGAGAGAATGCACGATCCAATATATTCATTCAAAGATCAAACATACATATATGTCGGACTATCTGGTCTTCCCAATAATGGCCATATACAAGAAAATAAATCTCAGATCCTAATTCCAAACTACAAAAGTCTCAGATCTAGGTTCCATGAACAAACTACCACTACCCACTCAAGATATTTACAGTTATTACATTTAGGCAGTGCCTCTATAGACCAACCAAGAGAGAATTACATTCCCCAAAAAGGAAATGTGTACAAACAAATAGGTCTGGCCAAAATGAATCAAAGATCCAAGAAAGGAAACAACATGATGCACAATCATAGGAAATGATTCACAAGAGATCTACGAACCACATGCTACGATTGCAATGGTCGGAAGCCAAAAATCAATGATCATACATCGAATCTCCAAATAGGTCCAAGCAAGCAACATACACGTTACCCATAGACATAAAATGGATCAAATCTCGAACATCCACGAATAATAGGAGGTGTGATCATAGGAAGATGATCCTAGATAGGTATAGAATAAGACTTTATAGTTGCACATGCTATCTCAAACAAATGACAATTGGCCAACATAATCTCTTCAACTGGTAAAGAAGAACAAAATAACAAAGAAATATTTTTGGTTGATGCAAGATTGCCATGAACCCAGATGATCCTGCATCATTGCTCCTCCATCATATTCTTCGAACTTAATAAATCTTTTCTTGTCACCTATCATATGATTTTAACATCCATAATCTATAATTAATACATCTGCAACAACTTTAGCAAGTAATGGAATATCCTCCCTTTTTGCCTCTTTCTTTTGTGAAATAGCCAAAAATGGAGATTCCTCAATAGCTTCACCAATATCTTCAACTTCAAATAAGTTTTCCTCTATAAAACATAAACTCTTTTTACTCATGTCTTTGTAACTTGTTCTTTTCCTGAAATCACCTTTCTTTTGATTTTCTTTTATATCATCATGTTTCAATTCACTGTAAGGTTTTGGGGATCAAAAGGTTTATAATTTTAAGTACTCCCCCTCAGACCATGAGTCTAAGTTAATTATCAGAAGATGAAACATTGGAAGAGGGTGTTAGATCATCAATGGTAGTTGTCTATTCAGTTGATATCTTTACCCAAGATTTCTTCATTTTTTCCTTTTCCTTGTTAATGCCCACCTTCTTCACTGGAGAATTGGTCTTCTTAGAATTTCTTGTGAAACATTTTGCAATATGACCAATCTTTTTTCAATTGTACAAAATCATTTATGATAATTATTTTGGTTCATTATATTGGCTTTGGGCCAACAATTAGTTCTACATTCAAGTACCATAAAAAGGTTGTCTACATGTTACATTGTCATATCCAAACCAAGTTATCCTGCTTCTACATTCATTTTCCTTATGACCAAACTTGTTACAAAAATAACATTGCATGTTCACATAATTCTTTCTAAATTGACTTCTACATTCACTAGCTTTATGTTCATATTTATTGAAAGCATAATAGTTATCCTTGAAAGTACACCTTTTAGTTATCAAACGAGTACTGTGAAATGGATCTTTACTTTTCTTTTCATCTTTAGGTTTTGGGTTGTCACCATCTTCATATCCCAAGCCAACTTTGTGAGGGTTTTGTCTTTGTACACCAAGTACAACAACAAGTACTTTTTTTTCACCTTTCAATTTTAACCCATTTTCAATTTGTTCCTTGGCTTCTTCTAGTTCCATTTTTTAGTTTGTACAATTCCTTTTAAACTTTGGAACATTCACCAGTCTTTTCATTTAACTTTTCATCAAGATCTTCTAATTCCTTTTTTGCATATTCCAGAAGCTTTCTTTCAAATATTCAATTTGAATTGGTTGCATCCAGACCAACCAATGGAGATATCATCTCATCTTCCATGTCAGTTTCTATTTTGACATCTTCATTCCTAGCACACTGCCCACAACCATCCATATCATTCACTTCTTCAAACATGATGTTCAAGACTCTAGATCTACCTCAAGCGGTTAAGCTTATTTAAGAGGAACCTTGCTCTGATACAAATTGTTGAACACACATTGGATGCTGAGAGGGGGGTGTATCAACATAAACCAAAGTCTCACTTAAGTAATCACATATCTTGAATATTCACGACATAAAACATTAAGGAAAT